>KK118016.1:3505-20459 GCA_000611955.2 Stegodyphus mimosarum | reverse complement strand
GAATGAGGCATATTTTTAAATTTAAGTTCCCCTACTGAACTGATCAGAAACAGTGATCGAGCAGTAACATCGCTGAACACTGACACTGTTTCGGCAGATGAGCTAGCGGCATGAGATTTTCGTTTACTTTTCCTAATGTATACTTCAATACAAGCCAGTATCTGAGAAATTCCGCTACAAGGGCATCCCTTCCCTAAGCAGATAGCACTAGTGTGCTTTGCTGTAATTTACTAAATCCAAATCTCATAATGAAATGTTATTTACGATACGTTTCGTCAAAACTAACAAATCAGCATCCAAACTATTAACTGCACTCTGTTAAAACAGTTATGACACTTTAAGAAGGCGAATAAGCTGAAACAAAATCAGATTAAATTTTCATGAAAAGGATATCATATTAACAAAGGTGAAAGAAAATAATATGATAATTTGATAATTAACTAAACAATTTAATAGATGTAACCTCAAGCGTTTACGCTTCTTCCTGTTCCTAGTCTTTTTTTAGATCATAATTTTCATGAAAAATTGCCTTTAAAACTTCAGAAAAAAGTTTAATAAATGACGTATATTCCTTAACTAAGTAAGCTTAAAATTCTATTAATTGTTATAATTAATTTTCTACTCATTTTCAGTTTTAAAATGCTCATATTTCCTTTTTAGTTTTCTAGCAAAAATTTATTATTTAGTTTAAATATATGAAGTAAGAAGTAAAAATATTCCTCATTCCGTTTTTCGCACACAAATCATTATGCTGTAAGGAATTATTTAGTTTTACACTAACTAGATTTTGTTCAATTCCTTATCTTTTCTATCTTCCCTCATTTCCACTAATTCAGTTTCGCTTAATATCCAAAGTATGTTAGAAATATACTATTTAAGTCGGTGTCTGAGTTTCTTAAGACACAGCTTGTTCTGCCACTCGGCCACGTTGTTTTGCTGATTTAAGAGTGCTAATTTACGGCCGCATATATTAATTCCCGGTTTGTGCACGTCTGTGATAGAGCTAAGAACCAACTAGCGTTATTTCTGTGCAGTTTCTCCTGACTATTTAGCTTGTACTTAATTTTATATTGCTATTTTGAGTTGCAGAAAAAAGTAATTTGCAGGCTAAGTTTGTAAGCACCAGACGTGCCGTCTATAATTCCTTCTTGAATTGAATAAAGAGGTCTTTTTACCCTTCTCACGTCTTCTCATTGATACAGTTTGAACCTAGGGAATAGTCGCATCACTGTTCTAGTAAAGACCTAGCCAACAAAGTACAGTCAATTCAGATAGAATCTTACAACGCGAATATGTATTTACAACTTTTAAAGATTGAAAAATGCATGTCCTCGATGTTATCGTCAAGAGATGATTTGTAGGTGCTTTATTTTACCACGACATTTTTAACGACACTTTTTTAAACTTAAATTTTTGAACTGCATTTTTCGAAGACGATGTTTTAAAATTGCGATGTTTTTTCTTTGTTCTCTTTTCTCCCATACTGTTTTCTCCTACGACGTTTTCGCCTTGCGGTATTTACGTCCGCAATGCTCTCGTCTGTGAACGTTCTGTTGCATACGATATCTTTTTAGAAATATTTTTTTCCATCTTATAAATAGGCGTATGCTTTATCTACAGATTTTAAAATGCGGATTAGAATCAAAACCGTTTATTTTCATGATCGGCGTACATAGTAGAGCTGTTAAATATGGGAAAGCTTTTTTCCATTTTCATTGTAAGCAAAAGTTTAGATGAACTTTTGAAAAGTATTTTGAAATGCTGATAGCAAAAACACCTGCAAATTGTCCCCCAAAACAAAGTAAAATCTTCATTTAAGGAAAAGCTCGCTCTATCTCAAATCTTCGTTTGATATTAATGAGAAGTTGGACCATGGTCTTCCAGACTACGGAGTGTAGTATCTATCGAAGAACGATGAATTCTTAATGAAACGCTAGACTATACGATGGCTTTATTAAATTGTATTACTCTAAAATCCATTGGTGAGACTGACAGAAAGGTATATTGCACATTCAGAAAATGCTACGTCCCATGTGGAATCGGTTTGGACGCAAGACGTGAAATCACGTTTAAATTTCAAGGGAAATTCGTAGTAATTTAAGTCATCACATCAAGCTTAATTGTCGAAGGTAGATTACTGAAGCTTTGACAATATGCCCATTTTCACAATGTATAAGGAATTATCGTCTTCTTCAGGGCGTGCTCTTGTGATGTAACTTATAGCACAATAGAAAGATTCGTGATTTGAATCCTGGCGAGGCATTATTGCGATTTTGTCCGTGGAAATTCCAATAAACATTAGTGCTCTGACTAAAATAAAATGGACAGTAAATGGTCACCAAGTGGATTTTGTCTCCTTCCTCTCTCATCAATCGCTCTTAAAGTCGGGAAGGGAGAAGAATACAAGGTATTATTGTCTCCTCTAACGCGTGTTCTCGTAGTGTAACTAATACTGGTGTACAGTTGAATATTCCGTGGTTCAATTCTCAGCGAAAGATGTATCTGATTTTTCATTCTTTCTGTTTCGAAATACACAAAAGGCTTAGAAATTCTCGATTCTTGTTGAAAATAAAAGCCAATCTTTAGAAGCCCAAAACAACTTTAAAAATTATATTTACCTGAAATTGCTATCTGTTTGATAAAGAATAATTTTCTTTTTCAGTAATAAACCACTAAATGGGTTTGCTGAAAGCTCATCAGTGACTGATTAGGTAAATCTATGATGCACCGGTAGTTATTCTTAGGTTAGTATTTTAAAGTTTTAACAAGATAAATCACAGAAGAGTTTCCGCGTTTTATTTGTATGTAAAGTAAATGCGCACGAATTTTCCACTAAAAACATTCCAAGAAGTCTTTCTTTAAGGATGAAGCAAATGCATGCCGTGATAAAATAATTAATTAATTGATCTGTTTTTCACCAGACCTGCTAAGTATTATGAAGAGTAGAGTACCGCGGGGAAATTTGTTCAAGTCTTTTTTTTTTAATATATTTAATAAAAGTTCGCCTGAAATATTCAATAGTAATTTGGAAACGTTGCAAGAGGGAACTGCTACATTGTAGAAACTAAATCTATCACAAAACATTTTTCTGGGGATTCTTTTATCAACCGATTATTCAGTACGACATAATATTCTGACTATTGCTATGCAATCTCATGCATTAATTATTATCTCATTAAAACATTCTTTCGTATTTTGCATAGCTTTATATGAACATTATCTTGCAATTTGTTAAAAACAAAACAAAAAAGACAAGAAAACAAATTTAGTAGCTGAGCAATCACGAATTGAAATTCCTTGGAAGATTGTAAACTATATGTGCTTATTAAACAGTTATTTTTAGATATAAATATAGTACATTGCGTTGTGCTGGTGCAATAACCGAAAGCTAGTAAATGGCGAGAATAATCTTTCTTAGCCAACAGCTAGAAAACAGAATAATAATTGCACTCGCTCTTTACACTGTATACTACAATTAGAGAATAAACTACACTTCACATGTGATTCTTTATTTGCTGTTAGCTGCTTAGATTATTCATTATGGCTATATAAAAGGCTGCCTAAAGGAAAACGCATTTTCACAACGAACATTTTAACAGTCTTTGAAAATTCTGCAATATAGACAAGATGCACTGAAGATTTTGAAGCCATGTTTCTATCTTGACTAATCCGCAAAAATACTATTATTATCACATCTTGAATGAAAAACATATCTATGAAGAGATGATTTCGTAGTAATCTCGCCGATTATTTTCCAAGCACAAGAGAAGTTCTTTTAGCTTAGGAATGTACTGGATCTGACATGAGCGCATGGCGAAAATCCTCAACACGTGCTGGTTGCAGAACACATAAGTTCTAATGGGAAAATGCATCTTTACTGTGAGGTGAATGTACACAAAATTATTTATGCTCACAGTTTCCTCAAGCATGTTAGTGCATTCTTCAAGCCTATTATTACATTATACTTTCATGAAAAATTACGAGCTTGAAGTAAATCTCGATGAAAATAATCAAACATATGTAACGAAAGAAGTAGCAGCAAAACTTCCTCTCTTCTGTGCTACTCGCCGTCTCAGTTAGACTAGAATTGATGTACTCTCTGAGCGACTTCGATAGCGATTAAATAACCGAAGTTCAAATGTGATTGCTTACGTTCACACCAGTTAAGCAGTCAGCAATCTAAAGATTAATTAGACGACAGTATTTTAAAGCATTTGACGAAGTTCACTTAAATGTTGATATGAAGTGTTTACAGCTTTCGTGGGATAATTTTTGATTATATTCGTATTTCTATAATTCAAAGAAAACGAATGGCATAGTGATCGCTGACTTGCTGTCGGACGCATTAAAGGTAACAGTCAAGCAAAGATATCCCTCTATTCATCATTCAACAATTTCTTGAACACGGAAACAATTCCAAAGAAATCAAATTGTTGTCTGAAGACCTGTGTGCGGTCGATCAAAGATTACGATTTCTTCTGAAGATTAGTACATTGAGAGAGAAGAGAAACACGTCAAAATAAAATATAAAATTGGGCAAAGCAATCCCATCATCGATGATCATCCATCGATGATCATCCATGATGAGAGACCTGTTCCTGTTGACCTCAAAATCGATAGTTTTGATTACAATATACACCAAATACAAGATTCTTGTTTTGCCTATTATTATCGGCATATTTCTATAGTAGCCAAGTAGAACTGACGAGGGATTTATGTATATCCTTCTAAAAATAGTTATGTAAACAGATAAACAGAATAAGACCAAATAAGACAGAATGCATAAAATGAAAAATTTTAGTTATGTGGTAAAATTTATTGAGGTAATTTGAAGAAATTTCTTCCCATACTGATGTCACAGAATAACAGAAATTAATTCTGTTAGCACTTGAATTACAAAATTTTCCTCTTCATTTCCAGGGAGAGAAGTTATCGTTAAAGTTTACAGAGAATATGTTTTGTACAGTAGCATAACGATACTCATAATAATAGGAGGAGAAACTTTAAGTTAGAATCTGCTATAGCTACATAACATACATGTTAAAATATCTTCATACAGTGCCTGCAATACCACATTCATGAATAGCTCATGACATTTTCCTTTGCCCGTAGAAAAATTTCACTAACGACATCAACTTTCTGTAAATGAATAGCGAATTTTCGTTAGCCAGGAAATTTATGCAATGACTCATTGAATTTAAGGCATCTTAACTTCTTGTTAAATCTCGTGTTCTTTTCAAGATGTTAAAATGATGGGCCTAGTAAACTGAAAAACCTGCTTGATATTTAAACCTAAGTAGCTATATATATACAGGGTGATCAAAAAGTCAGTATAAATTTGAAAACTTAATAAATCACGGAATAATGTAGATGGAGAGATAAAAATTGATACACATACTTAGAATGACATGGGGTTTTATTAGAAAAGCAATAATTAGAAAAGCAGTAATCTAGTCAGAAAAGCAATAATTAGCATAACAAATTAAGACAAAGCAAAGATGATGTTCTTTACAGGAATTGCTCAATATGTTCACCATCAGTCCTCAACAATAGCTATAGTCGAGGAATAATGTTGTGAACAGCACTGTAAAGCATATCCGGAGTTATGGTGAGGCATTGGCGTTGGATGTTGTCTTTCAGCATCCCTAGAGATGTCGGTCGATCACGATACACTTGCGACTTCAGGTAACCCCAAAGCCAATAATCGCACGGACTGAGGTCTGGGGACCTGGGAGGCCAAGCATGACGAAAGTGGCGGCTGAGCACACGATCATCACCAAACGACGCGCGCAAGAGATCTTTCACGCGTCTAGCAATATGGGGTAGAGCGCCATCCTGCATAAAAATCGTACGTTCCAGCAGGTGTTTATTAGCCAGGCTGAGGACGATGCGATTCTGTAACATATCGGCGTACCTCTCACCCGTCACGGTAGCAGTTACAGAACCAGAATCACGCATTTCCTCAAAGAAAAAAAGCCCGATAACAGTAGATGTGCTAAATCCAACTCATACCGTGACTTTCCTCGTCGTGCAATGGAGTTTCCACAACAGTTCTAGGATTTTCGGTAGCCCAAATTCTGCAGTTGTGGGCGTTGACAGACCCTCGGAGCGTGAAATGAGCTTCATCGGTCCAAAACACGTTACTCAACCAATCGTCATCTTCCGCCATCTTTTGAAACGCCCACACCGCAAATGCCATCCGCTTCACTAAATTGCCAGGTAACAGTTCATGATGCCGATAGATTTTGTAAGGATAGCATCGGAGGGTACGCCTAAGTGCCAATCAAACAGCAGTGTATGGAATGCCGGTGCGACGTGCCACTGCACGAGCGCTGACTTCCCCGTGCATAGACGAACCCGCTACAGTCTCCATTTCTTCCTGAACTGTCTCAGCAGCATTACGTCTTGTGCTCGGTCGGCCACTACGGGGTCTATCTTGTAAACAACCCGTGGCCTCGAACTTCGAAATCATTCTCGTCACACCTGCATATGTCAACGAACCTTTACCCGTTCGAATCCCCTTCCTATGGCGATAGAATCGTAATGCTGAACTAGCACATTCCCCATTCTTGATAATACAGCTAAAAGCGCCTTTTCAGGTAACGTCAACATGCTGCGACTGCTGGTGCATCTGATTCTCTCTTTCATTACAGCTCCTTTTATACACGATTTTCATGCGCAGTCACTGACGTTTTGCTGTCCAGCGTCATCTGTCGGACATTTTTGTAACTTCTTTTTGGTTCTAATAAAACCCCATGTCATTCTAAGTATGTGTGTCAATTTTTACCTCTCTATCTACATTATTCCGTGATTTATTAAGTTTTCAAATTTATACTGACTTTTTGATCACCCGGTATATATCTATATATATATCTATATATAGATATATACATGTATGTATTGTTACGAACTTTGTATTTACTTAGATATTTTTAGTAGAATTATAATTAAAATTGTTTTATTTCTGAGTGCAATGCAGCACGAGACATAATTTAATAGAAAGCTACGCCGGAAAAGTAAAAATACAGGAGCACGTGCATTTAACATTTTATAATGTATTTCTCCCGCCTTCTTCGCATGCCTTCGTGGTGTAGTGGTCAGCATGCTCGACGCGTATTCCAGAGGTACGTGGTTACGAGCCCGTACGCACGCAGCAATATATATATATATATGTGTGTGTGGGTGGTTGGGTGGGTGTGTATGTAACAGTATCTAAGATAAGAAATTAAAATTCTCTTCTTATAGTCAAAATTTCATATAACTTAAATTAACTAAAAATGCAAAATTAAACTTTGAAATTTTGATAATGATGTATGCATTTTTACTGCAGTGATATTCACATTTTTATTTAAAAAAATTATTGGTTATACTCACTGCCATTATACGCATTTCCGAGAATGTTTCAGCACTGTTTTCTTCTTCTTTTATACTTTGTATACTACCCATGCAATCCTTTCTGAATCATTTCTAGAACTTATTCCGTCTGGAACTGACATTACAAAAAACATGTCATTGTATTTTCTGGTGTACTTTCTACTGTTTGCCAAAAAATGAGTTCAAATTTTTTTCAGCTGAAATTCTAGAATATGTTTATAAGGTATTTATCCCGCCTTCTTAGCATGCCTTCGTGGTGTAATGGTCAGCACACTCGGCGCGTATTCGAGAGGTCCGAAGTTCGAGTCCCGGCGAGGACATTGCACATTTTTCACATCTCCTGCTTTCAAAAAATACCTAATGTTTCTACATGTTTTCATCATTTCATCACCATCGGATTTCATTAAAATACCATGTAGTCTTGGTCAGTGAGCTACAGTTGCGAAATTGTGTTTTTTGGCAAATAAGAAAGCTAATGAATCTATTTTTATGGATACTTTTGTCCAAACAAGAATATCCATAAAAATAGATAAAAATAATTCTTCATTTTTTTTTCAACTTTTCCGACCAATGCAAGAAAGAAATTTTCTTTTCTGTTTCATTATCATTTGTCTTATTTTTTTCTAAAATACGTCGAGTAAGTTTGAAGTTAACAAAGCTTCGTTATTACAAAAATAATTTCCTTATAAACATAAAATTCTTTTGACTCAGGATGGCTTCTTAGATTTTGCAGTTAAAAGGTTTCTCTTTTATCTGTACCGTCCACATTACTTACAAAACTAGCTGTCAAGCGACTTTTATTCCGCTGTCTATGATCACATTTCTTGTTTCTGAATGTGAGACCTTTATGTAGTAACATTTGGAATTTAAACCAGTGTCACAAAAATCATAATATTAAGTGCATTTTTTAGAGGTTTGTTTGACCTCAAATCATCAATAGTTTGCCAATAGTCAGACTTAGCTATGCTGTTAATAGTCGGTACAATCACATATCACTTCAAGGCTTTCAAGCTGCTAAAGTTACGCTTACTTTCCTGAAAATAAGCAACACTGTTTTTTCACTTTCACACATAAAATGCTAGAAAACGTTGAAACTATAATTCGTGATAATTTAATTTCTTAACGTTTTATATTTCTTTGTTCTGGACAGCAATACTTCCGTAGTTTGTGGTTTTAGTGGCGCATCATCTGCCGTGCAATTAGTTGTTGATGATACTCACCCTTATATTTTGAGCTAAGTTCATTTCTAAGTAAATAAATTAAGATGTGTTTCTGAGTAATTCTGGTTTAACTGCAGTCTATTGAAGGCTCTGAAAAATGTGCATCTTTAGGTAAAATGAAAATTTTATGTGCAGTAACCTACTGCTCTGTTTCTGGTCCCAAGTTTTGGATTATTATTATGAATGATCTCTTACAGAAACTCTCTGATCTCTTCAGTTGTGAAGTCATTGCCTTTGCAGATGATTTGTTGATTTGTATTCAAGAAAAAGAAATGCAAAAAGCTTTTCGTCTAGCTCAAGATGTTTTAGATTTCATTTATCATTGGTCAATAGATTTTAAATTAAACTTTAATCATGCAAAATCCAAGACCATGTTTATTGATAGAAAAAATACTACTTATGAAGGATATCAACTATTTTTAAATGATAATCCCCTAGAGAGGGTGAATGAAATTAAATATTTAGGTGTTTTGTTGGACAGCAAATTTAACTGGAAAAAGCATTTTCCTACATTTCTAATAAATGTGAAAGACTTCAGCGTGGGCTAAATCGAATTGCATGTAATAGTTTTGGTGTTAAATCGAATGTTAGCGCAATTATTTATAAACAAGGCATTGTTCCCTTTATTTCATATGGATGTAGAGCTTGGGGACTGTCTCTAAAAAAGAAAACTGCTTCGAGTTCAAAGACGAATTTTACTGCGAGTTATAAAGGGTTATCAAACTATTAGTTACAATGCTGTTTTCTCTCTTGCCGGATTTCCACCGCTGGATTTGTTTATTCTGACTTTTATAGATTACAAGAATAGTCTTGCAAACTGCTCCAATTCTCATTTTGATCGTTTATTGCCTTTGTCTGTTCTTCCACATCCTTCCGTAAGACAACCAATACATATTCTAGATAATATGGACACTGATGTAAATTTATTCTCACTTGTGTTGTATACAGATGGTAGTAGGATTGATGATAAAGTTGGTTTTGCTTACGTTATTTTTGAAGATGATATTGAAATTGAGTATCACCAATTTCGCATAAGAAATGAATGTACTGTATATACTTCTGAGCTTCTGTGTATTAATTTTGCAATTAAATGGATAATTAGCCAGGATGGACGTAGTTCCAGCTACTTAATTTGTACGGATTCACTCTCTTCCCTGGAGTCTCTTAAAAATATCTTTTCATGTAATGATATTATTGTTAATATACAGCAGTCTCTTGGAGATCTGGAGAAGAAGGGTATTTCAGTGTTTTTTACATTTGTCCGTGGTCATTCGGGCAATTATGGAAACGAGAGAGCTGATTGGCTTGCTAAGAATGCAACTAAAAAGGATATTAATGTTGATGTAAATATTCCAAAATCTTATTTCAAAAAAACATTCAAGGTTAAAATGATTGAGCGGTGGAACTGTGATTATATCTCTTCTGATAAGGGATGTGTTACAAAAACATTCTTCCCAACTATTTTTGATAGACTGAAAAGTAAGGATTTGTTGCTCAATTTTAAAGTTACTCAATTTTTGTCTGGACATGGTAAGTTCAATGTCTATCTTGAACGGTTTAAGCTGACGTCTTCCAATTTGTGTTATTGCAATCTTGGCGTTCAGCAAAGTGTTTTCCACCTGCTTTATGACTGCCCATTGCTTGATAAAGCAAGAAATCTATTGAAATGTAGATTAAAATTAATTGGAATAGATTGGCCGCCGAAATGTTATGATTTGGTATCTTCAGCTTCGGCCTACCGAGCTTTCAATGATTTTGTTGATTTTTATTTTAAACATTGTAAATAATTTCTTTATACATTTTCATACTTTGTATTTAATTACTTTTTTCCCTTGTGAATGTTTTCATTGTATTATTGAAAAGTGATGTTATGTCTTACAATTTTGCTTTTTTACTTACGATTTGTAAGCCTCGTGTGATACTTTGTGGTACACGAGGGTTTCTTATTTTTTTTAAAATAAAAAAAAAAAAAAACCTGCTGAAGAGAATACAGATTATGACGCGCAATAAAAATCCTTTTTAACGAGGCTATGCTAAATATAATGTTAAAATTCAGCTGTTGACTGTTTCAAGATAAAGCTCATTAAAATAGCTTTAAAAGTATTTCAGCAATCTATAAATCTATAGTTGTTATGCATATTATAGAAGCCAAGAAAAACGGGATATTAAATACTCATATGTTCATAGCAACTTAATATGATCTTACATGATATGTCTATGATTCTATCTTGGCTTCATCTCAGTTCACTTTCGAACTTGAGACATGCAATTCTCTTCCGTTCCTCGACATTTTGGTCACACGTAACACATCCAACTTCAGTACTACGGTTTACCGCAAACCTTCATAGGTTTGCTTTCCACCACACTTCAAGTCATGTCATTCCAACTAAACAAAAAGTAGCTTCATTTTATTCCTTTGTTTTTCGTACACTTCATGTTTTCTCTTCCGAATTGGCTCTTGATAGAGAATGAAATTATTTAAAAGCAGTAGCTATTGACAGGGGCTATTCACCCATCATTATTAATCAATCAGTTAAAAAATTCTCATCTCAACACACCAAAAGGCAGACTCTTGTTTTAAGAGATTATAAGAATTCTGTTCTTATTCCTTTCTTTCCATCAATTAACTATAACATTGCACGCATTTTACAGAAATTTAACTTTCGCATCGTTTATTCTTCTATCAATAAAGTTCCGAGTTCCATATTTAAAGACCCCATTCCGGATATGAATTCCTGGGGTATTTATAGGATTCCTTGCCAGTGTGGTTTAATTTACGTTGGTCAAACGAAGAAGGCCTTAAAATTTCGCGTTAAGGAACTTGAGGCATATGTTAGGAAACAGGAAACATAGATGAAATCCTCTGTTGCCCAGTATTGTTGGTCGCAAAGTCACACTTTAAATTTTTCTGCTGCCAAAATTATTCAAAAAACATCTTCCATTGGTGAATTAGATTTTCCAGAGGCGTTTCGCAATCAAAAAATATTTCTGTTCTAGCTAATGAGGCTAACTCCAATCCATCTTTACCTTCAGCCTTTAAAGAAATTAGGTTTTAGTTTTCTTGTTTCATCAATAGATGACGTCAGCAACTTACCTCCTGTCCAACCATTCTTATCTTATCTTATCACTATATCGTATCTCGTTCATTTGCACTTTGGCAGCTGAAGATGATGCTTCGGGAAAACTACCGAAATTTGTTCTACGAAAATTTGTGAATATAAGGCTGATTTTTGTTGTTTGACTTCTAAATTAAAATATTTGTTACCTTTTCTGACGACTCATTTATGAATTCACTTATGAACTTTTGAAGAATCACTTATATCCTCCTTGACTGAGACCACTGACATACATTCTTCTTGGCATGGATTCTGGATATATATTTATTATTTAATATTGACAGGAACGTGATGTGGGCACCTTCGTTTAGCATACGTACTTATATAACGATCACTGTATTGGAACACAAACAAAACAACTAGTTTACACAAAAGTAGAGCCATATTGTTATTACGCTAGCATACAGAGTGTTGCGTTTCGTTACTATTACATTTTCTTCTATTTTATTCTATGTCACATGAGAGACAGGCGATGCGCTCCGTTCGGCTAAAGTGCGCATGCGTGGTGTTCAAATCATCACATGAATGATTAAAACCCTGTGAATTAAATTCAGTGCTGAAGTTCATCTGGGATACTAGCTGGTTGATGTTGTCGGTCCAGTCTTCCTTCAACCATTGATCGGACTTTTCAATGACTCAGAGATCTGCAAAACGCGAGCCAAAGAAAGGAGTCCAATACCCTGCGCATTGAGGAAAAGTAGGACAGCCTACGTAACATGAAGTCTTGAGGTTTCCTGTTGACAGTGGGGTGACGGAAATCTTGACGGTAACTTCCAGCCACTGACATTAAAACTTCAGTAATCTACCACTACCTGCTCAAAGAACCGGATATGTCAACTAGAGATGAACGAGATGTGTACCCAGTGGCGACTCAGAACACTAATCTAGGTCCTAGACAGGCATGGTGTTGAGGAATGCGAGCTTCTAATGTTTATTCCCGTTGCTGCCTCCGTACATGGATATGGGCATCACTGTAATGTAAGCAAATGGGCAGGATTCGGCTCAAAAGACGACATCAAACCATCGATGCATCTATGTGCATAGTTGAATATCTCTGCTGTATCATCAAGGGAAGAAGAGGCATTAATTACCTTTCTGACAATCTGTGGAGCTGGAGACGTCGTTGGATCGCACGTGAGGATACTTAGTGCTGCGCATCACACCCAATTTCCTAACCCTAACAGCGATGAAAGAAACGTGTGTCTCTCTTCGAGCGTTTCTGAATTGGGATCGTTCAGATTTTGCAGTTGCTCTGCATGACCCCTTGAGTCTATCTATTGCAAATTATTATAAAAGTCATCATACCTCTTCCAACTCGTGTGGTAATTGTATGGCATGATATTCTGCCATCCTGATACGATTCTCCCGCGATCGGATTCTGACACATGATGGTCTGAGACTATTCTTTTTACACAAGGCATATACAGGGTGCGTCATAAATTCGTGCAAAGTTCAAAAATTCGTAATAAAAAAAGGAATGCACAGAAAAATTTTCTGTTTGCGCCAATATGGTCAGAAAGACATTGGATTTTTTCCATGTAAAAGAAAAAATGTTTCCAAAAGTAACCGACAGAGGGCGCTCACACGTCATACTGAGATGTTTTATGCAAATCACGCAAACAGAAACAGACAATCAAACAGATCACAATAACAAGACACTATGCATTTACTATTTTATAGTAACAGATGTTCAACATTACCACTATCACAAGATAATAGGCAAGTGAGGCGCGTCACTACGCCCATTACAGCGGAGTGTAGCATGTCGCCATCTATGGCAGCGACGGTCAGTCGAATGGCATTTTTCAGTTCCACCAGTGTGGTTGGGGAGCCCCGGTACACACGAGACTTTAAGTATCCCCACAACCAAAAATCTGCCGGGGTCAAGTCTGGTGATCTTGAGGGCCACTGAATCTTACAACCGCGACTTATCACTCGGTCGTCGGTGAAAGATTCCAACAGGAACGTCTTCACGTCGCGTGAAATGTGGGGCGGGGCACCATCCTGCATGAAGGTGACAACAGGTAACGCATGTCTTTCCTGCAATGCAGGTACAACGGGGTCACGCAACAGCGTAAGATACCGTGCTGCAGTGATTGTACAGGTTTTCACGCCGGATACAGGACAGGGTTCTTCAAAAAAGAAAGGGCTCAGAATAAAAGACGTGGTGAAACCACACCAAACAGTCACACGAGGAGAATGCAGTGGCTGGCTTTGGTACTCACGAGGGTTTGACGTCGCCCAAATACGACTGTTTTGCGTATTGACGTCACCAAGCAGTGAAAAGTGGGCTTCATCCGTCCACATGACGTTCAGCAACCATTGTGGGTTACGTTCCATTTGTGCCAGCGCCCATGTAGCAAACTTTTGTCTTGCATCTGTATCTGCCGGTAATAAATGGTGATGTCGCTGGATTTTGTACGGATACAGATCCAACATTCCGTGCAGAATACGTCGAATCGACGCTTCCCGAATCCCCGTTCTTCTCTCAGCTTCACGAACACTGCTACTCCCCGTTGATGTCTCGGCTGCCATATCTTTGATCACACTTTGTACCACATGGACACGGGCCGCTCTCAAGGGTGGTCTGCCACTTCGTTGACAATCCTCCAAACTCCCCGTTTCCTCAAAACGTCGTACTAAATTCCTTATCCCATTCAATGAAATAGGGCTTTTTTCCGCCTTCAGTCCTTTCTCCGTGGAAAACTTTCGCAATGTAACAGTTGTGGATTCACCATTTTTGTAGAACAATTTAACCACCAACGCCCGATCTGGTAAAGAAAGCATGCTGCAGACTTCGAATGACGGATCCGTTTCCAGCCAAGTGTTTTATTGATAGCTTGATTTGCATAAAACATCTCAGTATGACGTGTGAGCGCCCTCTGTCGGTTACTTTTGGAAACATTTTTTTTTTTTACATGGAAAAAAATCCAATGTCTTTCTGACCATATTGGCGCAAACAGAAAATTTTTTCCGTGCATTCCTTCTTTTATTACGAATTTTTGAACTTTGCACGAATTTATGACGCACCCTGTATAACAGGACCATCAAAACCAAAAATATCGCGTAAGCGTGATTTCGAAGAGAAAATTCGGCTTTTCAATCTGACTTTTTATATCGTTTTGAGATGTCAATACTGTTTTTCGCATGTCGGTACTCTACCTTTTATGAAAATTTAATGATTTTTGTGTGCTTAATTCATTACGTAGCGATTTTAATGGCTGGTGGTACATACAGATTGCACTGAAGCGACTACTTCAAAATTTGTCTCAATAAACAGTTGAAATACTTAATTTTACACAATTACGTAGGTATATTAATTATATAAAACAAATAGAAATAAATCAGAGCCCTTAATGCTCCTCTTCTGCAAAATGTTAATAAAATTTATTATTTTTATAACTATTAATTTTGGACTTCATAATGGATTTATACACAAATCACTACTCGGAACAACTTTTACCTTCAAGACATCGGGAAATTATCAACAGTACAGCGCAGAGCTGACTTTTTTGAACTCGTTACTTTCCATGGTTAGAGCTCGCATTAACTTCTATTACGTTTTAGGCCTTCTAAGCGTATAAATATTGTATTGAAGTGTTTGGATGTATAATTATTGTATTGAAGCATATAATGCAGCCAGGTAAGATGAGGAATCCAACAACTGAAAAACTGTCAGTATTTAGAATTGTTATATTATTTTTTACAGTAAACTAAATAATTAAATGTTTTACAAGGGTGCATACTGAAACAATTGCTTTCGATGTCTTAGAGTAGCTATTTAAAGTACGAGAAATCAATTTTATTTTCGTATTATCTTATCTATAGTTAGGTACTAAGTTATTAATTTGCAGCTGAATTAATAATTTTTCAATTAGCAGGAATACACATAGAGAATCCTATCATTATTTTTATCAGTGTTATGGGAATGATTTTGCAAATAATTTATTTAATTACTTTCCTCAACATAACACAAAAAGTTATTTTCTTTAATGCTAATACTTATTCGTATTAATTGTATGGAATAGAGACTTCTTTTGTCTCCAATTCAGACATTAAAAAGGTTTCGTTTTCTTCTCTTCATTGACATTTCAAGTAGCTATAAGGCTTTGTACAATAAAGATTCTTAAAAACCTTTAAACAATGGTAATTATGATTGCTTTCTATTTTTCTTCTTCCTGCTTTTATCTTTTCAAACGAGATTTCTGAAAGGCAGAACTGGTATGGCAACTAACATAAATGACTGCCGTCTGTTTCATGTTTCATTTCTGTTATTTTTTTTCAACGCGTGTTATCTACGTCTCATTTACAGCAAGCTATGAGAAACGAACAATAAGAGTATCATTTTAATCATGGGAAGATATATAGTGCAATTGTTTTCTTATTGGTTGCAGAACAAATAGCCTGAGAACTTGCGAATTAAATATTTGTAATGCTTATGACGGTTTTTCATATAAGACTTTCTTTACAAATGTTGGAAATTTTATGAAAAAATATCTGAGTCAAATTCTTAAAAAAATTACATTTATCAATAATATAAGATATTTTGCCAAACAGAGAGGGCTGAAAAAGTCAATAAATATTTTAACAATTTACATTAATTTACATTACAGTAAATTCACGGTATTCAGAAAACCGCCCAAAAGTACGTAAAATGAAGAGAGGTTTTAAGAAATTTTAGTAAACAAAAGTTTTAATTGCAGTTATACCTGCCAAGTGGTGCTTCACACATAAAAATGCAAAGTATAATACATGTGCTGAATGTAGTTGACATAAATGCGAATCATTGCTTAAAGGTGCGCTAAGACGTATGTCTAATAAAAATAACATTCCTTTAAGGGTATTTGAGGCACGCCACCGAAAATAGATTTTATTAAAATTACCATTGACTTTGAGTTTCAGGAATTTGTTTCTAAGGATATGCTTCGTCACTGTGTGTTAAAAGTTTTTGTTTATCCCATGATTTTTTCCAGAAATTGAAAGCACGATAAGAGAAACAGTCCTGAAAGATTCTTTAGTTTATATAAATATCACAAACTTCAACGGTTACCTTTTTCCCGTTTTCGAATAAAATGCTGCATCGAAGCAGGTTAGTGCAGTACTGATCTATGACAGTCACACTTCAAACGCACAGTAATATACAAGGTGTCCAGAAATTATTGACCTGATAAACATGTGCTTTAAATAATACAGAATAAGAGATAGGGAAAAACGACTGACTGAATTTTACTTAGCACTTCAAAG
>KK118015.1:43965-66868 GCA_000611955.2 Stegodyphus mimosarum | reverse complement strand
TTAAATTTTTCATGACCACGGTGTTTAAATTAATTGTGGAAGGATTTTGCGCGACTTCGGACTACTTCACCTTCCTCGAAGAAATCCATCTTAGTTTAAATTCTTTTTATTCTGGTTGCCTTCTGCATCTTTGCTCGTTTTTCGATTAAAGTCTCGTCGTTCGCCGCTCGATTATAAGTGGTAGAACTACACTTTAGAGGGATTTAAAATCCTCTTTTATTAAACCACAATTATGTACAGCCACTTCCCAACTCGGGAGGGATACAGAAAATAATGACCGCCACTTGGGTCTAAACTTAACAATCAAATTCAATTTAAACTAAAGCTAAGTAGAAAATTAAATCGTCGTTGTTCACAGAGCTATAAACGCGAGGTTGGCCTCTAAACTAAATGGTGCGTAGCAAGATTTAACTAATACTGACGCACTTAGAATTACTTCAATAAGTAATAACGTAACAGCGCTACGGCTGAAAATTTAAATACTAGCTAGTCGAATAGAGTAACAGTGGTCTGAGACTAAAAGCTCTTTCACACTGAAAGGTTTCTACCTTTCGTTTAAATAGAACTTGGCTCCACTTCAAATTAGCATAAAGCTGAAACGCGCGCTTATTCTAACGGGAAGTTGAAATGAGAAGAGATAGAAAAAGGGCAAATTTAAATAAAACTTTGTTAGTTTAACTAAAACCTTACAAATGTTCTAAAATGTTAAGTAATTTGATAACTTAACATTTTAGAACACGGCTAACAGCATTTACAGCCTTTTTACGACTTTAAGCATTCATTAGTTTTATGTCCGTAAAGTATAAATGTAAAATAAATTAGAAAACTAGATTTCTACCAAAATAAAATGTTCCATAAAACAGCTTATTAATAATTTAATATACTATTATAATAAAGAATAATTTTAAATTATCTCGTTTAACTTTCTATTGAAGCAAACATTCAAACATATTTTGCAGTTTAAGCGAGATTCTGAGAGATAAGTCGCTTCGAACCTTTGTTTCTCATGAAGTGACAGCGTCGAAAACGGCTTCCGAAGGGAAAAAAAGAATGGACCATTTTGTTTATTAGCATTGGCAACAGTAGCTGAATTTTAAAAAACAGACTTTTGACGTTGGCTGTAATTCTTTTATAATCGTCTGTGATTTTATGTTGATATACAGCATTGCGTAGCTACGTTTGTTTTCGTGTTCATCGTAAGAATTATGAAAAATAAAAATTGTTTTCTACAAAATTAGTCTTCAAGTACTGCTTGATGATTTTCTACCTGTTAAACTCATTCTGGAATTTCAAACTTTTGATGAAAAAAGGGTAAGTGAAACCGTTTTCTAAAGATAAAGCTGAGTTTCAGTTTTAAGGCAATTTTACCATACAGCATTATTCATCAAATGATTCGCAAATTTGAATTTGAATTTGTCTTATAACCATGAATTTATTACATCTATACTATTAAAATGTGAGCGTCTGTCTGTTTGTTTGTTTGTGACATCATCTCCTCCGAAACGGCGGGAAGTTGAGTTTCGAGAGAGGTATCGGTTCCTAGAAGTTCGTGAGACGCCATTTCCACCATTCTCATCTTCCTACGGTTTTTAATCAGTTCAGATATCAATTAAAATCTCTGAAACTCTGAAAACGCTAGTTTTCGCATTCATTTTTTCGAGTGGCAATAGTCTCCCATGCTGGAGATAAAAAGCTGCTTTATTTTGAGAACTGTTGTCATGGCTCGCTTTCAAATCGTACAGTTTGTTAATAAAAAATTTCGAAGTTTTACAAAATGTGAAATAAAAATAGCATTGCCAAACGTTAAACATATTATTATTATGTAAGGCATATTCTGACTTTGAAGAAAGCAAGCGACTGCATGTGACATCATTGTTTGTCGAAAATTTTTCATAGTGTCAGCATTTTAAATAAATAGCTGCTGTTGGCAACTTTTTTGTTTCAGGTTAGGGTAATTCACACAATATGTTATTACCCCGTGAAGTCTTTTATTGACGTTGAGAAAAAGTTGTTAAATTACATTAAATTTAAATGAGGACGTCACACATATACGTATTAACCTAAAGTGTCAAAAGTTTTTGTTTCCTGGTTTGGAAACAAAAATGTTTTTTACGAATTGGTTGTTGCTTCAAAAGAATGAAATGATTTCATTCATACTGAAATATTTGTATACATTTTCCTTTCAGGTGTGCATAGAACTTTTAAATTTTGGTTTGGTCTTAACCTGCTAGTTGATTTTTAATATTAATTTAAAAGGAAAATGTGAGTTAATGCTGTGGCAACATTTTAGTAGATTGATAGAAGGAAACGCCTTCATAATAATGTAAGTACGCTCTTCGTTTCAGTTATTGATTAACTCATAAAGAAGAGTATGAAATAAATCTTCGGCACCTTAATGAAAAATGGAAAAGCGGTATTTGCGTGTGCCCTTATGCAATACGCTGAGTTATTATAAGTGCCCGCGCCCTTATGCAATACGCTGAGTTATTATAAAACTATTCACACCCTTATGAGAAACGTCGAATTGCTATAAAAGTCTTCACAACTTTACGAAAAACCCTGAATTGTTATAAAACTACCCGCACCTTAATGAAAAACGCTGGATTAGAATAATGGTGTCGAAGTTTCGTCAATCAGAACAATTTTTCACGCCGTACTTCTCAGAAGAGGATTCAGGTATTTTAATAAAAGTCATTTTTTCCCAAAATGGCAAACTGTGCCGTACACTTAATGGGACAAAAAAGATATGTGTAGTCTTTCTTTTCATTTTTTTTATTTGGAATTAATAAAAAGACTATAAATGTAATAAAGTTCTAATGTCATGTCTTTAATACTCTGTCAAATACTTCATTTTTCGTACGTTCTATTGAATAGTTTAAATATCCAAGTTTCTTTCGGTTCTCATCGTACATGTTTGTTTCAAAATATAAAAAATCTGATGTAGACAATACATGACTTCCTTCTATGCCCATTAAATTATACACATTTGTTTTCTGCATTTCGTTTAAACTTTAGTTCTTCGAATTTCATTGCATTTCTCATTCAATCGGTTCAGTTCTCACACCGCGGGAAGGAAAAATACATGCACACACTGGCCAATGAATTAGAAATCTTTTAGATTTTCATGTGCGTGCTAGAGGTGAAGTACGCAAATATTTTTTTTATGACGCGGGTTACAGGTGGTTAGAATGCTAGTCTAAGTAAGGGTAAGAATGCTTTTCACGATGAATGAAGAAAAATAAGAAAACGTCAGAGCTTCACCATTTGGAAAAGGGCTTATTGTTGATGCCCGTTTAGCAGGAGCCTCGATTTCGAAGACAGCAAATTTCACTGGGTTCTTAAAAGCATCCATATCAAATTTTTCAAAAGTTGGAATCAAAACCCATAGTCCTTTTGTAAAAGATATAACTGGAGTTTAAGCACAGTTTTTCAAGAGAGTGATCGGCATCATCTCCGACGAATTGTACGGCAGAACAGGAACTCTGCTGTGCTTCAACTGACACAGATCGTCAACGAAGGCTCTTCCCAACAGATTTCAGCTCGAACCAAGCGCAGAGAACTGCAGAGGATAGGAATGCGTAGTCGGGTGCTTGTGAGAAAACCACTCACATCTGTCTGGCATGCAAGAATTCGTTTGCAGTGGTGTCGGGAAAGAAGACACTGGACATGTGAGGATTGGAAACGGCTAATGTGGTCGGATGATTCACGCTACACCTTATTTTGCACTGATGAAAGCGACGAATTTGGCCAGAACCTCACGAAACCATGAATCCATCTCGCCTTACTCGCACTGTGCAAGTGTCTGGTGGGAGTATCATGATATGGGGTATGTTCTGCTGGTATGGAAGTGGTGCCCTGGTGTTCTTCAAGGGTAAACAAACAGCCATGAGATATCTAGATATACCGGCAGATCAAGTGAACCCTGCAATGTTGCCTTTTTACTCTGATGGCGACGGATACTTCATGGACAATAATGCAGCGATAAATCGTTCCAGAATTGTTCGAAATTGGTTCGCTGAACATCAGTCTGACTTCCAACAACTTCCTTATCCACCGCATAGCCTGGATCTTAACCTCATAGAAAATGTGTGGGATTTGGTGGAAAGATGCATCTGACAGCTCTCTCCTCTTCCATCTAGTTTACAAGATCTAAAAAGTTACATGGCCAATGCAAGGTATTCTGTGGACATAAATGCACTCTACAAGCATATAGAACTCGATGCCCAGGCGATGCAGAGCAGTTATCCGTGCAAAAGGTTGTCCAATAAAATTTTGATCTTGGGTTTCTAATTCATTGGTTAGTGTGTGTAAAAACTCAAACCATCTTCATTAAAAATTGTAAAATATAGAAAAACCTAAAGCACCAAATACTGTTACAAACAATTTAAAAAATTTTTTTGCAATTAAAATTAGAGTTTTAAGGCAAAAACAAGCAATTCTGCCAGCGGGAAAGAAGGAAGAATTTTTTAGTGCACAAACCGAGAGTTTACTTTTGGTCCCACTTGGCAAAAAAACGCTGAAGGCGCAGAAATTGTATTCACTACTCTACTGAGTTTCAAATGTAAACAAATGACGGCTTCGTTAGAGTTAGTGCCACTTTTAAATTGTTGAGAATTCTACAACTATTGCCTGCATATTAACTAAAGGCATAAAAACCTTAACAGGAACATAAAAACAATATAACTCAATCCCTTTTAAAGCAAAAAACGTACAATTTACCGGCATATAGGTAAAAAAAAACTTAGCTCACCGAACCGGTTAAGATGTGGGTATATATACACATATTTATATAGTTTTGGTGTGGCCTATTGCAACCAAAAAGGGAGATGCACATCTACGCGTTATAGCAGTGCCATGTACAAAATTTCAACGTTCTGAGGCTGCTTGTTTTTGAGTTATGCGAGATACATATATGCGTACGTCTGCGGTACCATTATAATGATTTCTGTCTTTTCGAACAACGGCCGACTTGCATAACGGTTCGGCACCATTACAAGGAGAATAAAATTTTAGCAAGCACTTTTTTTAGATATTAAATAGTATGGATTGAAGACAAACTTTCCTTTACGCATATTTTAGAGGTACGTATAAATAATTATACGATAATGTAGAAGAATGAGGATCGCATTGAATATTTAATCCAAAACTGAATTTTGATTCGGTAACACATTTGCTGATTGGACTGTCTGCCTTTGACGAAGATTAGGTAGTTGATCGCACAAAATATCTGTCATTCTCACAGAAAGGATGTCTGCAAGGAATGAAATAGATTCGTTTTTACATTATATTTGTACACATGGAAAATCCGTAGTATCAGCTGGGAGCTGAACTGAAGACGAACTATGAGTGGTTTTCCAGTATAGTATACGATCTATCACTTTTAGTTAATTATGTTTTTCTCAGATGGCGCCACTGAAATGCTATTTTAAAATTTGAACGTGGTAGGAAAAAGAAATGATTAGAAAAACAACCAATTTTAATGCTGCCATTTAAAAAATAACTAACTAAAAGTGATAGATCGTATACTACACGATTATATTCTTCCGCATTCGGCCCATCGGGGAAAAAGTCCCGTCGTGGAGGATTTTATAAGGGAAAGTGGCGTATATTTAAATTATGAGAAAAATTACAATTCTCCTAACCAGCTTGTTTAAATTACAGAAAAAGAACACGGGTGTTGCCAATGTTTTGCCATCTATATTTTGGAAGTTACTTTGCATAAAAACACTGAAATTTTTTGAAAATTAAGTATTTTAAAAATATTGTTGCTTTAAACCCAGGCAGATGGAAAGACGGCCTTATCTAGTCAACTGAAAATTGTAGAAACTGAGCTTATAACACTTATGCATTAGTTTATTCTTTTAGTGGAAGTACCCGATGCCAGTTAAGTTAGATTGAGAGTAATGTATCTAACAACAGACAGAAAGGATACCGCTGTAATCCTTCTCTAATAACGATGCAACAATTACAATTCATAGTCATACATTTTTCAGTCTGATGCGATATGGAACCCACATAAAAAATTTCGATAGAAAACTAATAATAAACCAATTCTCTCTCATTATATCAGCAACAATGGGACGCAGATTTTAATGATTTTCGTCTTTCTAATCAAATGGTGGTAAAAGCTGAAGTTCCATCCAATATTTCACCTATATTCAATTTTAGTCGGTTAAATGTGATAAAAAAATTCTCATAATTGATCAGAAACCAATAACGCGAACAGGCACACAAACAGACATTCTTCTTTATATATATAGATATAAGTTTTGTAAATCTTACAAATTTTTCATTAACAAAATTTACGATTTGAAAAGCTTCTGCTACTGCTCGCTCTTCAAAAGGCAAACCAACAGACTTTGTTCTTTATATAGAGAGAAAGAGATTAGAACTTATTCATTTGTAATAGTTTTAATATAGAAGCAAAAGCATTCGCCTAGTGAAACGAAGTTATTCTTTTTTCGATGAGTGACTAAATTCAGATATTGTCTCTCACTGCGTAAACAGTAACTTAAATTGGAGAACATTGACGACTGAAGGCGATGAAATCAATCTCTTCTCATTTTTATCCTTAGAACAAAGAAAGGGATCAGTAATTGTGGAAAAGGAGAGATCCAAAAGGCTGAGAGCATTCAATGTCGAAAGTCATATTTTGAGTCTCTTTTGTTACGATTTTGTTAAATTGGTTCTTCCTTATAATGCCCAAATATAACATTATAATTAAATTTAAAAAAGAAAAGAAGCTTAAATAGCCATCAATCAAAATTCATTAAAAATGTCACTAATAACGGTAGATGCCAGTATAAGTTAGTAATTTTAAAACAAAGATAGAAGTTAGTGACTAAAGAGTTGAGGAATGAAAAGGTGGTGAATATTCTCATCTCTTTCCTCTTTCTGGCACGTGTGCCCGAGATAAGAACTATAAGGAATGAGGGAAAAGGACTTTCTCCACAACTGGCAAGGGAAAAAGGAAATCTAGCGACAAAGTTTTTGGGTGAATCGACACCCTAACCTCTTTCATTAACACCATGTTTTTGAAAGGACTGTTTTTCAACGGGACAAAGTTTTAAGTGTCCTTATGACGCAAAGATACTATACACTTACAAATATCTATGCTCTCTCAGGGATTCAAACCCCGGCCGAAGGCTATGGCAGCCGGCTTCCCTGTCACTATTCCAAGAAGGTGGTTTTATTACTAAATCAATTCAATTCCATTAGAAAGAAATAAGTATTACCCATTTGCTCTGCAGTCGGTTAATATTAACTTTTCAAAATTATTCTCATTGTTTAAAATTTAGGATATAACATTGTCTCCTTACAATTATAATTTTTTCTTCAATCTGAAAGTAAGAACTGAACAAAGAAGCATAACAGAATCAAAACAAAAATTAATGAAATAACTTTTAATAGGTACTAGTTATAAATTTCTAACTTAAAAGTGTTTTTAGCTCATGAATAAGTCTTCTAGCTTAGTAACAGAGATTGTGAATATGCAGAAAGAAAGCAATAGTTTACGTTCAGCGATATTTAACGTTTTAGGTAATGAATCATGACTTTTACGATTCTGATTTCGCAGCTAATACCGATCTCTTATGTTTACTAAATTTCAAAAGATTTTCTTGTTAATTATAAATGAATAAAAGTTAATGTGTTTTCGAGAGACAAAAGAAAGAGTTTCCTTTATCAAGAGAATTTTATGACCTGCTACTATTCCCATTTGTCTCATGAATGGGCAATCTTTTCGTCTGAAATCAAAATTATTATAGTTTACGTTACGTGCAACTCTTGCATCCATTTTCAGTACGAAATATTAGCTAGCATACTGAAGCTGAATAATACTACATCCGCACGAAAAGCTGTTTGTAAAACTATTTTGACTCTTCGAATTTTTTTCGAATTATTACTATACTACCGGAAGTACCCGATGCCAATTAAGTTAGGTTGAGTATATCAGCAACAATGGCATGCCATTTTTAATGATTTTCGTCTTTCTAATCAATTGGTCGTAAAAACTCAAGTTCCATCCAATATTTCGCCTACTTTCAATTTTAGTCGATTAAATGTGGCAAAAAATTGATCACAATTGATCAGAAATCAATAATGCGAACAAACAAACAAACAGACATTCTTCTTATATATAGAGATTTCATAAAACTTAAAAATTTTACATTAATAAACTTTCGATTTGAAAAGCGAGCAGTATCAACACTTAATAAACGTTTCTCGAGAATCGAGTATCGTGTCTTACATTCTAGTACACAACTACTGAGAGTTTTAACCAGTATATTCAAATTTGTAACAAAGTAACATTGCTCTGGTATCAAAAATAAGGTGCATTAACTAATATACAAACGCACAGAGGCGAAAATACAAATGAATCATCATGAAATTTCAATTTTTAAATCATGTAAAGTTCAAGCCGATGCGATGAAAGTAATGGAGGCAGAACACGTGTGGTTGGCTGGTCCTGAGTTTGCAGTAGTGATTGATAAACTTTTTAAAATCAAATAAACATTTTCATACCCAACGCGCCAGACTGTTGCCACTCGGAAAAGTGAGTGCGAAAATTAGCGCTTTCAGAGTTTTTAATTAATATTTCAGCTGATTAAAGTCGTATGAAAATGGGAATAGCCGAAATGGCTTTCCGCGAATTTTTGGGATCGGGAACAATGTAGTTGATGTTTGGCAATGCTATTTTTATTTCATCGAAAAATTTGGAAATTTTTTATTAACAAACTCTAGGATTTGAAAGTGAGCAGTGGCTAAAATTTTCGAAATAAAGCAGATTTTCATCTTCAGCTTGAGAGACTGTTGCCACTCTGAAAAATGAGGACGAAAATGATCATTTTTCCGAGTTTTTAATTCATATTTCTTTCTTTTTTTTTTTTTTCTAAGTAAACGTCGACCTTTTCCAGGACCCAGAAACGAATTGTAGAAAGTTTGGTGACGATAGCTATAGTACTGATTGGGTTATTAAAGGATAACCAAACAACACAGACCACAGACTTTCTTCTTTATATGTATAGATAATCATATTTGAAAAATCCAATGGAGCGGTAGGAAAATAACAGAACTGAAGCCATAACTCAAAGAAGAATTTTGAGAAAAGTTTCTTCAGTAACACATGAATTCTACAATTGTGTAAGAATTAAGTAATTGCACATTGTAAGAAACACATAAGGTAAATTATGCTATTGGTTTTTTCAGGTTCAATACTTCAAGCAGCGTTAGTTCCGTTTAAGGCGTAGAAATCATTGAGCAAAGCACTGAGATTCTTCATTACCGATCTCAAGGCTTGCGGCTATTTAGAGTTCCCTTTACATCAAGGCCGTAGACTCATTTTCGATGTGAGAAAGGGAGATGATTAGAAGTTCGCACCGAGCTGTCAAACTCTGGATGCTCGTTAGCACCTTTTCTGCGAAATGTGTGGGATACCCTGTGGGGAGAGTTTGATTTAGGGCCCGACTGGAAGACAGCGAACATAAATGGACAAAGGTGATGCCAGGTTGCTTCTTAATGATGATCAACAGTTGGTGGGGAACTTCCTCTGGCGCCTCGGGTGGTCCTTCCGTCACACCTCTGACAAGTTTGATTCGGTAAATTATTCGAAACGATATCGAATCGAAATGAATCTGGACACCATTTGGTATGCTCATTTTCTACATTTGACTCTTATACAGAATGACTGAACTTTTTGGTATTATAGAAGTTTAATATCTAATGATATTGATATATTAGATTCCTGTCAAAAATAACTTTTTAAAGAAGGTAAACTGGATAATAGTAATACAAAACAGATAGTATTTCCTACGCTAATATAAACTTACATATTTTATCAGTCATACATGGTTTAACAAATTAAATAATAATAATAAATAAAAATTTTGCCTTTGCTTGTCGTTAATTTGAAATGAAAAGTTCAGTTATTTTGATGCATGATCGATGCATCATGAGCAAACCAGTCTACAAAACAAGGAACCTTTCTAATTTCTTTTTCCAAGCTGCAAATATCCTACAGCACTTTGAATTTATTTCTTATTGTCACAAAATATATATTATAAAATAATATAAACAAATAAAAATTACAGCTAGAGCCCACCATTGGGGGAAAAATAAAAATAAATAATAATAATTATGATACAGTTTTAATATTAAGAAATATTTTTTTATTTATAAACACGAAATTTTTATTCAAAAGCATTAGGCAATTGAAAAGAGCAGCAAGTATGGGTAATTTCCTTCAGCCTATTTTATACTAACGATACCCTTTTATTCTTTGAAATTTTACTTTATGAATTTATTTTTATTGACTCTGACTATTGCACAAGTATTTCATTAATCAAAAATTCCGTCGAAGATTTCGTGATTTATACAACTAGCTTTTCAAGCAATCCTTTTTCTTTCTCGATTTTCCTTCCTCCATTTTGAAATGCTCCATTCAATATGTAATGATAAGAAATTTCTTCTTTTAATTTCCAATACATCGTCTACTCTTTTTTTTTTTTTTTTTTTAATTTTCCCGGCAGAAAGTACAAGGTTAGGAAGAAATGTTTCCCACTTCAGAAGGCTCTAGAATGAATTCTATTGGTCCACATGAGATAAAATTGGAGTTACAAATAATTCAAAAATGATACGCTACACATTTATTAAATAAAAATTTTAGTAAAATAATCTGCCGATAGATGACGCTATAACACAAATGGTATTTATTTGCATATATTGAAAATGTGAAACATCATTTGCGTTAAAGCGCAAGTCTGTTAGCATTAGTCTTTGGATAAAAAGAAGGCAGACTGTGTACAAACATTAGTAACTCCTCTGCACATCGTGGCTATGCAGCAAAAAAAAGCGCTACTGGTAAAATTGTTCTACCAGAATCAGCAGAACTCCTATGCAGCTGTAAAAGAATTCCATAGTATGAAGCAGATACGAAGTGGTCTAATGTCTCCATGTGCCCTACGCAAGATGGTAAAGAAATTCGAAACAACTGGGCAACTTGGTCTTCTTCTATGTAGAGGACGAAAGCATAAAGGGAAGGCAAGGCATTTTAAGAATAACTGTCTCGTATTAATTCGACACATGAGGAAAAACAACGAAAACGCCCATGAAGCCACCCCGTTTTCTGGGAGTTGAACCTAGGTCTGTATAAGCAAATTTTATAAGCAATACATTTCATGGTCTACAAAAAGGGAAGAATTCCATAGTTTCAGGGGGGGATGTAAGGAGTCTTCTTATTTACTTGTTAAATATTTAGTTTTATTTTATGAATATAAAAAAAATACTTTTATTCACGTTTTGGTATTTGTCAATATTTTCTATATTTTTTCTTGTTTAATTTATAAAACACATTAAAAATAATCTAAATAATAAAAAAATTAAATAAATTACGCTCAAAGGGGCGTTTTTTTAACCTTTTGTACGTTACCTTTATTTATTAAATATCATGCTCTTCGCACTTAAACCATAAAATTCAATTCAACAGCAATATCGCAAAGTAATTTTAAAACGAGCATATCTTTAGAATTTACACAGTCTCGCGCGCTGGGGATAAAAGTGTTTTTCTTTCCGTACAGTGTTGCCATTCCTCACTTTGAAATAGTTGAGTTTGTTAATGAAAAATTCCTTAATGTCTGACAAAATATGAAATAGATAATAAAACAAATTCCAAATTAGGGCTTGCAGATGTACATATTCGCAAGAGGATTACGTTATTCAAAACTGGATGGCTCTAGATACCGTTGTTTCATCACAATGCGAGAAACATACACATATTAAAAATTGTACTAACCTTTTGTTACTAGCACTCAAACCTCCTACTAGTCACTCTGAAAAATAACAATCTGAATTGTATATAAATAAAAAGTCTTATACTGATTTGATTAGGTTAACTGCATCATCTTTCGTAATCCCAAATTATTCTACATGGGGTAGAGCATAGAGCTCAGGCACCCGGGTGTAGCAAACACCGTTCCACAGAGAAGAAGATAACATACCATATTTATGTAGATTCTTCATTATTTAATTTCTTTAAATATAATACAGGACTTAATATTTGGTGGCAACAGTTTGAACAGTGAATCAACTCAGAAAGTGATTCAATGCAAAATGCCAAAACGAAATCAATAGTCTTTCTGGGCTAACGGCCTTTGGCTAATAAATACACGTATGTATTTTTCAAGTTATATGTATTTTTCAAGTTTTGGAAAGGAAAGGGGGGCAATGATCGTCTAGCAAGCGGTGAAAAGGGGTGGATGGGACAAAAAAGTTGAGAACACTGATACACTTCTTCTAAGTTTAACGCGTTCTAATTCCTTTGTCTCAAAAGTATTGAGCAATTCATTGTCTTTAGCTAAACGTTTTGTAATAAATAAGCGTTCTTTCACGTATATGAGCACTAAAATTAAATGGGATGTACTGAATTGGATCTCATTAAGCTTCGCTTAATTTCATTAAAGGAACTCTTTGTTGAATATAAAGCTTTGTATTTTTATTATTTTAATTTCTTTAACTAATTGAAACTGGCTTTTATGATCCCCTTTATGTTCAGTTAGTTTAAGAAAAACTTTGCATGCTGCGTGACAGCGAAAGCAACTTATCTGGGTAGTACGTGCTTGAACTTAACGACCTTGCAGAAGTGGAAATGCTCTCAACTTTTCCGACAAACAACGAACTGAATAACCACTTGGGGATAGCGATATACGATCGTTAAGTGTTTCACAGTATGATCGTAGTTAATTGAACCCATTTGCTTACGTTAAACACAATACGGACATTCAGATTCAAGTATTTTCATTAATTCTCAAGATTTTGTCCTTTTTAATTGCATTCGATACGGCAATGTAAAATTTAACACTAAAAGTAATTTGCTGATATAAAATAGAATTTATTTTATGACAAGAAAATTTTTGTGCAATGATTTTCATGCGTTAAATCTTTAAAAAAAAAGGAACAGAGGAAAAAAAAAATGTGAAAGTTTTCAGATTTTAAGTTACGTCCCAAGGTGTGTTTTTTTTTTTTAGCATTTTGTGTGTTACCTTTATTTATTAAGTATCATGTTCTTCGCACTTAAACCGTAAAATCCAATCCAATAACAATATCGCAAAATATTTAAAAGACTATATCTTTAGAATTTCCGGTACACAGTCTCGCGCGTTGCAGATAAAAATATTTTTCTTTTTTTTTTTTTTCCATATAGTGTTGCTTATTGCTCGCTTTGAAAAGTTGAGTTTCTTAATCAAAAACTTATAAATGCTTTACAAAATATGAAATAGATTATAAAACCAATTCTAAATTCGGTCTTCCAGATGCCTATATTCGGGTGGAGACGTACATTATTCAAAACTGGATGGTTCTAGGTACCGTTGTTTTATCACAGCGCGAGAAACATACATACATTTATGCAGATTCTTCATTATTTAATTTCTTTAAATATAATACGGATCAATAATATTTGGTAGCAACAGTTTGAAAAGTGACACGGACATTTACAGTGAATCGACGCAAAATGCCAAAACGAAATTAATAGCCGTTTTGAGCTAACGCTCCTTTGGGCTAAAAAAAATAACTCATAAAAGAATAAAATTTTAAATATTCAATTTAATTTTCATTGTCTATTAGTTATTCTATGAATGGAGTATCTTCTTGCTCACTTTTATCCTGTCATGCAACTCAAAAAAGTTAAACTTCTATGTAAAGCCTCTAGAAATGCTTGTTTAGAAAAGATGCTGGCATTACTGACTACTAAAAACTGGTTCGTTAAGCTAATTTAATACAATTTAGCCCTTCAAAGCTATTTTAACAACTGTATTGCATTATTTTACATCATTTACGGTATACGAAGATCCAAGATATATATTGAAATCACTTTTTCACTAGCATACGCCTAAGAGCATTAAAAAGTGTATAAAGAAATGTTCAGAACTGATTGAATACCGTTTCAATTAAAATAAAGTGGAATAAACTGGTTAAAGCCTTTTGAACACTCCGGAAGAATAATCTGATAAAGTCAGATAATACTACGGCATCTACGATGAGCGGCAGTATTTATAAAGAAAATCTGACGTCCTTGTACGCAATATTAAATTATACGTATTTTTTCCTGCCTTTCATTTAAAACATTTCATCCCGAATTTCAATAGAGATATATTTCTCATTCGATTAATTCAGTTCTCACTTCGCGACAAAGCATAAAACCTCAAAATAATATTAAGAATTGAAAGATATAGAAAAACATAAAACACCAAATACAGTTCAAACAATTAAAAAAATTACAACTAAAATTACTATTTATACAGGAAAACAAGCAATTCCGCCAGTGGGCAAAAAGGCAGATTTTTCGGTGAGCAAAACTGAAAGTTTACTTTTAGTCTCACACGGCAAAAAGACACTGAAGGCAAAAAGACACTGAAACTCACTTAATTTGCTGTGGACTCTATGCTGAGTCAATATATCGGATAATTTAATAACTTAAATAGAATGGATTAAGCATAGTTTTATTCGCAATAATAAAAGAACACGCTACTTTGTCGTTGCGAAGCTTTCTGTCTCTAGATTGGCAACAAATCCACTATTCTGCTAAGTTTCAAATGTAATCAAATATGGTCGCTATGGCCAAAAAATTAGGCTTAGCCGCACTTAAACAACTTTTAAATTGTTGCTAATTCTACAATTAATGCAAGTTAATTAAAGACATAAAAACCTTAACCGGAAGATAAGAACAACATAATTCAATCATTTTTAAAGTAAAAAATGCACAATTTACAAAGATATAAAAATAAAGAAACTGAGCTCATTGAGACGAGTAACAGAGTGGAGATACATACATATATTTTTATACTTTTGGTACGGCCGATTGAAACGAAAATAGGCGGTGCGCATCTGCATGTTATAGCAGTCCTATATACAAAATTTCAACTTTCTGAGACTACTCGTTTTTGAGTTATGTGAGATACATATATACATACGTACGCACGTTCGCACAGATGCCCCGAAAAAATCTCTTCAGACCATTTTAAATGAGTTTGATAATTTTTGGGAGAAGAAGAGTCTTTTATTCTGTTCTTACGTACGGATGTCAAGGAAAAACATTGTTAAATTGCATTCGATAGCTGTCGAAATGGATTAAAAATATGATAGCCGAAAATTTTTCGCGATTACAATACTTCCTTTTTAATTCGTACAAGAAAGTGATAAAAAGGAACTATAGGAAGCAAAACCGCATCACAAATTGTACATAGACCTAGACTATAAGTCGGTGAGGAGGTGAGTCATAAACAGCCTAAAGCCAGAGTCTTCTTTGAGGATGCTGTAATAAAAGATGATAGTACAACTGGACATAATAAAGATTAATCCGCAATTATATTGTTCTTATTCTTAAAGTAATTCTCAATGAATTTATGCTTAACATCGTTACGTAGTAAACGGTGGACGATTCCTGAGTTAATACTTGGCACCAATTCTTATTCGTGGAATCTTGTTAAGGAAATGGACTTTACAAATATCAACATTTTTCGTCATAACCTAGGCCTACGAAGCCTATTTAATCATAACTCGAATAACAGATATTGCATACGTCTTTTAAGTTTTAAATTTAGGGAACAATGGTTTCCAAAGATTGGCGATAAACTGTGTTGTCCAAATTATGAGGTGCAATGAATGTTAAGGAAAAGGAATGGTTCAGAAAATTATCATTTGGGCTGTTTTTCGTATAAAGGTGAGAGCTGAGATTAGAGTTTCATTATTCAACTGATTTTTAAAATTTTTTTTTAAAAATAAGTTCAATATTTTCTTGATTGTTTACTTATAGAGAAAAGGGAGACCTTGAGACTTTTGTTAGTCTCACTTTTCTCTATCAGTAAACAATCGGGAAAGTGCATTTGTTTGGAATTCGGCAAAATGCTGCCGCTGCCGTTGAATGCCAGAGATTATGAGAAATATTGCTGAATGGATATATTTATTTCAAAAAGGATGTGTTTATAGAAATGTTGAAATCTTGCAAATTTCAACAATTTTAGCTCGAAAATTGTTTAATGTTTGCTGTGAAATTCATCTATGACCTTTTCTTGGCTAATGTATCCTTAGTCGCAGCGGTAGGGCCAGATTAAGATTTTTAGAGGCCCTAAGCGCTTATAAAAGATTTTGGGGTCCTCACATACATTTATGTACACATTATGTATGTATATTATTTATAGTGATTTCTTCATTTCTCTCCCCTTGGTCTTGGTTTAGTTACACCATGCATTCCATGGTTGTTGTTCTTTCAAATCCCCTTGGGGCTGGAAAGCCTACACGAAGTCCAAGAGACCTTGCCGCACAAGCAAATCGCAGATGTCGTCCTGCTCAGCCGACAGCTGTCTCAGGGACACGCCTATGCAATCCAGTAGGTGAGCGGGAGAGGCAGGTAGGGAACAGGCACACGAGAGGAAGGTCTTTTCTCCCTCTTTGAATTTCATGCATTGAAGATGCCCACTTCTGAATCTGGCCATGGCCGTTTGGATAGGGCTAGATCTTTTACTCAGAAGTGACAAGCCTGGTTGTTCAGCGAAATACCACTGGTAAACAGGAAAAATTTTCCATGCCATGTTAGTTTTATGTTTGTAATAGGAATGAATTCCGATTGGGCATAAATCAGTGGAAGTGGGTGTAGGGAGATCATAACCTTTTCTTGCCAGCATTCCATGGTAAACCGGCAATGGAAAATTTTTGTGGTGGTTCCTTTCCTGAATCCTTAAGCACATTTTTATGATGCTCCCTTTCTTTGATGCCTTAACCAAATGCTTATTTTGCTGAATGGTTAATCCGGCTTTCGGCGTCGGATAATATTTCTGAGGGAAAAAACAGGTTTTTGAGGTTTTCATTGAAAAATATAATATTTATTAGCTTCTATTTCACGGCTGCCATATTTCATTCAACTATCTAATTGAACATTTAGGAAAGAAATTTGTGTGGAAAAGCAAAGAAACCATAGGGCTTCATCTCTGATGATAACATCAGTTTCCGCAAGTAAAATTTTCACCAATTAAAAATAAAAAATAAAATAGTGGTGTGAAAAACGAGTTTGGTTCATTACAACGGCCAGTCAGCCTTCGTTCTGTTTCCTGTGTTTTAATACCAGAGTTTAAGAAAATTTAGAGTAAGAAAGAATGAATATTTGCTAGAAACATAAACTGGGGATTTAACAGTGTAGTAGCTCAATGAATATTTTGGACTATAAGCCTACTCGAAATTTTAATTTTCACGGCTATTCTTCAGAACAGTTACTTCAGAATCACTTACTCGGGAATCGTATGCTGTTCCACAATTAAGAACTTAGCATACTGTTGATTCTACATCACAGAAATCTACATTATTTTCAACTTTTTCTGTATTTATAAGCACAAATCAGCCAACTAAAAGGGTTAGAATATTTGAAGTGGGCCAGATCATTGTAGAATTTCGTGGATCTGCTGTTTGACCAGTCGGAAATTAATATAGGGTCAAGTCATAAAATTTCAAATAAAATATGCATACAAGATAGCGAATATGTAATATAAAATTCTAATTTTATTTTACAATGTCATGTTACCCATAAAAATATTTCCTCAAAATAACAATTTAAATAAGGTAAATAAGAAAGATATATGTAGAATTGTTGAAACTAGCAAGTCACAAAAATCATCATGCAATTGATTGGCTCTTAACAAAATTTGCATATATGGCTGTTTTCTTCTCTTTTAAACTTACAAGAATACATCAACCAAGAGTGAAATTCAGAATCTTGATTCCCTTTTCCAAAGGTAATCGTAGTTTGAAAAAAATGCATTCAGGGAAAGAAATTTCTTTAGATGCGAGAAATCTTATTGTAAAATTAAGACATGAAAAGAAATTTGCTAGTGAAATAGCTAAAATTATTGGGAAAAGTCGTGCAACTCTACAGACTATAATTCAAACTTCAAAGTCAAGGGAAAATGTGCTCAGCAAGTCCCAAAGTGGTCGCCCAAAGAAAGCAAAAATTGCACAATTTAATAACATATATGAATAACGGAAACTGAGGTCACCGAGCAGAGTAACAGAGTGGGTGTATATATATATATGTATTTATGTACTTTTGGTCCGGCCGATTGCAACCAAAAAGTGAGGTGCACAATAACAGGATATAGCAATCCTATATACAAAATTTCAATATTCTGAGGCTGCTCGTTTTAGAGTTATGCGAGATACATGCGTACGTGCGTAGAGACGCCACGAAAAAATCTCTTTTGAAGCTATTTTAAATCAGTTTTATAATTTGTTTTGGAGAAAAAGAGTCCTTTATTCAGTCTTTAGATTCAGATCTCACACAAAAAACATCGTTAAACTGCATTCGATAGAACTCAAAATGGATATTTTCTTTGAAGTATGGTACCCGGAATTTTTCGTAATTACAATACTTCCTTTATTTCGTATAAGGAAGTAAAAAATCTGATGTGTACACCACATGACTTCCATGTACTGAATATTTACACATTTTGCATCTCATTTAAACTTATTGGACTGAATTAAAACTTCATCACTAGAGCATAAACCACAACATAATACTAAATGCACTCTATAAAATTCACTGTATTTGTTTACCACAGCGACATTCTGACGCTAGCTTCACTTAACAGCGTTACATCTCATTCATTTTATAACTCATCAGAATGCGTAAAAATAATGTATATCATCTGGAAAATTACCTAATAGTTGCCAAATGTTCTATTCAAATACCTTAATAACTCCAAAATGATGTGTAAAAGAAAAAAAAAAAGGTGAACTATAAAGTTATTCTGAAACAGATGCAAAGCCTTTTTGTTTAAAAGTGTTTCGGTTACTAAGACCAAAAATTCTAATGTCTTAAAATCCAGATGAGAGCGATCAGGGGCAGCCATGCTGGAAAAATCATTAAATTTTCAGCATTCTAAATTTAAGCAAATATGCGATTATTCTAATAATGTAGTATAAGCAGCTATAAAAGGCGTCATTGGCCCCGCCCTCAGCTTCTAAGCTCCTTTGATGCAGAACTCTCCTTTTATAGCTACTAGTATACAATAATTTTGTAACTAATAAAAAAAACATGCGAGGAAATCGAAACATTTTTGCTGATGTAGAATTTCTCAAATAATGCATTTAATATGATAATAAGTGGACATGATAATAAGTGTTTTTCAGGTTTCTGCTTATTTAATTAATTTCTGCTTATTTAATTATTATTACGAAAATTTAATTAAAAAATTAATTGGTTACCTATTATGTAATGTACTCTGGCATTTTACGTGCTTTGATTTTTACCACTTTATCTCCTATTACTGGCACATGATTTAATCTTTTTCCTTTATGCTACTAAAAATGTTTTTCACTTTTCATTGATTCATAAAATTTGTCAAAGATTTTTACATGCTTGCAATCCTTTAGGAATTTTATTTTTGCATCCTGTCACAGCCGGGACAAGGCTGAAGCGAGTGAAGCACTTGCCTCAGGTAAAAAATTAGAAGAAGGGTCAAAATTAGTTATGAAAATTTAGAAATTCATTTTAAGAAAGAAATTATGATTGTTAGCTTTCAGCTTTGAATCATATGAAGAAAACTTTATTTTAAACCATATTTAAAGTAACAAAATTTGATCATTACCATTTATGATTTAAAAAAAGCACACCATTCTTTCTGTGTATAATGGATGCCTATGTGATTTGCAGCATACTTTTCACAGCCATTTTGAGTCAGGATTGCGCCTTTCGATTCACATTTTGACGCAGCCTAGTGTCAAAAAAATAACAGCAAAATTGTTTAAATATGATTTAATTTATTTACTTTTACTTTACTGCAATCAGGTTTCTTTAACACATATTTTTATCGTACGATTTCCATTAATTAATTCCTGGAAAAATATCCAGCTAATTAAGATGAGAATTAATGGTATTAATTTACTTTCAAATCTCCTGAGGCATCAGGATACAGCATATACCATTTTCTAACATTAAAATTTATTTTTGGAATTATTGTAAAGAAGTTGGTTTATATTTGCAAGAATCGGCTGCATAGACAAACGTGCCCGTGCTACCCACAACAATAATTCTATATAGTCTCCCTTTATTCTGAGCTGTAGTTCGTACTGCTCATATTCCGCCACATCTAAGAAACAGGCTTAAAGAAGCCACAAACTGAGTATAGCCTCCAAGTTATTTTCAGCAAGCCTAATGCTCAAAAGTTCATTGGAATGGCATTCAGAGATTATCCTAATAAAAAGATAATAAATGCCTAATAAAAATATAATAAAAAAAGGTTTTACAAAATCAGGTATTTCTCCCGCCTTCTTCGCATGCCTTCGTGGTGTAGTGGTCAGCACGTTCGGCGCGTAACCGAGAGTTCAGTGGTTCGATTCCCGGCGAAGGCGTTGCTCATATTTCATCACTCCTGCTTCGAAAAAAACGTAATAACTCTACAAGCTTTTATTGAAAACTCTTACAATCATTAATGAACTAAAAAGAGGAAAATAATTTATCATATAACTTAATAGGAACAAGAGGTTAAATAATTCTCTTTACAAAATTCATCTGCAATAAAGCGTGGGTCCCCTTAATAAATTTGTAAAGATGGAAACCTTTTCTCTTATTTTCATCCTTTTAGTCTCAATGACACGTTATTAATCAAATTATTCAATTGAAAACTAATTTTTCAACAATAATTAATTACACTTTTACTTCCCAAAATTTTATTACATAAAATAGTTCAAAATATCCGAAGATTTTGCAAAATAATCCGAAATTATTTTAAAATCTCATATAAACATTTTTAAAAGGCTTTTTTTATGCTCTATTCGATGTTTCAAATAGTAAAATTCTGAGATATTTAGCTTTTTCATTAAATAAAAATGTGTGAAAAATCATTTCAACATTTAATTTAAAAAAATAAAAATGAAATTTTAAAAAACTCATTGCATTATATTGTATTATCATCCACAAACACTTTGTGTACAAATTTTGAACTCGATAGTTTATCAGGAAGTAATTTCAAAATAGATGCCAAACCTTTGACACCATTGTATCAGATATCCTGAATAAGCTTAATTAAAGCTTACAAAAACGAAATACATCGTATTACAAGTCTTTTTCACCATTTTTGTTATAAAGTTTTGACTTGCTCAACTCCTCATTACAAAATGCATCATGGAACAAAACGTATATTTTAAGCTTTTGTTCTCTTGTTTCTATAAATAGTTTCTTTCAAATCTATGCACCTAGTTTCGTTTACGGTTAGACCTGGAGAAGTTACAATTATTGCTAGATGGATTAAACGAATTTTCATCTTAGTTTTCATCTTTGTTTTTTGTTAAGACTGACATGTTTAGAGATGAGGTAAGAGATAGCTTCTATTTTTCTGAATTATTCTAATGTTTCTAATGAAACAATAAGATGAATTGTTCGTTATTAAAAAAATATAAAAAAGGTTTAAAATTTTGAATTTTGTTGTATAGCAATTAGGACAAAATATGCGGGCTAATTATAAAGTTACACTTACTAAGTTACAGAAGGAGTCAATAAGTCAATAATATTTGGTAATAACTAAGGTTCTTAGGAAAGAATTGGAATCAAAGAACTATTTATTCTACAGTGACGGAGTCGATATGAACATTAATGGTTTAATCAGATTCGAACCTCGGCGAACAAGCCTTCACGTGAGTGTTTCGTGTTTCTTTCGTGTGTGAAGTGAGCACGAGCTGTTTCCATTCGAAAATCCTCTACGCAGCTATTCTATTCCTTAGACAAATAGCCCTTTGCTCCTCTGCCTTAATTACTTGGTTTATTTGATTATAGCAAAGCAAGTTGACTCTATACACAGGAAAAATCATAAAACTCCCAGCCCGTTTGCCAAGCTCGAACTACCAGTGTTCAACTAATTTACCACTCACCTACTGGGGCCACTTCTGTCTTAGTTAACCTACCCAAATCGAAAATTTATTTAATTATTCATGATTTAAAGTTATATATCTTTCATTATACCTTGAGTACGAAGTTAGACAGAGAAATTAATACATCGCATTTTGTATAATTTTTGTTAGCTGTTCTTTTTCAAACTTATACGAATGCTCAAATCATTGCAATGAGCTGAAAATAATAGCATTTTGAGACAAATTAATTAAAAGTTTTATGTATGTTACCTGCATCAAATTCCATACCGCAAGAACGAAAAAAAGTCATAAGGTATTTCGCCCGCCTTCTTAGCATGTCTTCCTGGTGTAATATTCAGCACACTCGGCGCGTATTCGAGAGGTCCGATGTTCGATTCCCGGCGAGAACATTGCTCATTCGTCTCTTCTGCTGCTTCAAAAATACCTGCTAAATTTACAATGGCTCCCGAACTAAAAAGATGATGGATGATGATTCTCCACCAGGATTTGGTGATTTAGTCTCCTAATCCCCACCTCCAAAAGGGGAGTATATAAGGTATTCTCCCGCCTTCTTAGCATGCCTTCGTGGTGTAATGGCCAGCACACTCGGTGCGCATTTCGAGAGGTTCGAGTCCCCGCGAGGGCATTGCTCATTTTTCAACTTAGCTCCTGCTTCGAAATAACCTACTCTCTCTACAACATTTATACGAATGCTCAAATCATTACAGTGGGCTGAAATTAATAGCATTTTGAGACAAATTAATTAAAATTTTTCTATATGTTATCTGCACCAAATTTCATACCGCATGAAAGAAGGAAGGTAAATAAAATTTTGCAATCAAAAACTGTAATTGTATCTGCCATATAAAGCTGTAGTTTCAATCCTGGGTTCGAATGCCGTTGAACGAGCTTTCGTAGTTTTCCCCATGAGTAGCATAAATTATATATTATATTTATAATAATAATAATAATTTATAATAATAATAATAATTTATAATAATAATAATAGTATACCCTATAA
>KK118015.1:13766-43651 GCA_000611955.2 Stegodyphus mimosarum | reverse complement strand
TAATAATAAATATTTAAAGGCAGTTATACTTTTAAATATATTTTTTTTTCAATAAGGGTATCTTTTTTTTCAGCCAGGTAGCTCTCGCAGATTTTATCGTATTGAATTAAATGAAGAAGCAATCATAATAAAAGAACAAACATTTTATTCACAGCAGAAGAGAAAATAAAGTAATAATTTTTTTTTTTTACAGTAGATGAGAAAAAATAGTAAAGGAATAAACATTTTAATTACAGCAGATGAGGGGAAATATTCTTGAGAAATACATAAATTCCGTTTTAGAGATAAATCTAGCAACAGAACTTGAAACAAAAAAGGAAAGTTAATGAATCAGACAGTCCATAATCTGTTAATAAGAGAATTAATTTTAAAAAAAATATTTTTTCTCTGTAGAAGTAAAAGTAGTTATAGATGCTTTAATCTCCAAACAAAATGAAGACATGAAAAATGAAGTAAGAGGTTTTTCGAATTTAATTTTCTAACAGATGAAAACTGATACAATTAGATGCTGGTAATTTATACGGTAAAAGACGTAAGGTTTTCGGTCAAAAAATTCAGTAATGAATTTTCAGCGAATAAGCAGGAATTAAGTGGCTTGGTTCAGGTAATCTTCCTTTTGATGATTATTTGAAACATAATAATAAACACTTAGGTTAGTATCTCGAGGCATTTTGTGCATATTCCCAGGGTAAAAAAAAACAATAAAAACTATTGAGAGATAAATCACTCACGGTAATGGCCGATGAAATATCTGACTGAAAGATGCTTTTGAAAGAAAATGCTTTTGCAGTTTTATTGAAAACTATTAAATTAACACCAGAGTCGTCTTTTTTCAAAGTGCACTTTTTAGACCCTGTAATTCTTCTACTTTCTCTCAAGCAACAGTTGAGACGTTAAAGGAATATAAAATAACATACGCCAAAATAATTATTTCAATTAAAAATAGTTTTCGCTCCCCTAATAATGATTTTCCTTATATTTTCCAACTAATTTTTTGGCGCATCTCAGATCGTTAAAGATAACGTCTTTAATGGTATTGTAAGGTATATTTTAATTTTTGACAGTTCTTTCAAGTTAATGTATCTTCCTACTTTTCCTAGCTTCAACTTACAAATCCGTACCATAATGAGTTTTTAGCGTCCGGTTTAATGCAAAGAGGAATAGCATTTAAGTAAAGTTCAACTGACTTCGACGGGGAGAATGAGGATTTCTGAGTAGAGCGCGTTTGCCCTCTCTAAGCTGTTAGCACGCACGGCCGTGTTACGTGCCTTTTAAAATACTAGTTCGCTGGCTAATTTAATATTAAGGGCCAACTAGTTTAGAAATGTTAACTTCGGCTAAATCTCTTTAGTTAGTCATTAGCTAGTTTTTATTTCTTACATTTTAAGCCCAAGCGGAGGCTTTGCTGTACGCCCGAAGGAAGCGACCGACTGTTAATCTAATTTTGAGCAAATAAAGGGTTATTAACCCTTCTTGAATTTACTTTTCTGTGCTTGGATTTAAGCAATTATTCTCTTAGCAGTTCACTAGGTTCCTCGACACTGAAATTAGTAGAATAAAAGTGAGGAACCCTACAATAGAATAGCAGTTTTATAAGATATAAATAGCAGTTAAATGTAATCTGTATATGCTATTTCGAAATGCTTTTGGAATAATGGAGATGAAATAACATGCTTACATATGATTCAAATTAATAGGTATATGTACAAAGATAGCATTCGGGGGATTAGCATTCTGTAGCATTCGGGGGGGGGCGAAAGTAAGAAAAATATGAAAGGTTTCAGATTTTAAATTGTGCCCAAAGGGGTATTTTTTTAACATTTTGTGTGTTACTTTTATTTATTAAGTATCGTGTTCTTCGCACTCAAACCGTAAAATTCAGTTCAAGAGCAATATCGCAAAATAATTTTAAAATGAGCATATCTTTAGAATTTCCGATACACACCGCTGGAGATAAAAGGTTTTTTTCTGTACAACGTTGCCATTGCTCGCTTGGAAATCCTCGAGTTTGTTAATTAAAAATTCGTTAAAATTTTACAAAATTTGGAATCGATAATGAGACGACTTCCAGATTTCAAATTTGGGCTTCCAGATGCCCATATTTTGATGGAAACTTTCGATATTCAAAATTGGATGGCTCTAGGTGCCGTTGTTTTATCGCAATGAGAGAAACGTACATACATTTGTGCAGATTCTTTATTATTTAATTTCTTTAAATATAATACAGGGCGATAATATTTGGTGGCAACAATTTGAAAAAGTGAAACAATGCTTGTAGTGAATCAACGTAAAAGGCCAAAACGAAATTAATGGTCCTTTTTGGGCCAACTGCCCCTTTGGACAAAAAAAAAAAAAAAAAAAGCAATAAAATTGAGGATGAGATGTCCTGCCATTGTAAAAATCAGTTTTTAATATCGAGATTGTTGAAAGTGCTGCCAATTTTGTATCGCTACTTTTGACGTAAAATATATTTGTTTTCGAGATATCCTCACTTCCCGCAATGTAATAGTATTCGTTATTGTACGGGATAGGGAATACAGCCGATATTACGTTTCAAAGCCGACTGAGATTAAATTGCGAGTTTTATTTTGCCACGTTCCTTTCAAAATGAATAAATAAAAACAAAATAATTTAAGCCCCTCGCATACGGAAATTCGAAAGAGACAAAGCGATCAAAGTCAATAATTCTCTTCACTGCCTGCAGTTTTCTCAGCTACGCATGTCACATTGATTGCTTTCTCCCAATCAAAGAGTCATCGAGAACGCAAACATGTTCAAAAAGATCCGACAAGCAACTCCCCAAGATTTGTAAAGCTTCTTTGACATTTGCGAGATCACAGTTTATTTTTCGAAAGAATATCTTTTCTTATCCGAAGCTGTGCACCTCTGTTCAAATATATATTCATCGTGATTCGTATAAAATGACTCATTTTTCAAGCCCTTGTTTGAAGCACTTTCTTACTCGAATAGCTTCAAAGCGTTCCAGCCGCCACTTACGAAGAAGCTCCTTTACGAAGAAGCTGAAAATTCCCTTTGCTTCCCTGCAGGGTTACCAGATTAATTTCTTAATCTCCGTACTGGTTGGTTATTTTGACCTTATTTGGCTGGCTAATTTCAGTGATACTTGATTTTTACTTAAGTGTTTTGCGCGTTCCTAAATTAGTACAAGTACCCCTACTACCTAATTAAAACTACTGGAGAATTTATATCGTTTTGATTGGCTTAAAATGCTGCAAAGTTTTCTATGAATTATGCATTTGAAATGTTATCTGATCTGGAATTTTAGCCTCTGATTTACAATAACAATTACCATGGTTACTTTACAATAAAGCATTGCCGAACGCGAGTGTTATGTCACTAACGCATTTGCGTTCTCGGCAAAATTATTTTTTTGTGCAAAATATTTGTTAGGTATGATTAGAATTAAAGGAAGTATAATTTAAAGACACCTAAATATTGTTGTAATTGAAAAAGGGAAAATGAAACAAATGTTAACAGAAAGGATTTTCATTACTGCCTAATAAGTAGGTACAAGCCACAGCCTTGTGTTTTTTTAAAGCTGGTGACTTTCGCTTTAGATAGTGACTAAGACAACTCTACTTTCGCGGTAAGGCGCACGGAGTTTCTTATTGCTTCATAAAGCATCCGCTTCTTTCTTCATTTGGGTCAATCTCCCTCGCAAAATCAAAGAGTTCTCTCTCTCTCTCTCTCTTTTTTTTTGTCCCTGGTTGGTTAGCTTATTTTGCCCAAATCATGAATTAAATTTTGATCGTCTGTTACCAAGCCGATTTTCTAGAAATTTTCCGCAACATCATTTTATAGAAACGCATTATTGTAACAACATATTTGTAACAGGAATTCTTCCAAACATCTGAAATAGAGTTTTAAATTTTTATGATATAGCCTTGTTTATTTATTTAAGAAACTAATCAACACTAAATTTTGAGTTCACACCATCAGACAGAGCGAAAAACTTACCGAATTTGTTTTTAAAATCGCCTTTAAAAAAAGCTTTCTATTGCTAACAAAGATGAAGTTTTAAATCAAAAGGATTTAATTCTTTGTCGTTAGCAGTCTCATAATTATAAGTGATGATGATGATGACGGTGAGAACCAATTTCAGACCCAAATAGAAATGTGTACGAACTCATAGTAAATTTACAGAAAAGCTTCAGGGGATGATAACAGCACACATACTCAGTTGCTGTACTGGCTGGAAAGACAGATTTTTCTACTTTCAAAGACGATGCTCTTTTCTTACTTTATTACTGTTTTGTAGTCTGTAGATAAAAGTATAAAATAAAGTGTATATAGTAAAATCATTTTAAATTATACAGTTTTGGTTAAATGCATTAAAACATGAAAAATAATTTTCTTTCAGCTATCATAACATTCTTAGTGATATATGGCTGAAAATAAATTGCGAGATGTGCATACACGAATTGCATTGAGATAGCAATAGAACTCAAAGATTAAAAAAAAAAAAAAGTCGTAGATTGTATGTTCTTGTTCAATGTGTAAATCTATGTAAGATAAACATATCTAAATCTCAATAAATATGTAAGCTAAAAAATATCTCAAAATTATAATTAAAACTAGAAATATCCTTAATTACTATTCCATAATCTAAAAATAGTAATAACTTTTCTGGATTGCCTCGTTTCCAGTCTGTGTCATATGACTTACGCAACGCTGATGTATTAACAACTTGCTAAGGATGATGTCTGTGTCATATGACTTCCGTAACACTGAAATCTAAGGCGAAACCTAAGCTGAAACTTTGACGTAACTAATTCGGAATTTTATCTCAAAATTTCGAGGATTGAAACTTTCCTTCTGATAAGTTTCTATACTGGATAGCTGCGCACTTTAACTTCTACCTCTCTTCCCGATAAGACGCTATTTTGCTCTGCTCTCTTCCTATCACAACAGTATCATAAATGTAAATGTTCTTGAATAGACACGATTATAGTGCCAAGTAAATTGTGACCAAAAATTTCAATTGAAATAAGGATTAATATTTAATCCGCCTCAACTGTTAAGTTTGTTATTCGTTACGGATACAACAATCTATGTTCTACGTTATCAACATTGTTACATCTTTTTCATCATGTATATAATAGAAGTGACGAAACAAAATCGCTTCTTTTGATTATTGTTAGTTGAACGGGGGTTGATGTGTTTCTCTTTAAAAGTCAATTAATCTCTTTTCAATGGCAATAATTAGTTTCAGTTTTTTGTTTCTCCTTTTGAGTATTTTTTGTCTTTTGCAATTTTTGTTTTTTATTTGGACTTTTAACATGCATTTGCACAAGTTTTTTTTTTTTTTAAATTGTTATAGTCACTAGGATATTTTGAATGAGAACGTGAAAAATGAGCAAACCCCTCGCAGGTACTCAAAACTCTTCTCTATACTCGAAACTGTACCTCTCGAATACACGCCGATTGTGCTACCATTATACCACGAAGGCATTCAGAAAGGAGGGAGAAATAATTATAAATAATTATAATATATTTTTCCTTTTCCTTGGAGATGGTTCTTATTTCTTCTTCTTTGTATATATAAATTATAAGAAGCGCTATTTCTGCTGAGATCGAAATAAAATAATTAAATACATTAAATTTTAACCAAATAAGCAGTTTTTTGAATTTATAAATTGAAAACAGTATCATTGTATAAAACAATAAAATAGATGCCAATTTGTGGATGAAAGAAAAATAGACCATCGCCTTTGACTGAAAATTACATCTGAATAAAAATCTAAGTTTTAAATCTAAAATAAAATCAAAATATACATGAAAATTAAAAATTAAAAATTGATATGGTCGTTTTATCATTGTCTAATTCGAATATCTTCAGAAAGGCGAGAAAACCTGGCAATGATACAATTGCCATGTCTGACCAACCAGATATTGTTGCGTGCATACGGGTTTGTAATGGATTGAATGCACAAGTCGAAAAAAAAAATGTTAATAAAATTTATTCTTTTCACAAGAAATAAAACAAAATGCTGAAATATTTCCTCAGAGATATTCGTACAATATCACAATATCTCAAACGCTCAACAGAACTCAATTCAAACAGAGAAAGTTAATCCAATCTCACAGAGAATTCGCTGCAATCAATAACAGCACTAAACAGCAGCAGTTCGCTTAAAACTAAGCTAACGTTTTTTACTTTGGGTTTTATGAGCTTTTAAATTATTCACGAGAACATTATGGAAAAATCTATTTTCTCGATGGCAACAGCAATTATGAGATATTTATTTTTAAATATTAAATGCAGGTGCTCTTATATTTTTACTTTTCCGACGTAGCTTCTTTCTCTTAATTCGTCTGCGTTGCACGGAAAAAGAAAACAATTTTAATTGCAATTCTAAATAAATAGCTAATTAAATACGAAATCCATAACAATATGTTTCTGTTACTCCCAAAGTAGCAAAGGCATCTATATATGTATATTTTTATATTTGTATATATGTGATAAAAACAAATTTAGAAGTACTGATGTAGGAAACGTAGAAATGTTGTTTGCACATTAAGTAGATAGGACAGAACGTAGATCCATACTTAACGGAAAAAATTCTGATTGTGTAGTATGCTGAAATCATATTGACTAAATACTTGGCAGTCGAGGCGGATTAAATTCCATTTTTATTTAAATTCACATTTTTGGCCACAGTTTACTTGACACTCTAATCAGGCTAATTCAAGAACATTTACATTTTTGATATTATTGCGGTTGAAAAACAGCCTAACGAAATAGTGTCCAAGCAGCGCAGAAGTTGAAACTAAATGCGCATTTATCCAATATGAAAGATCGCCAAGAGGAAGGTTTCGGTTTAGGTCAGAAAGGTTTTTGTTCTGAAAATTTTGAGTTTATGTTCCAAATTACCCACGTCATCAGCGTTTGTGTCCATAATGAAGTGAATGTTTCCAGAATTACTTTAAACAGAAATAAAACGTGTTGAAGCGACTGCCGTGTCTATCTGCAAGTGTCATCATTCTAACTACGCAATAAAGCCTCTTCAAGTTATTACAATGCAATAAAGCAACGCTAATCTATTACACCCACGATATTATTTTTAGGCATGAGTATACATACAGGGTGCTTCAGGAATTCAGTTATAAACTTTCAAGAGAGACAGAGTACACCTGGACGATGGAAAGTCATACTGCAATGCAAGGCCGAAAACGGTTTCCTGGCACGGTAGTGACGACACAAAACACAAGAAAGGGTGGACATGAACAGTGTGAGAAAACATGTTTATTATGCTCAGTGCAGCAGAAACCAGGAAATGGAAACAAAAACCGACAACAATTGTCATCAAAGAGAAAATTAAGTTTTACGACATCGAAATTACGACCTCGGACTGTGATATAGGCCTTATATCTCCGGCGCTTGGAAGGTCTCACGTTCTGAAAAATATTTGGCTTGTCCCGGATTTCCCCAGCAGCTGCCACTTTGCGTGCTACAAGTTCCTGAGCATTGTTAACATGGATTGCGTATACCCACTGTCTTGACGTACTTCCAAAGAAAGTAATAAATGAAAATGAGTCGTAGCGAACTTGCAGACCACCCCTGCCGATCCAGCGTTAACGATACGTTGCACTGAGGTGGAGATGCACATCAAGGTTGTTATTGTAAGCAAAAAATTTAACATTACCAACATTTCAGCTGTGCTGAGCATAATAAACATGTTTTCACATCCTGTTCCAGTGTATCCTTTCTTATTTTCTTGTCGTCACTACCACGAAGTGCCACTGAATTGTTGTGGACAAGATTATTTTCGCACATGGAGTTCATCTTACGTATATTCTTCAATTATGCGCACTACGCAAAAGAAAAAAAAAGGGGGGGGACAGTTCTATGTCTTCCGTTCTGTTGGGCCGACTGACAAAATTCAAATCGCCCTTTTTCATGTCTCGTAAGCGCGACTTAGGATATATATTACATTTATATATAGCAATTGTTTTCATACTTTCAAATAATTTTAACGAAGTGCGTAAACCATATTTGGCGTTATTATCGCTTATAACAAATATCCCAAATTTCAAACCGTACCAATATATAAATTCACGTACATTTTAGGAAATTTTGAATAAAAAACTCTAATTTTTTGCAGGTATGTTTAGAAATATATCTATTTTAAGATGATGTTAAAAAATTTTATAGGTTATAATAAAAATGTTTTTCGAAAAATTTATAAAAATGCTTTAAAAAATAAATCATAAAAAAGGGTGAATTTTATTTGGAATGAACCTAAATTTCGAAATGTGAAAGGAAGAATAAGAAAACCTTTAATAAAAAAAAGAGATATTAATAAATACACACCAAATTCAATTAACATTGAGGAGCTAAAATTTTGAGAGATAATTTTTTGAAAACTACTCGTGCGGTTTTTAGAAAACTTAGCAGTCTGGCATAATTTGAGCCGTAGAAACGAAATATGGAAAAATATTGACTTGTCGTTTCATAAAAAGTCTGATTTTGTGTCAAAGTACCTACATTAGAACAATGCTATATATAAATTTAATGCATATCCGAAGTCTTAAGTCTTACTTTCGGACATGAAAAACGCAAGTTGAATTTCGTCAATCGGCCCAGTAGAACAGGAGATAGAGAACTGTCCCCCCTTTTCTTTTGACAGTGTACGTCAATAAGTATATTACTAACTTTTAATTATGATAAAGAAGACATCTAGGTGTCATTTATCTGTGGCAGACCGAAGGGAAAAATTCTCTGAATTTTATTGTTCATAAAGATGTGGTGTAGTAGCATTTAGATTTTGAGCTTTGAATAACACACACGTGCACAATATATACGTATACTTAGGATCTCCTATGTAAAGTTCTGGAAGTATTTCACAAAATTGTAATTTAATTCTGAAATCTCTTATTGGCAATTTTTTAAACAAATGTCGTTACCGAAAAAATTTTTTAAACTATTAAATTCTTTATTAACCATTTTCCTATCAACTGTTATTTAAATAACCTATCAAACAATTCATTGCAACAACTTAAAAGTTATCTTCCATTTGAATATTCAGGTGTTTTTTTTTATCTGTTGACTACAACTATTAAATTTTCAATTAGAACAATTTTTCTGTGATATTTTAATGAGCTAGCTATATTATTTCTTAAGAAGTTTTACTTTTATACCTTTAATTATCACCGGATCATTTTTATTTGCATTCATTGAAGTTTTGGAATTCTTTTTCCTGCACAAATCAAATTTCTGAAAGGAAGTTAATAATTATTCAAAGAAATGTCTTGGTAAAATTTTCTTTTATATTGCCCTAATGCAAACTTAATTTTAAAATGCAATTGATGGAAATCCTTTTTATAAAAACTGCTAAATTCTCTCAATTGGTTAGAACTGTAGGAAACTTTCAGCACAAAAATAAGTGCACCAGCCGTAATTAGGAAATTTATCTTTCAACAAACAAACACAAGTAATAATTTATTCCTCAAAGTTGAATCTTAATAACATAGATTTCTATTACATTACAAACCAGTTTATCTCACTCGCATGAAATAATTTTCACTTTAGATTAACCGCTTACTAAATAACAGTTATAAAGTTGTTCTTCCGTGCATTCTTGAAAAAATATCCTGATTCTTAAGCCAGCCGAATTCTTAAATTATCCTGTTACATTCGGCTTTTTGTGCTATTGAAAGAAATGGCATTACATTTGGTATTTCGCCAGGTGTTAAACAAAGCCTTTGAAAAACATCTCGATAATAAGCACCTTAGGTAATAGCAGCGTCTTTTCAAATTCATAAGCTCTTTTTAACAATTTAATAGCATATTTCTTAGTATAAGGAAATCGAAGTTTGTTCAAATTGTTTATTACACAGCCTAATTTCACTTCTCTTTTATCTTTGTTTGATCCATGAGTCCTCCAGAAAACACAAATTTCTTTAGATCGCAAAGATCGTGAAAATTTGCTTGGAAAATACATTTTAGAAAACCTACAGACTTTTCTTGTTTCTAGAGATTTCGGATGAAACATTAATGCTTCGGAATCTAGTTTCGCACTAAAAAATCGTATAAAACCAAACTGCAATATTTAAAGTCTTGTAAAATAAAATTTGAACTATGAAATTTCGATAATATTATAGCATACTTTAAAGGCCACATGCGAAAGACCTACAGTTAATACAACGTTATTGATTTGTTTTAGCCATCATTACGAAGAAAACAGTGGTTTCAACCTGGCCTGACCGGAAGCAATTTTACATGGCCCACGAATAAATTCAATTATGTACTTTTTGTATATACGATGTTTACAGTTTTTTAGACATAGAGAAATAGACTGAGCTTATATGCGCGACTGCTGTTGAATGGGAAAGTGAGAGATTAAATAGGTTAGGACTTTGTCACTGAAGTTTCTATATCAGGCTATATGGCTGGAATAACGGGGTATAGCTTTCCGCTTCGGTACAATGGGTAAATTTAGTTGGTCAGCCGACATTTGGGGGTGATTTAATTATTTTGCTGTTTCCATTTTTACTTCCTGGTGCGGAGTAAAAAGAAAGTACTCTAATCGCGAAAAATTTCGTCTATCATATTTCAACGGAAATATGCATTTTGACTTCTATCGAATGCAATTTAACGATCTTTTTACGTGACATCTGTACGTAAGGACAGAATAAAAGACTCTTTTCTTCCTAAAAAATTTTAAAACTGATTTAAAATGAACTCTGAAGAGATTTTTTTCGCGGCGTCTGTACGAACGTGTACGTACGTATATATATATATGCATCTCGCATAACTCAAAAACGAGTAACCTCAGAACGTTCAAATTTTGTATATAGGACGTTGGCCGCACCAAAAGTATATATATGTATATCCACTCTGTTACTCGGCTGAGTTAGCCCAGTTTCTTTATTCTTATATGTTTGTAAAATGTGCATTTTTTTTGCTTTAAAGATGATGGAATTATGTTGTTCTGGTTAATAATTTTATGCCTTTACTTAACTTGCATGCAATTGTTGTGGAATTATCAACAATTTAAAAGTTTTTGAAGTGGGGCTAAGCCTAATTTTTGATTACCATAGCCATTCACTTGATGACATAGGCGAAAGCCAGCTCCACTTGATTTACCGAAGCTCCATCGTGCAGGAGATCACATCATGACCTAAAATTTCCAGAGCTCTTAAAAAGCCATTTGCGGATCACATCGGCCCACTCAATACCCCCAATGGACTGGATTATTCTGAACAGGAAATGGCAGAAGTTTTAGCTCAGCAGCTTGAAAACACCTTTACTCCTAATCCGAACTTCGATTCTGAAACTGAAAAAGAAGTCCAAGAATTCAACGAGAATTTAATTCATCGGACTGACGTAAATTATTTATTACCTACCTCTCCTAGAGAAGTACAGAACGTCATTAAGAATCTCAAGATTAGAAAAGTGCAAGGATACGATTCAATCTCCAATAAATTTATCACAGAACTTCCCAGGCGTTACATCGTATTATTAACAAATCTCTTTAATGCCTGCTTTCGTTTAAATTATTTTTCACATCAGCGGAAGCATGCTATAGTCATAAACTTCCTTAAAGTAGGTAAAAATAAAAAAAAAAAAAAATAAAAAAAAAACCACCAATTACCGCCCAATAAGCCTGCTTCCCTCCACTGGTAAAAATTTCGAAAAAATTATGAAAAAATTATTCAAATTCGACTCGTTAATCACCTCGAAAAGAGCAATATTATTGACTCATGAACAATATGATTTCGCCGAGGACAAAGTACCACACACCAGCTCATTAATGCGACTGAATATATTGCTGACGCTTTTATTAAGAAAAATGCTGTTGCTGCATGCTTTTTAGGCATGGAAAAGGCGTTCGAGAGAGTATGGCACGCCGGCCTTCTCTTCAAAATGCAAAAATCACTTATCCCTATCAATCTTATCAAATTAATTTACTCCTATTTGAAAAATCGTACTTTTCAAGTTCGAATTGGAAAACCTCGCTGCAATAGAAAGATAATTAAAAGTAGCGTCCCTCAAGCATTTTAGAGCCGATCCTATTTAACATCTTTATAAATGACATATCACAGCCATTAAATGCAAAAATCGCTAAATATGCTGATGATACTATCGTTCTTACGAAGTCTTTAAAATCGCAACTCTCTATTGCCTATTGATCAGAGAGATTTGATTGTCGAGTATCTACCGTAAGTAAGTTGAATCACTGCAGTTTAATAGATTTCTTTTCTACTGTCGACAGCATGGCACTCTCATGCCTGAGTAACGCTTGTGTAAATTACTGAACAGAGGTTTCACAATATGTCGCTAAGGGTTCGCAAGACCGTATAACTCACTAATAGAAAAATTAAATTAAATTTTAATTTAAATCAATGATAAAACATTTCTAAAGTTTACCTTATAAATTCTATAGTAAAGTTTATGGGTAAGTAATAAAGAAATTTATTTCGAAAAAGTTACACTGATTAGAATTTAACTGCGTTGGGGAGTCATTAGATTTTTTTTTTCCATTGGAGACGTGAAAAATATGCACTACCCTCGCCGGGATTTGAAATTCGGACCTCCCGCGTCCAGTGTGCTTGAAGGCATGCGAAAAGGATGGAGAAAATACCTTATAGCTTTTGAAGCAAAAGTAAGGAAAATATTTTTATTGATATAATTTTGCCGTACCTTTAATTATTATATAAAAATTCTTGATAAGATTATTTAATAATTTTAGAAACTAAGACGGAACTTAAATAATTTGAAAACAGTATGTTTCTTTTAATGTGACTTGCATTATTATTAGTGCTCTAAGAAGAGAAGGGAGCCTCATAAAGTTGTAAGCAGGTCTTGCGTAGAAAAGTCTTGACTAAAAGAGGATTGTTACCCGTGCACGTTATTTTTGTTGCTGTGGATATGATAATTTGAATGCAAGAATCGAAGATATTTTCAAACTATTTCATTGATGCTTTCAGAGCTACCATAGAAAAATGAACTTTGAAAGAGTGCACATGTCGCGTAATGCACAAGTAATTTCAAAATTGCAGACTGTACAAAATGGCCAGGTAAAATGAAAAGAAATACCCTTATTTAGTAAGCTAAAAATGTTTCTATATATTTTCCGCAAATGCGATTATTAATAAATACTTTTTACTTCTTTGTACGAAGTAAAGGAATTATTGTAATTGTGAAAAATTTCGGGTATCATATTTCAACGAAAATATCCAATTTGACCGCTCTCGAATTCATTTGAATGATCTTTTGGAGTGACATCTGTACCTCTGGACAGAATAAAGGACTCTTTTCTTCAAAATGGATTCAGAAGAGATTTTTTCTTGCTGTCTGTACGTGCGGATATATGTATTCTAGCATAACTCAAAAATGAGTATCCTCAGAACGTTGAAATTTTATATATAGGACTGCTATAACATGCAGTTGTGCATTTCCCTTTTTGGTTGCAATTGGCAGCACCCAAAGTATACATGTAAATATATCCACTCTGTTACTCGGCTCGGTGAGCTCAGTTTTTTTTATTCTTACATGCTAGTAAATTGTGCATTTTTTGTTTTAAAAGTGATTGATTTATGTTTCTGTTATGTTCCGGTTAAGGTTTTTATGCCTTTAATGAATTTGTATGCAATAGCTGTAGAATTATCAACAATTTCAAAGTTGTTTACGTGTTATTAAGCTAACGAAGCTACCATTTGTTACTCTTACATTTGAAACTCTTAGAATAGTGAATTAAGTTAGTTTCTGCACCAACTGTCTTTTTGTCGAGTGAGTCCAAAAGTAAGCGTTCAGTTTTGTGCACTGAAAAGTCTGTCTCCTTGCACGCTGCCCGACATGCTTGTTTTTGCGTAGAATTCTAATTTTAATTGTAAAAAAAAATTTTTAAATTGTTTTTAACTGTATTTGGCGTTTTATTTTTTTTTTTCTGCATTTTACAATTTGGATATTGTTTGGAGAACAGCCTTGACGTCAAAAAGGGAGAAACAGCTTATTGTGGTATGGCAGGTAATGGTCGTCATTCGATGACGTACTTCCTCTAGGTAGACAGCCGTAATACTTTTCCCTTGCTAAGGGATTACCTGTAGTATTACTTATTATTTGTAGTATTTATTATTAGTATTTCTTACTGTAGTATAGTAATTAGTATTTATTATTGTAGTATTTATTATTGTAGTATTTATTCTGCAGTATTTGATTATCTGTAGTATTTTCTTCCGTTGGCATGATGAAATGTCGCCCATACCCTTAAAGAAGCCAAGTTGGGGCAACTAAGGCTGTTCTCCGAACAATATCCTACAATTTTTAATAAAGATATTTTGAGATTTTATGATTTTTTGCCTTACCGCGAAGTGAGAACTGAATTAATTAAATGAGAAATATAAACAACGAAATTCGAGAAAATAAGTTCAAATGAAAAGCAGCAAAAAATGTATATGATTTAATAGACCGTACAAGTCATGTGGTGTCCACATCAGATTTTTTTATCTAGCAACTGGTGCATGGAATCATCAGGTTAATATGTTCAGAAGATCTCTGATAAATAATTAAAAATTAATATTTATGCTAAAATGGGAAACGTACATTTATTAAACTTACTGCTACTGTATTTAGTTAACACCATTAAGAATTTTACTTTGCTCTTCTAAAATAAATCTTTCATCTTAAAAAAAAAAAAAAAAAAAAGAGCTAAATGTAATAATGCCAAGAATGAAATCCGTAGATTATATGCATTATATGCAAACAGAGATTAAAAGTTATCACGCAGCATTTAACATGCTTCGGTAAATAACTCCAGTCGATAATTTTACCTTAAGATTCTTTTTCAATCAACAAAATGATAAATATGCAGTTACGAAAGATACGAAGGAGTTTGTATTATGTTTGGGAGCTAGGACTTTTGTTTTTAAATCCTTTTTTTTAATTAATTTTTCAGACATGTCCTCCTTTCCTTACTTTATCTAATATAAGTTTCTGTTTTATTCTAACACAGCGATTCTTAGCAATCTTTTGATTGCTTCTTTGCTTAATTTTAAGTAGTTTCTAACAGGATACTGTTTCCCAGAACAACAATACCCAAGCTTACATGTAGACTTTATGAGGATCTTAGCCGTCTATTCGGTTGCGTTCTCGGAGCAGGGCGGAGCAGAGAGTAGATGGTTTCTGCCAGAAAGATCACACACTGTGAGGCTAAGGCCAGGTTAGGGATCTTCCTAGGTGGCGCTCATTCACTCACTGGCAACACTTCCCCTATTCACTGGAAATGATTCTGTGATTATCATTTATGAAGTTAGCCTGTGTCGTGCTTTGTTAATGCGAGAAGCAATTACACAGTTGTTTGCTCATTACAGAGATCAAACTGCCATGTGTATTAAAATAGCGATGCAAAGGTTATGCCGTTAATTGCCAGAAGAAAGATGATTAGTGAATTTTGTATCAAATAATGCAATAGTAGCTAAGAAACATTTGAGGTGATCAAAGTAGTATATATTGAAGGAAAACGGACAAGCCACAGTGAAGAAGTGGTGGAAATATATTAAAGTGGGCAAATGCAAGATGCTGAATCCGCCGAGGCGCTCATTGACATATATAACGAATATTATGAGAGCACAATTATTATAGAAAGAAGACAGACGTCTAGTTACTTGTAAATTGTCCATTAAATTCTATTGGCATAACAAAATATCAGAAATCTGCTGGTAATATACCATGTTTGTGCAAGAGAATGCATTGAATGAAGAAACCAAACTTCATCACTTTCAGTTCTGCTTCAATAAATGAAAAAAAGATGCTCAAGTCTTGAATAGAATAATATTCAATCAACAGCTCTGGATAAGAAATTATGATCTCGATATCAAAGCAATAGTTCGACGAGTCGAAATACAGTGATAAACTGTACATAAAAAAAATTGGATTTCTGGCTCTTAAAGTAAGTCGATGTTGATTTTATTTTTTATATTTCAAGAAACGTACTGCAGAATTATTTTCACTGATACAAACTTTAAATAGAGTTTATTATGACAGTATTTTGCAAGTTCACTGAAGTTAGCAAATTGGAGGTCGAGATATAGATCGACCGCCTCATCCGTGACCATGAGCGCAAACACGCATGCGCCATTCGGACCGAATTATTCTCAAAATAGGAGTCTTTCTTTCCCTCCAGCATATCTCTTTCCGGAGAAGAGAAGACTTTTACGTGACTTTTCATGTCGCAGCAACTAATAACGCCCCCTTTTGGAGAGTCTATGTATTTTGGCAGAATGCCAGCCAGGTTTGCGTTTGAGACGGTCGAACTATACCTGAATTATTTCATGAAGAATGGTTTCTCTTTTAGGCTACGTTTATTGCCCGATATTCAGTAGATCATTGATTAGTCCATTCACTAAACAGTCCACATCTTGCAAGAGTTTAAGGAAGAAAGTGAAACCTTTTCAGTAAATTAGCCGGCACTACATTCTCTAGCTAGCCTACATCTTGCATTACTTTAAGCAAGGAAATTTAGCATGGAACAGGAAGCGAAACCTGCCACATTCGCTACCTTAGACTGAACTCAGGAAATGGTATGAAGTTTGTCTTTGAAAAGCCACTGCATCTTTCAAAACAGTATATAGAGTGAGAAGAATGTTATTTCGACATTATAAATCTCCAAATAAACCCGAACTCTGAATAATGTTCTTAGTTAGGAACAGTGCTTGTATTTACAACGGTATGCGATAAAAAAAAATTGTTTGCATGCTCATTTTTTATTGTGCTTCTATCAAAATCTTAGTTGTGAATTAAAATAACTATTATTTATTTGCTTAAAAATTCTCAAAAAACCATATCGTTCACTGTATCATTCCAATTTGATAATTTCACTTTTAATTATTAAATGAGTACATTTCTGTCTTGAATGTATTTTGACTGTAAACGGGGGTGGAAAGGATTAGGTTAATAGGAACAATTTTCTCTAAAATTCTTCTGAATAAAATTGGAAAGAATATCTAAAAACGATTAATAGAAGTGTACTCATTTAATATTTATAGCATTTTATAAAAATTTTCCTAAACTAATTTCCTAAAAATTTCTCTGATAATTTAATCCAGACTAATGCGTAGGATAAACAGTTTAAAGAAACATTTATTTTGGTTGTATTGTAGAGCAATTAGGTATTTTTTGAAAGCGGGAGAGATGAAAAAATGAGCAACGCCTTCGCCGGGACTCGAACCTCTCGAATACTCGCCGAGAGGGCTGACCACTACACCACGAAGGCCTGCTAAGAAGGCGGGAGAAATACTTTATACAGTCCCTTTTAATGGGCGACTGGGGATTAGGGGACCCAGTCTCCAAATCCTAGTGTTGGAGAATCATCATCTACCACCTTTTTAGTTGGGGCGCCACTGTAAGGACATTAGGTTATTTCGAAGAAGGAGAGATGAAAAATGAGCAATGCCCTCGCCAGGACTGGAACCTTAGACCTCTGAAATACGCGCCGAGCGTGCTCACCACTACACCACAAAGGCGGCAGAAATATCTTATAGTAGAGTCATTTTAGAATTTTGCAAAACCAGAAAATCTAAGACATCCGCAATATCCTAGCCGAAATTCAAACTCCGAACCTCTCGAATACGAATCGGTGTGCTTCCATTTGCACCACAAAAGGCATGCGGAAAGGAGGCAGAAAAGCCTTGAAAATACCCCTCCTTTTAAAGGGCAACTGAAGACTAGGAGACCCAATAGCCAAATCCTGGTGGTGGCAAATTATCGTCCACCACCTTTTTTTTTTAGTTTCGGGAGCCACTTGTCATTTTAGAATTTTTCGAAGCCAGGAAACCTAAGACATCCGCAATACCCACGCCGGGATTCGAACTCCGAATCTCTCTTATACGATTCGAGTATGCTTTCAATTACATCACGAATGAATGCGGAAAGAAGAGAGAAATACCTAGATAGTGTTAGATATGTTCTCAGTCATTTCAATTCTGGCATCACGTTACGTTACTAGATAGTCATTAATTAGTTCAGTCATCCACGTGGCCTAACAAATTGTCATTATACATGGCATTAGATTTTTAATAATTATGACAATACATTTCATAACAAACTTAGCGTTCTGGAAATCATATACATGCTTTTTAATAATATTATTATCATTTACATCATTAATACAATTAATGAAAGACGCCTGTTTGGAATACTAGTCAAGAATAACAATAAAAAAAAGTTATGTGCCATATATGAACGATGCTTGTAGAGTCGTTAGGTTATTTTAAAGTGGGAGACGTGACAAATGTGCAGTGCCCTCGCCGGGACTCGAATACTGGATGTCTCGAATACGCGTGTAATATGCTTCCAATTACACTACGAAGGTATGCGGAAAGAAAGGAAGAAAATACCTTATCAGGTCATTTTTAAATTAAATTCTTTATTCAGATCTCATGGTTTAAAGCAAGACATCCCTGCTTAATATGTTTTTAAATTTCTGAGCATCTTTTAGATTTATCATGATCTAGAAAGCTGCAGAATTTCCAGGAAACAATGCGTGTTTGAGGAAGAAAAGCTTTAGTTCAGGAAGTTAAAAAGACCGCAAAGCAGACGAAATACACAAAAATTAAGAAATCTTTGAAAGTCTAAGCCTGATATCTTCAAATTTGCATAATTCTCTTACAGTTTAGAATGTTTGAAACATTGCTTCTGCATGCAGTTAATGGCGCCTATTCCACATACTATTTATTAGTCCAAAGGGGCCTTTTTCCTGAAGGACTATTGTTTTCGTTTTGCGATTTTGTGTTGAATCATTACAAATGGCTGTATCACTTTTCAAACTGTTGCCACAAAAAGTTATCGCTCTGTATTATATTTAAAGAAATTAAATAACGAAGAATCTGCATAAATGTATGCATATTTCTCGAAATGTGATAAAACAACGGTACCTAGAGCCATCCCAGTTTGAATAACGTACGTTTCCACCCGAGATGCGCATATTTTAATTGGAGTTTGTTTTATTATCTATTTCATATTTTATAAAACTTAAACGAATTTTTGATGAACAAACATTATCGATTTAAAAGCGAGCAATGGCAACACTCTACGAGAAAAAAAGCCTTTTTATCTCCAGCGCGCCGAACTGTGTATCGGAAATTCTAAAGATAGGCTCATTTAAAATTATTTTGGCATATTGCTGTTGAATTGAATTTTATGGTTTAAGTGCGAAGAACATGACGTTTAATAAATAAAGGTAATACGCAAAACGTTAAAAAAGACGCCCCTTTGGACGTAATTTAGACTTTTTTTTTTATTTTTTAGCTTGTTCTTTTTTATTTCTCGTTTTCCCTCAACAGAAGGAAAATGTGGCGTGAACATAAACTCCACAATTATTTCAAATTCGCTCTCTTATGTCTACCATAGTGATTTCTTAGGTTGCTTGGTTCCTTAACGATAGAAGAAGTTAATAAGAGGAATAGTAAGGAGAAAAAAAAGTAAAAAATAACGGTTCCTTCGGTGGCAACACTGTACAATTCTAGAACCAGAGAAAGAACTTTAAACGAAAAGAAATAATGCCATCTTGCGGTACGTTTGAGTGACGGAGTTTGTCCTTAGTCTCGGATCAGGAACAAAGCTTTTTCAAAACACGCTTAGAAAGAAAAAGGCAGAATAAGCGAGGAAAAGAGAAGGGATGTTTAAAAAAAAAAAAAAAGAAGAAGAAAGAAAGAAAGAAGTGTCGTATGACAAGCGAGGCGGAGTGTGTCGCCATGATGGATCGTTTGCGTGCGCGGTAGCCCCGGCGTGCCCCATTATGTCAACAACAAGAATCTTCTGATCTTTGCCGAAGAATTTCAGCTTCTGCGAGCTGTTATGTGATGTTATTACACCTCAAACACAGAAGGCGAAGACAATTCTCAAATGAGACATAATGCTTAGAATTAGTTCCGGTAATGAAAAATGATGAAGTGTTTTCGCTTTTGCTACCTAAAGTGTATTTTAAGAAGCAAAAATAAGCGCATTAAATTTGAATTATTACCTCAATATAATTAAAATGGGCTTTTTACTCGATGCCATTTGAGTGTAAACCGGAAAAGGAAATTTTTGAGATATGGAAGGTACATAATGTTATTGAAAGAGCCTAAAAACACACTAAGAACTCACGTTTTCTTAAAAGGCTTAGTTTATCTTCTGGAGTGAAGCTAGCTATGGATCAGGTGCCTTACGCCTGTTTTTAATTATTTTAGGAAACTTTGCGATTGGAAGAATATATCTAGAATCAATGTTTAAGAAATTAAAGCCTGAAGCTGCCCGTCTTGAATAGACAATGTATAAACACTGGCATGTTACCGACAGTGTATAAACTCCGGCATTCTATAGAATACCTAGGCATTTAATAGAATGCTTAACACTTTTAGGCAAAGGATGAAATATGACAATTATTATATACTTTGCCTAGGCATTGTATATGGAATGGTTTTTCGAAGTCTTGTGTATACAGCGACCTTACTTTAAAGATCAAGTGTGCAAATTTTCACCAAGATCGGAATAAAACTGTATGTTTATAAGAATTACACACACACACAAAGAAAAAGCGGACATTCTTTATTCTTCATATACAGAGAGATGATTTTAATGAATCCCGCTAGTGTCAATTCACAGTTTTAGCTAGTAACTAATAGCAACTGAAATGAATCTACGTATATGGTTTTTAAATCGCTTAATTTATTAATTAATAATTGAATAAATTTGAAAAAAAATTAAATAGCTTACATTTTGTTGAACGATAGCACACTTAAAAAATATTTTAATATGGTCAGTGGTAACACTTTTCTTTTAAATCATTAAGTTCGTTTTAAGGAGGTAGAATAGATGGAGTAAGCCTGACGTCACAAAAGTGAAGCCAAGGAAATGTTCAGCAACATGTCGTCTAGTCTTATGATGGCCACCATACAGTGTACGTGTAAGACTACGAAACATATTGTTAAAAAAAATTACACTGAACTTGGAAGCAAATAAATAGCTCAGAAAAGTGTTTTTAGGAATAACTATCATAAAAAGCTATTGAAACTTCCACTGATCCTCCACGTTTTACCATGTATACATTTGTGTTACAGTTAGCATTTATACATTTTCATGTATCTAGATTTTATTAAATTTGAAAAAGTTATCTGCAATCCTTGCGATTTTTCTATATATTAAATAGAAAATCTTTTATCTTAAGCATTAAAATTAGACTGGGTGACTTATAAGCATTCAATGATGAATAATCAACATGTAGACAACGCTGATCAAAATGTGAAACAAAATCAACCAGAAGTTAGCTTATAGCTATGATAAGTCGTGGCGCAATAACTTGATGTTTCATGTCTTCCTTTTCATTGCACGGGACATACGCGGGAAGCTTATTCCATTCATTCTAACCTTCTTCGTTTGTTTATTAAGTTCGAAAGATAAATTTGTTGGTTTTTTCTGAGCTGCGACACATTAATATTGCCAAGTTTTCTGATTAGATTTGAAACGTAAATGTTTTATGCTTTGCAAAGTGGCTTTTAAATCGCTGAGTTTTTAAACAAAAATTCGTTAAATTAGTGGAAAATGTATTTACATAAAATGCGGACCCCATGGGCTGGCTTTTGAGAAGTCTTATATAGACGGTAACCTTCCTCTTGTTTTGAAGGTCAAGCGTGCCAGATTTCATCAAGATCGAAATAAAACCTTAGATCTGTATGAAAGACAAACACAAGGACACTCTTCTTTATTCATATAGAGTAACAGATTAAATTTATACCCAGTGTTCTTTCAGTTTAATTGCATTTATTTTTCGTACATTTTTAAACACCTCGGTGTTTTTTCTTGTGCAATATTTCAGTTCGCGCGCTGATTACCTTTATACGGAGCTGCTATTTTCTGATTTGATATTTTAGATCGAATTCAAAAATTTTGATTGCATTCATAATTTATTGATAATTATGATATTCATAATTTATTGATGATTATTCATAATTTTTGATTACATTCACTATTTTGATCAATCATATCATTCTAATATTAGTATCTTCTGGTTAGATATTTAAATTTCCTTTCATTTATACCACTATTTTTACATTTCAGACACCTTGAACTATGCTAATTTTATCTTAGTATACTTTTCATTGGCTAGTTAATTAGGGATATAAGATTAGTCTAACTGCGTATGCTATTTCTGAAGGAAACTAACATTGCCATCACACTTGCGAAGAGTCTTCTAACAAGCAACTTTTTCAGCTAGCAAAAATGAAATGAATTACAAGCGTTTAACGATTTATAGTCCCCGTCTATCACCAGTTAATATCTTTAAATTTTTACTTTAAAATTATACTTTTAGATCTGGCATATACTATTAACTTCTCATCTGAACTTAATTCAATGCAATCTAATTCACTACCCGGCTTAAAAATGTCTTTTAATTGCTTTTATATTTCATAAGAATCTATACTTCAGATTTATCAGTTAAAAAAGCAAATACTTGATAACTACTCTTTCGAAACAGGATTTGCATATTTCCACAAACAGCACGTACTTTTTTCTTACACTCCTGAAACCAAACATCCTTCAGGATTTCCTATATCTAGCGTTTCTTTCACAAATACGTCGAACTTCTTATGAAATATGCAGTGCATTTTACTCGATGTAAAAGTGATGTACTCTTAAAAGAAGTTATTATGCTCTTAATAAGGCAGGTTACTATAAGGAGTTATGCTTCTAACGGTATATTTAGCCCAAAGTGGCTATTAGATAATTTCGTTTTGGCATTTTGCGTCGGCCCATTAAAAATGTCGATTCACTTTTCAAATTGTTGCCAGCAGGTATCACAGCCCTGCGTTATATTTAAGGAAATTAAATAATGAAGAATCCGCATGAATGTATGTATGTTTCTTGCACTGTGAAAAAAATATCTGTATCTAGGGACATCAAATTTTGAATCACATAAAATGAGCATCTGGAAGCCCATATTTGGAATTTGTTTTATTATCTAGTTCATATTTTGTCAAACATTAAAGAATTTTTTATTAACAAACTCAAGGATTTCAAAGTGAACAATGGCAACACAAAAAAACAAAACCATTTTTATCTCCAGCGCGCGAGACTATGTATCGGAAATTCTAAAAATACGCTGTTTTAAATATTTTGTGATGTTACTGTATCAGGACTTCTGTAGATTCTAGTTGATTTCGGAAACATAACTATAGTCCTGAGTAGGAACAGGGAGCTTACTGAAAGCTATGTTCGTGCGTGTGTAGAAGATACAACAAAGAGGGTGCAAATTACCCTTTATTTGCTTATCGATTTTAAATACGTTCCCGAACTTCGGGATACAAAGACCAACCACTTGTGGTTTGAACGTAAGAGAATATAAGACTACTAACTGACTAAAATTTGAATAAGAGCTAACTTTTAAATATCTTACACAGATGACTGGCACTAAGACTGGCCTTTTAAATTACTACGTTGGTAGTACGCAAATTGCGGAAAACTACAATACGTCTTCAACCTGGCCTTAAAGGCGGACAGTAACTGATGGCAAGCTCGCGTGAAGACTCGTAGCAAGAGAGCTCTCTCTCTTCTACTCTTGGCAAAAAGCCACAACTTAAATACTTAAGCGTTAGCAAGTACAATCTGCATAAACATATTCACGCGTTAATTCTGGCCGGAAGTGGAAAATAAGAGATGTTAGTAAAGTTTTAAAATAAAATAAACGTTAGTGAACTTAAAATCCTTATGACTGTTGAAGTGAGTTTTATGATTTAAGTGACAAAAACATGATATTTAATAAGTAAAGGTAACACACAAAACGTTAAAAAAACGCCTCTTGTTGCGTAATATCTGAAAGCTTTCAAATTTTTTTTAAAAACCTTTTTTTTTAAATTATATTCTTTGTTATTCAGAACATTTTCTTAATTTCTTATTAAGTAAGGTTTTCATTTCTAATACAATTGGCGATGAGAAAGAAGGGTAGAAGGCGCATGGATACATCCATAGGGTGTTACCCATCAAAAATGGGACAGAAACTAATTATAATCCAGTCAACGAAGGGTTTGCCGAAGAAAAAAGTACAGAAGTTTTTTTCTCACCGGTTCTATGTGTTTTTTGTGCTGAATCCAAGTTGGTCTGGCACCTCGCTAGAGATTGGCTTCACAACGGAAACCGAAGAAACCTTAAAAATGTTGATACGTTTTTCAGTTTTTCGCTTACAACTCGAAAATTAAGCATTTTTCGAACATGACCATTCTATACAAAATTAGAGTAGACAAAATTTTCTGCAAAATGAATGTATTAAGTTTAATGTTCGGATAATCTGTCGCGCCCCTACAGCCTGCTGGAAAAAGATCACTCTTTGGCTCTCCGTGAAAAAAATTGGGGGGGGGGAACCCCTTCTAACTGCCCGGTAGTGCCCTCGGATCAACGTCATATGTCTGAAACGAATTACTTTATAAATGCCTGATATGCCTACATTTTGTTACATTAATGGAATTAATGAATGTCAGTGAAAAGTCGGTCGTGGTCGGGCAGATCGACTAGTTTATGATAAATCACCCTATTACTCTCCTTGCTTCACCCGCAAATTGTAAATGAAACTTGAATTTTTTGAGTGAAATGATGGCACAGTAGATTAATTTTGTACTTTAGCATGTCAACTGTTAATGAGGTACCATGTCAGTGGGCGTTTGTTAGCTTGGATGTTTACACCACACTACAAACCACAATTTGTTACGCAGAGTTAACAGGGCAGAAAAGTATGTTTGAAGGGAAGTTTTATTTACAAAGAAGTTCTTAAATCAAAGTAACTAAAGGTTTTCAGTCGATATAAAATATTATGTCACGTTGGTTTCCTATATTCCCGGTAATTGCCTTTACCCGGAAAAGAAAGAATAGAGTTTCAAATGATTATTACCCACAAAAAAAAAAAGTCAGTTTGAGCAGAGGAATCCTATGAAAAGGGGATGTAAAAGACAAAATGTGAAAGAATGGATTACTGTAAGATGATCATACCTACATAAGGTTCAGGATTCCTTCCACGTTTTTGTTTTCTTCGGATGGACCAGGATTATCATCCTAAGGTTTCATATATGGTCTTTTAGTGCCCTGGCTTATGGATCTTGTGTTGATGGATTTGGGAGCTTTCAGGTTTGGCATCAATCTCACTCAAACATTTCCGGAACGTCCAATACTTCCATCTGAAGGTATATCATTCAACAGTGCTACGGGCTATCCGAGGCAACAGCAGACTTTGGAGTTTCACAAAGTATGCCATACATCAACTAGAATGGGTTGTACCCATCAACAGTTCGCACATTGAAATCTGCGTTACCATACACCATTTGAGAGAATGCTTGTTGATTAAGAGCCAGAGGTGGTTGGATGATGGAGGACATTTCAAAACGTGTGACTTCCGTGCATGATAAGAAAAATCCTAATGAAATCAGCACATCAAGTAACCTGCTCAACCCGTCCTTTCTGTTAAAAAATGCTGCGAAGAGATTGCAGTATAAGATTCTCAATGTCTTCCAAAAATCTATTTGCTAGAGGGTACGGTTTTATGTCGTACGCTTAAGATTGTGCATCCTCAGCGATAATAGCAATTGCTTTTTTAACAATTCTTAGCCTTTCCTTATCCTCTGCAATCTCTCCTGATATCATAAATCAGTAATAAATAACTTTGTGACCTGCAGCCTTGAAATGGAAAATATGAGCCACATTAGCTCTTTGCCATACTTTTCAAGTAGGCATTCTTTTACTGTTGTTTTTTTTTTGGGGGGGGGTGAGGAGGAAAGTCAAGTTCAATCTCGTTCGACACTCATAAATTGGTATTCCTCTAAACTGTTATCAAGAAACGTGAAAATACATTGCATTGCTGTTACCATATCCTCTCTAAGTCAACCAGCAACTAGTTTTTCTCATTTGCATGGTAGGTGGTACAGAGCTTTTACGCAAAAGAAGTGGTATTGTGCATTAGCAGATGGCAAATCATGCACTGACTTTGATTTACAAAGGAAAGCATACATTTCGATCTATCACCAACCTCAATACGTTTTATACTACTCCTAATTTCTTCACAGATTACACAGTATTTCATTTATCTGATTGCTTTGAAATCTGTTTCTTTGAGAAATCTGTGGCACTTCCTCACTAGACGCAAAACAGTGTCTTTTGAATTTGGACTCTGAACGTAATGTAGATGCATTAACACTTTATTTATTCCTCTTAAAGCAATCAATTGAGCAGCAATCAATTTTTCATTAGTATACTGCTTTTTACATTTTTCGCGGTCCTCAGCTTGTGTGTACCTTTTAAACAAAACTACCTTTCCACCATCTTGCTTTTTATTTGCTTCAATGAAAGATTTCAACTCCTTTGGCTTCACTACAGCCGCCTGTGTTCCAACTTCCAATGTTCTGGCACATATACTATCAGAGCCGGATTAAGTCCTTCAGAAGCCCTGAGGACGTAAGAGATTTTAATACTCCCTACATGTGTTTTCTTCATTCCTTCTCGTTTTCGGTTTTGGTTTTGCTGCACCATGAATTCCATGGTAAAACCGGCAATGGGAAAATTTTTTATGCCCCCTTTCCTGAGTACATAAGGACCTTTTTGTGGTGTTCCCTTTCCTTGATACTCTAAACATTTGTTTATATATTGTTTAATGGTTAATCCAACCCTGTATACTATACTTCAAGATATACGCTTATAACTGAAAAAGGCTGATAATATTTAACCGCATACGATCACAGCCAAACACCAACTGAAATGTTGGTTACAAGACCACATGGCCTCGAGAAGGTTTGTAGGGTGGGAAGTGTTGGGAAAAAAACGTATACTCAGAGCAGACCATTATTTACGACAAACAGGTGTCTCCAGGATCGGCGCTAAAAGGAATTTGGTTAGCCGGCATACATATTAACAGTGACGCTTTTTTTGCGTTTTACACGGACAGCTAAAACGTTACTTTTTTACAGCGCGGCTCTATTAAGCCTAATATATACATTTGTACGAAAATTTGTCCACTATAATTTTGAATAGTGGGGTCATCTTCGAAAAATGCTTAGTTTTCGAGTTATAAGCAAAAAATAGAAACAAATGTCCCTTCTTTTTTTAGTTGTGAAGCCAGCCTCTCGCAAGGCGACAAATCTAAAATTCGGATTGAACACAGCCAAAAATACGAGGCACGTCCAGAAAGTAAGTTCCGTTTCAATTTATCTCCGCTGCAGCTCTGCGATCGCAGTTCCGCACATGCGCAGTAGACGCTCTGTATCAAGGAGAAGAAACGCGCGCCATTTGGAGATCGCTGTCAGTCACGTACGCTTTGTTGTGCTTGTTTACAATGTCGGTGTTGATTGAAAATCCCGCCGCTTGTGAAATCAGATCTGTGATTCGTTTTCTGAATGCGAGGAAAGTGAAACCTAGTGAAATTTATCGGCAAATTTGCGATGTTTACGGACCAAAAGCGATGAGTGATTCAATGGTGAGAAGATGGGTCCGAAAGTTCAATGACGGACGTAGTGATGCGCACGATGAAGAACGAAGTGGGCGTCCATCTTTGGTTACAGAAGAACTGGTTCACGCGATTGATGACAAGATCCATGAAAACCGAAGGTTTACAATTAGTGCTCTCGCTATGGAATTTCCCCAAATTTCACGATCACTAATGCATGAAATTGTTACCGAAAAACTGAAATTTCGTAAACTTTGCTCACGTTGGGTACCAAAGATTCTTACTGAGCAACACAAAACAAAACGGATGGGTAGTGCACTTCAGTTTTTGACCCGTTATGCTGAAAGCGGTGAAGAATTTCTGACACAGATAGTCACAGGAGATGAAACTTGGGTTTCTTACGACACCCCTGAAAGTAAGCGGCAATCAATGGAATGGAGGCACACTTCATCCCCAGCAAAGGTTAAGCCGAAGCAAATCTTGACACCTCGAAAAATGATGTGCACAGTGTTCTGGGACTGGAAAGGCATCTTACTCATTAATTTCTTACCGCGTGGTCAAACAATCAGAGCAGATGCTTATTGCGAGACACTTCGGAAATTGCGCCGTGCAATTCAGAATAAGCGCCGAGGATTGCTGTCAAAAGGTGTTGTTTTTCTTCACGACAACGCACGACCACACACTGCAAATGTGACGAAAAACCTCCTACAGGGATTTGGCTGGGACGTGTTTGACCATCCTCCGTACAGCCCTGACCTCGCTCCTAGCGACTTTCATCTGTTCTTACATCTTAAGTCTTTCCTTGGCGGTCAACACTTTAACAATGACGACGAGCTGAAAGAAACTGTTTCCAACTGGTTGAAGACACAGGCGGCAAATTTCTATGAAGAAGGTATACAAAAACTTGTGCCACGCTATGACAAATGCCTGCAATATTTCGGCAGTTATGTGGAAAAGTAGTTTAAGAGTTGTTGAATTTTGTGCAATAAATAACTTTTCTGTAGCTGTACACAATTTACTTTTATTACCAAACGGAACTTACTTTCTGGACGTACATTGTATATAGATCCGGTGAAAAAAAAAACTTTTCCCTGGAAACACCTTTTTTGGATCTTCGATGACTGGACTCTTCCGGGGGGTGTACAATCGGTCTCCTCCTTCTGCAACACAAGGGGTTGACCAATTTTACAACGTTCTTAGTGATGAGATGGCTAAATGACTAACGACTGTTGGCCATTCTACCGAATATTTTAACATTTCATTCACATTTTTAAATATATTCTGACTTCTTTCATGCGAGCTTGAAGATATACTGAGCAACCAGACCAGAGTTTTTTTTATTATTATTTTATAATTTTTTCTGCTTCCTAAGCTAGTCAGGTATGTAACTAGTCAAGTATTTACTAAATTTTAGACAAAACTAAGATGTTTTTGCAGTGATGAAAGCGATCTAAAATTATTAAGAAGAAAGAAAAAGTATTATGATACAGTAAGAATTTTTCTGTTGGAAATGCTGTATCTTATTAGAGTTTGGTGTGAATTTCATCGAGAAGCTAAGTAAGTGAAACTGATTCAAAATCTTTATGATTTTAACTAAATACATGGAAAGCTTTTTGTTGCAAACCATTTAAAACATTATATTAGATTATAAGATGCATTAAACTTTTGCGCATAGCGACATTAACTAAAATTTCTAGATGTTGAACGTGTTTCAAATATTCATAAGAAATGCGATAAAAAGTATCACTCAGTATGGAAAAAAATTACAGTATTTGAATCAAGGGGTAAAATTTTAATTAACAGGAATTTTTCTCGATAATGATACAAAAATTAAAATATTAAGCACTAGAAGACTTTTATGTAAATATAAAATTCTATTGAAACATCTGTGACAGATGCACAAAAATTTAACTCGAGAATGAAAATCAAGGACTTTGTCAATGAAAAAAAATGAAAGTTCATTGTGTGAAATCTGAACTACTGAATTGTAATAAATACATGCTTAATTTTGAATCATTGAAGATTATTTAGTAAGATTAACCTTATATTTTTAAGCGTTCTTCTTTTCTATGGTAATATATCAAAAGTTAATTTTTCAGATGGCTGAGATTCTTTTGTTGGTGTGTTTTCCTTACTAGGGTAAGAATTATGAAAAACGTGAGAGTTTCAGTGAATTTTTCCTCTAGCGTAAATGGCATGATTAAGGAAAAGGAGAGCGATTTCTAATTCCATTTATTAAATTAATTTTACGTCCTAAAACTTTAGCAGTCAACTTTAGCAATCCTAAAATATGATGTAGGAATATCCTGTTTTATTTCAAACCGCCTATATGACATGATTCTTTTCTTGAATTTTATAACGTGCATATGAAAATTTACCTTTTGTCAGGGAGTTTTGCTACGTTCTTCGTAAATGGAATTTACAAGATGTGAGTATTGCACATTTTATTTTGTGGTTGCTTTTTTT
>KK118015.1:0-13741 GCA_000611955.2 Stegodyphus mimosarum | reverse complement strand
TTTTTTTTTTTTTTTTTTTCAAATATTATTTCGGAATACTGGATTAATTTCAGGCAGACTTAGTTGAACCAGTCTGAAATATATCTGAAATTCTCATGGGATACACTAAAAATATTACAGTAAGGTTAGAAGGTGAAGCTTACTTCAAATTTTTCTATTACGATAATTTTGCAATCCTTAAGAATATGTTAAGATTAATTCTCAAGTAAATATTCTGATTTCAAATGCTTACTTTCTTCGTCTATTCTATATAAGAAATTCTGGCAAATAATTTAAAATATGGTGAAGCTGCTATCCTCACTTGGTTATAAAGCACTAAATATATTAATATTCTACACTAAAACACGACTATTTCGTATTTAATGCTTAGGATTATGTTAAGAAAATGGATTTAAAATGGGTATTTTTCTCTAGCACAACGAGAGGTAGGAAAATATGAATAAATCAGATAATCTTTGGCATTTTTCGTCAGAAAAGAGTTGGACATCTTTAATTAGATTACAATCCTCGAAAGATGCGGAGAAATTTATTATTGTACAAACTTAAACTGTAACTGTCGAAAGAGAGAACTTTTTTTTCTTCTTCTTTTTTTTTTTCTTTTGGTGTGTGTGTGCTGAAAGCATATTTATTCCTTACTAAGAGAACCCTTTTAAGGGGGAATTAGCTGATATGGTAAGGATTTTAAAATTAAACTTTTATATTCGGGATGTAAAAAAAATTATTCAAAAATATTAAAGCACTTGTTGTAAACACCAAAGAAAATCAGATAAAGAAAAAGAAATAATAGAACTAGTAAACTAATGAAAACTGATTTTATAACGGAGGAAAAAAGATGTGGATGAACAATATAAATTTATTTTTGAAAAAAATTATCGAAAGTCGTCTCCCTGTAAAGAAATATCGCAGTTTTTAGTTGTATATTTCATTAAAAACTAAAACTGTGAAGTAGAAATTTTTCCTGGCGCGGTGAATAAATCAATGAAAAATTTGTATTACAAACTAAAATCATGTCTAGTAACATACTGAAAGAATAATAGGAATATGTATGACTGAATATAACTAGTAGAGAACACCGTTACTTGCAAAGTAACCTAACTGGAAAAGCTTCCTCATTGGAGTATATCATTTTTTAAATCTATTAAAAACACCACAGGTGTTTCCTAATCACTTCGAAATATTTGTGAAAGAAGCACTAAACCGGAAATTCTGGAGTGCTTACAAGTGAGTAACTGTTAATAATCGTAAATCATCTATCCTAAATGTGTGTTTGGCTAGAAGGAAGTCTTATTTGGGGGGAAAATGCAAGTTCTCTTGTGAAACGAGTAATAATCAAATATTTGCTTTTTTCAAGAGCTAAGATAAACATCCCAAAGTAAAACATAAAGTTAAGGAAAACAACAACCTTGTGTTTGGAGTAGATTATATTCAAGACTATCGATTTCGAGCAAGCAGGTACAGGCCCCTCTTCATCAGAAGCAAAGAAAATTTATACCCAAAAGGAGTAAAGTGAATGAAAAGGTAGGGTCTCTGTTGGCAGAAAAAATGACGAAACTAATTCTTTAATTTTATTACTACTTCTGCCGACAGATAGCCCTACCTTCTCGTTTGCTTTACTCTATTTGAGTATAAATGCAACCGGTTTCCTTCCACTTTTTTTTTTTTTTTTTTTTTTTTTTTTTGTTCCTGATGAAGAAAGATCTATACCTGTTTGCCCTCGAAATTGATATAGTCTTGAATAAAATCTATGCCAAACACAAGGCTGTTGCCTTATCCTTTTATTAATAAAATTTTTAGCCGAGTGACTATGAAATAGAGAGTAATTGAGAAATACATAAATCGAATAATGAATTAAATTGGCATTAAAAGAATTCAAAAAATTGTTAAGATAACATTATATTTTTCTGGCATATAGGGTATTTCTCCCACCTTCTTCGCATGCTTTCGTGGTGTAGTGATCAGCACGCTGGACGCGTATTCGAGAGGTCCGTGGTTCGAGTCCCGGCGAGGGCATTGCTCATTTTTCATCTCTCCTGCTTTCAAAAAATACGTAATGACTCTACATATTATCAAGATAAAATTTAAAGAGGTGAACTGGTGACCAGCTGGGTAAACCGTTTTGTAGTGGTAATTCACCTTTGGTTTAGTAGCTGAAAAAGTTGGTCTTCAGAAATTTCTTTGTAAGTGTTACATGGATAACAGCTAATTCTCCCCAGAAAGTTGTATACGAAGTTAGAAAATATTATTATCAGAAAGTTGTATACGAAGTTAGAAAATATTAATAAAAGAGATTCCCTTTCCTTAGATAATTAATCAAGTTAAAATCAGCAGTCAGTGCCCCTGAAATATAAAAATAGTGGCATGAGTGAACGAAATTAAAAAATTGAAAGCCCTAGGTATTAGAATAGTTCATTATTCTAAGTATGTAATGTGAATGATATAAACGTAAAGTTAGTTTAAATTTGCAAATTCTTCAGAATCAAAATTTATATGATGAGCCTTAATTTGAAAGAATACAATTTACTAACTGAACAGACACCCACCCAGCGAAAAATGTTGTAGCGGATGTTCTATCAAGAATTAAATTAGATGATGAGGGAACGGGGTGAATTGTGCAATTTTAACTTAAAAAATCTTAGATTCTCGAGAAACAGTTATTTCAGAACTGCAAACAGATCCCGAATTTGAAAATATTTATGCGTATCTGAAACATCACGACCACTTTGAACACCCTGAAATCGCGGGTATTAGAAGCAGAGCTGCAAATTATGAAGTAATTGACATTCTTTTTATTTTACTCCAAAGTAACAAATAACAATAAGGAATTAAGACCGGTTAGCATAGCGTATTGAAGATCAAGTATTTTGCAGAAAATGCATGATGCGCCAATTTTAGGCCATCTAGGAATAAGAAAAGTAGTCCAAAGATTAAGGGAAGCTGTTTATTTTCCAAAGGTACAAAAATTTGTGACAAAATATTTTGAGTCCTGAAACATTTGCTACTTAGTTAATGGTATTAACTATAGCCCAGACAGGTACCTGAATAGCACAGAAGCTACTTTCCCTAATGATTTAATAGGAACTGAACTGTTAATTCCGTGCCCATGTAGCGAAAAAAAAGTATTTGCTCGTAATTTCTAATCATTTCTCAAAGTGGATAGAAATAATTCCACTCAAAAGTGCTTTCGCTAAAATTATTGCAGATTTAACTTTAAATAAATTTATATTAAAATATGGAGCTCCACCTAAAAAAATATCAGACAGCAGAAAACAATTCTTCAGTCAAAGTTTTGAGGATATATGTACATGTCTTGCATACAGTATTTTAAGACAGTTTCTTATTGACCACAACCGAATTTTGCAGAGTGGGTGAATAGAAACATAGCTAACATTATCCCCAGTTATGTAAAAAATTATCACAAACTTTGGGATGACTGTGTCAACAAAATCTTATTTCCCTGAAGACGGTTAAACATTATAATACTGGGAAGATTCCGGCTCAATTATTTCTTGGCAAATTAAATTAAGAGCCTGGATAATTTTTTTTGTACAAAAGAGATCTGCGAAATTTAAGATAGAAGACATTCAGATATTAGTGGGCGAGGAAATTAGAAATTCGGATATCGAAAGGGCAAAACAAAAGTTTTATTATGATAAGAAAAGGCGAGAAGTTGGTTTCAAGATGGGAAATAAAAGTCTTGAAAATTAAACTTTCTCTTTCGTGGGCACCAGAAGGAAAGGTATTGAAGTTTCGTAATAAGTTCAAAGCCCCATTTATGATTGAACGAATAAGGGAAACAGTAGTGTTTCTGAAAGGTCAAAATGGTGGAAGCACCAAAGCCAGCGTCTATCAGATCCAACGCTATTATGAGCTCACTGATATGCCACTTCTAAGACTTGTTTCTGGGGAATCACCAAGTGCGAACAACGGAGGGCCATTTAGAAATGCGGCAAATGCAGCCGGAGTACAAGATCCGAAAAGTAAAAGAAGGCTGGAAATAGTGAAAAAGGGATGAAAAAACCAGAGTTGAAAAGAACAAAGTTATGGATGACGGCGGGAGGCCAAGAAGACAGAACAGAAACTTATCCAAAGGGTAAAGAAAAGTTCAAGTATCCCTCAGATGCCGCGGCCGATCTAGTAATCAACAACTTCAAATCATCGCCTCTATCGAAAAAGCTTTTAAATTCTCTAAAATTTTAGAAACATAGAAAGACGCAATCCGCCACTTAACTACTCATAACGTAAATTTTAATAACAAATTATTTGTTTCGAATTTTAACCGAAAGGAAAGGGAGGTCTCATGTGAAATTTATTCTAACACTAACATTATAATTTCTAAAGCTGATAAGAGTAGACAGATCGTTGTTAAGGACAAACACACATACATTGATGGAGTCTCGAAACTGATAAATGAGGCCCATACTGCTCGATCCCTAAAGATCCTTCAAGTTCTTATCTCACGAAAGTAAAAACAACTGTTCAGTCTTCTCATATACTCCCAACTCGATTTAAAAAATCACTTATTCCACTTATTGCTAACTGTGCTTGGTTCTATGCTTTCCCCAAGGCCCGCAAAATTGGGATTCCGTTTCATACTATAGTTTCCAAACTTAGGAACGGCATCATATTCTTTGAACAAAGATTTAGTTTCCAGATTTTTCTCTTTTGCTTTCTAACAATATTCACACTGTAAAAAATTCTTCCAAAGTCATCGATCAGCATAAAGATTTTTCTCCCCTGCGTTCGAGTAGATTTCTTTATCACTGTTTACTAATGTTCTAGTCGAAGGAGCAGAGCCGTTTCTAGCGGGGATGCACCGCGAAAAAATACGCGGGCTAAACTAAATATTTCAAATTCATTAAAGTCAATGTAAATACTTATATGTAAGTACATTTTATACAATTTGTTAATAATAGATATAGATATCTTAGATAATTGTCATATGTAAGTACTTAATGAGAATGAAAAAAATTTTATTAATCATTGATTTTTTTTTTAAAATTTGGAATCGGCAATCTTAGGAAAGTACGCGGGCGCCAATGGCCAAGGAATGGCCCTGCGAAGGAGCACTAAATTGTCTTGAAACTAGTCTTCGAGAGAATTCTATTTCACACATACTGAAATTGAAGAGTTAATTTTTCTTACTAAAATCTCTTCGAGTCAAACACACTTCGTTTTCCAAAATGAATATTATCGCCAAATTGAAGGGTTAGCTATGGATATTCGCTCAGTCTTTTACTTCCTAACATTTACAACATTATTTTGAGGTCAAATTATTTGAGAAACTGTCTTTTCGTTTCTTATTTCGCTACGTAGACCACATTTTCGCGCTTTTTGATAGTAATAAAGAAGATTTATGCCAGATTTTATCTGTTATAAATTCGGCTGATCCAGCCATCCACTTTTGAAATTGATTCTAAGAACAATATCCTTTCCTTCCTTAATATTCTTATGTATCGCAATGAATTTGAATTCAGCTCTACCGTTTGCTGTAAACACTTTCCTGTTTTTTTACCGTCCATGTTAAGTCATATCACCCGGCTAAGCAAAAAATGGCCTCTTCTTACTATTACGTATTTTGTGCTCTCAGAGTTTGTTCCTCAGAACCTTTGCTTGTTAATGAACTCAATTACTTGAGATCAGTTGCCACTGACCAAGCCAGAATTTGAGTAGATTTAGTCAAGAACTCAATCGACTTTTCCTATGGTCATTGATAAAGCCTTTAAAACATTTTCAGCTTACCATCAAACAAGACATTCCATTATTTAAAAATAACATTAATAACCTTGTCGTACTTCCATTTCATCCTTCTGTCAGGTACGAAATTTCACGGATTCTCCAGCAGTTCAGTTTTCAAGTCGTTGTCTCACCTATCAATAAGATCCAAAGTCCCATTCTTAAAGATTCTGACTTTAATTCTTGGGGAATTGATAGCATATTGTGTTATTATGGTTGGAGGTGTATCGGCCAAACGAAAAGAGCGTTAAATTTCGTATCTAAGAACACGACTGATCTTATGACCAACAAGTCTTTGACAGCTAATCATAGTTGGAAACTTAACCATAATTTGATTTTGGGTCTGTAAAAATTATTCAAAAGGCTTCTTCAGTGGGTTAATCGGATTTTCTTGAAACGTTCACATATGTTTATCTTGCTTAGTTAATGACATTAAGTCCAATACAATCCTTCCTAAGGCTTTTAAAATTATTAGTTAATATATTAACTTTATTTCTCAATTTTGCTATTAATTTTGCTGATAAATGGAGCTACCTTCTGGTTCGTTTTACTGCCGTAGGGTTTAAATGAGTCCGTTGCGCCCGCTCCTTTCCACTCTTGCAGATTTCTTTGCTCCTGAAGAAGAGGGGCCTGTACCTGTTTGCCCTCGAAACTGATTGAAATCTTAGGCTAAATCTACGCCAAACACAAGACTATTCTTTGCTTATTTTATGTTTCACTTCGGCGTGTTTCTCTTCTGTTTTGTACTGAGAAAATTTTTACACATTCGAAGAATAGGTGTTAGCAACTTAATGAACACAGGGTGTTTATAAAGTCCCGGACCCATTTTGATGTTTAATAACTCATAAAATAATAAAGATAGATTAGAATTAATAACGTAAATGGTTAGACAGACTCAAAAAGTTTCATGACCCTTTTCAATGAACTTCCACGTGTGCCCCCTTCGTCGCACGGTGAATATCAAGTCGATATTCAATTTCACGCCAGGTACTAGCAAGCATGTCGGCATTCACAGAGGCTATTGCAGGGATGGGCAAACCTTTTCGATCGCGGGCCAAAAATCGAAAAAATAAAGTTTGGCGGGCCAAGATGAATTTTTCTAAAATTTTAAAAACAATATACAAGTATTACAATTTAATATACTATTAATGAGATGAATGAAATTGCGATTTCATTTTTAAAAGTTCTTTATATTGAGGCTCGAAGTGAGATGTACTGATTCTAAGGAACGAGGTTAAATGCTCCTCTGTCAGTCTACTTCTGAAATAATTCTTTCTAAGGTTCATAGTTGAAAACACTTGTTCACATATATAAGATGAAGCAAACATAGCACTGATTTTCTGGGCATGAGATATTAAATTTGGGAAACTTACCTTCGATAATGATTTGTAAAACTCTAACTTTGGCATATTTAGAAGCAATTGCTTAAGATGATTGTTAGATTGCAACTCAATTAATTCAAGCTGCAAATCTGACCTCACTGCTTCACAATTTAAGTTGAATGGCATGGCAAAAATATCCAATTCTGCTTGAATGGCCTGAAATCTTGAAATCTGCGTTCGAACTCAAAATGCAGTTTTTTCAAGCTATCTTCATAATTCTTAAGGTTCTCTTCATTTACTGAGGGTATTGAATTTAACCTCGGGAAATGAGATAAGTCGTTCTTACCTAGCTGCCCAACAAACATAGTAAGTTTTAGTTTAAAAGCTTTGAGATGTGACCAAATATCGTCGATAAATTGATTTTTCCCTTGCATCTTGACATTCAAGTTGTTCATATGACAAAGAAGATCTGTGAAAAATGCAAAGTCTGAAAGCCATTTTGTATCTTCTAACATTTCGCACTCCGCAGAACACTGTTTCTCATGGAAGAACGACACAATGTCGTCTTTCACTGCCAAACTCGCTAGAAAACACATTCTGCACTAAGCCACCTTACTTTCGTGTAATACAGCAAATCAGAGTATTCAGATTGCACTGAATGAAGAAAATCTCGAAATTGCCTGTGAGTAAGCCCACGAGATCGAATAGTATTTACAAGCTTCACGACTGTATCAAGCACGGGTTTCATATTCAATGCAGATTTACACAGAGCATCTTGATGTATAACACAATGTAGAAAAACAACATTGTTCCCGGGACAGTTTTGATTAAAGAGTCCAAGAAATCCAGATTTTTTCCTGTCATATTTGGTGCTCCATCGGTCGTAATATTACATATATTTGTTATAGGCACTTTCAAAGTTAAAAGCCCTTCCTGAAATTCACGAAAAATTTCATATCCTGTTATAGTTCCCTTTAAAGAACGCATGCACGCCAGTTCCTCAATAATTTCAAAGTTCTCATCAACATCTCGTATAAATAATACTAATTGAGCAGTATCATTTATATCAGTGCTTTCATCCATAGCTATGGAACAAAATTTAAACTGGCCAATCTTTGACTCTAATTGTGATGCCAAATTTTTATCGATGGCTTCCATTCTAGAAATCACCGTTTTTCGAGATAAGCTTACAGTCTCAAAATTATTTTTCTTGTCTGGACATAAAACATCACAAACTTGGAGCATGCATTGTTTAACGAACTCCCCATCACTGAGAGCTTTATTATTTTTAGCAATATTGTATGCTACAATGTAACTTGCATGTGTAGCTGCTTCTTGAATACTGTTTACCTTCTTGAAAACATTTTGCCAGCCTGATAATTTTTTACAAAGACATTCTGCATTTTGTTTTTTTTTCATATTCGGACATTGCTTCGTAATTGGAATTCTTATGCTTAGATGTGAAATGACGGGAAATGTTATATTCTTTGAAGACTGCTACAGCTACATTGCAGATAAGACACACTGGTTTATCTTTTACAAGTGAAAAAAAATATTTCCATGTCCATTTATCATTAAAAGCGCGGCACTCTGAATCAACTTTACGTTTTTTAGTAGACATTTTGGGGTTGAAATATTTTACGAATAACCCAAACAAGCACTGGCTACGCAATACTTTTAATAATTTCACCACTATTCACAATGACAATCTTTCAACACGTAATCAATAATAACTCGCGCCAAAAGAAAAAGCCGCTAGATGGAGCTTAAAATGCGCAGTCTGCCACATGTGAGGTCTAATTCACCTATATTGAATTCCCATATGTCTGCTCCACAAGAAAAAGATAACGCTTGTTGGCGCCAATCTACAGCTATAACTAACAAATAACTTCCGCTTTTAACACTTTACCGATTGCAAACTGCCTGTGTTTGCTATTTCCTTCGATTTATGTTTTGTAGAACAAAAATAGAGAATGTAAACAGATTACCAGCTCTTTGAAAAAAGGGAAGATAAAATATAATATTTAAACAAAGTAGAAAAGGAGATGGATATATAATATATGACTATTTCTTTTAATTTGCCTCTGACCGGCAAATTAAAATTCTATCTGTGGGCCGGATAGAACCTTCCGGCGGGCCGGAGTTGGCCCGCGGGCCGTAGTTTGTCCATCCCTGGGCTATTGCGATTGTAATTCTGGCTTTTAGGTCATCAATGTTCGACACTCTCCTCCCGTAAACGTTGTCCTTTACAAATCCCCAAAGGAAAAAGTCCAGCGGCATTATATCAGGTGATCAGGGTGGCCAAGGAATTGGACGCTCTCATCAGTCGTATACTTAGATATGTTGGAAAACTTCGTATTTCCCCAACTAGAAGAGCTTCAGCCACATGTCTTTTTGCAACAAGATGGTGCACCACCTCATTGGGGTACCATCTTCGTAGTTCTTTGAATGACCATTTTACAGGAAGATGGATTGGACGAGGAGGTCCAATTCCTTGGCCACCCAGATCACCTGATATAACGCCGCTGGACATTTTCTTTTGGGGATTTGTAAAGGATAACGTTTACAAGAGGAGAGCGTCAAACATTGATGACCTAAAAGCCAGAATTACAACCGCAGTAGCCTCTGTGGATGCCGACATGCTTGCCGGTACCTGGCGTGAAATTGAATATCGACTTCATATTCTCCGTGCGACGAAGGGGGCACACGTGGAAGTTCATTGACAAGGGTCATGAAACTTTTTGAGTCTGTCTAATCATTTATGTTATTAATTTTAATCTATCTTTATTATTTTATGAGTTATTAAACATCAAAAATGGGTCCGGGACTTTATAAACACCCTGTATTGTAATGTAAAGTGCAAACTGAATAATCTTTTAAATATAATAAAGCTTACATATTTTTCATGAAGTATGTTTGTTAATTGTTTTGTAAAAGTTAAGTTTTCTGATGTTGCGAATGATAAAGCTAGCAGTTGATAATAAGTTTATGACAGCAAACACATATGCATTTTGCGCAGCAAACATGAATGGTCGTCAAATATTTCATCAATTATGACAATGTTTTATCACCATTAGATTCCATCAGAAGGTCACAAACTTCAGCTAACAGTTAAAAACATCTTTATGTAACATTAAAAAAAAGCACATCTTGCAAGAGGCTGAATATTTAAATATTAACACACACAAGCCGACGCCAGACATCGGCCACGAACAGGCAAAAAAATGTGAGAATTAAGTAGAGAAGCTAGTCAAAAAATTTCATTCTCTCGCGCTATAGAGAGCACATAGCATGCATATTACGCAGCAAAGATGAATTTTGCTACTCACTTGCAATGAGGATTTCCGCCATAAGTTTAAGCTTAGAACATTAGGTACAGTCTTGAAATAGAGTATCGTTGAGGTATAGTGTGTGTAAGTTATTAACATATAAGATTTCAGTTAATAGGTAATTTGCTGAAAATTCTGCACAATTTCATACGCACTTACATATATTAACAAAGCTGGAGAGCAGAGACTGAATTTATAAGAAATAAAAGTTAAGACGGTGATAAAGTTGTAAATGACAAGCTGAAAAAGTATTAAATGTAAAGTATTTTGCTAAATTATTTTCCATTCCAGATACCTAGAAGAAGTATTTAAAAAGAAAAAAAAGGAGGGGAGGGAAAGGAAAGGGAAAAGATTTCTTTACACTTGGGAAGCAAGAAATTTCAAAGGTATAGCTTCTTTTTCTTTCTTTCATTATCTCCCCCCCCATGGCGAAAAGCATACAGTGTCCGTTAGAAGCAGGAGTAGCCTACAGGGGTCTCAAACTCAAACTGAATATGGACCACATGAACGATGTGAAGACAGCTGACAGGCCGAAACCTTTTTCTTTTAACAAAATTAAGTTTTTTTTTTTTTTATGAAAAAATAAAATTTTCAAACTAAGTTTACAATTTACTAATTACAAACTAAGTACAATTTACAAACTAAGCTTACTAAATATTTATCAAAATGTACACACACAGGGATAATAGTGACGCAGAGGAAAAGAACATTTTTACTTAAATTCTATTTGAAACCTAAAGATGAGCATCTCGGAAAAAAAAAAGAAAAGTATTGTATTGGTTACACTTTGTAATTCAAATTTATTGACAGCTAAATATTATATTTTCAGAGTGACATTTATTTCAAAAAATTGTAATATGTTGAATTAACCAATAAATAAATTATTCTTATCTTCAAATAATTGTAATGTGTTGAATTAACCAATAAATAAATTATTCTTATTAGCCCAAAGGAGCGTTAGCTGAGAAGGCCTATTAATTTCGTTTAATTTCGTTTTGCCATGTTGCGTAGATTCATTATAAACGGCTAATCACTTTTGAAATTGTTGCCACCAAATATTATCGCTCTGTATTTAAAGAAATTAAATAATGGAGAATCTGCGTTAATGTATGTATGTTTCTCGCATTGTGATAAAACAACGGTACCTAGAGCCGTCCAATTTTGAAGAACGTGCCTCTCCACCCGAACACGGACATCCGGAAGCCCAAATTTGGAATTTGTTTTATTATCTATCTATTTCATATTTTCTAAAGCATTTATGCGTTTTTGACTAGGAAACTCAACGATTTCAAAGCGAGCAATGGCAACACTCTACAGGAAGAAAACATTTTTGTCTCCAGCGGGGGACACTGTGTATCGGAAATTCTAAAGATATGCTCTTTTTAAATTATTTTGTGATATTACTGTTGGATTGAATTTTATGGTATAAGTGCGAAGAACACGATATTTAATAGATAAAAATGTTAAAATACAAAATTTTAAAAAACGCCCCTTTGGGCGCAATATAAAATCTGAAAGCTTTCAGTTTCTTTTTTCTTAAACTAAAAATAAACAAATCACTAAAATTTAAAGTGTGACAAAATTTGAGAATAAGTAATGACAACCTGTTTTCTTTCTTCTATCTATTAAATTTTCTTTGACGTGTACAGAAAAAAACACATGCATTTGAATGCAAATAATTTTAAAGTTTTCTGTTTCTTACTACAACATTCAGTTACAGCAGATGACTGCGTTTCGATTTTGATAAATTTTGAAATCTTGGAGAAAAATCACTAAATTCTATCTTCATCACGAATAGCAAATGCTCATCAGTTAATTGGATATTTTTTTTCCTTTTATTTAATCTTAACTAATTTTTAACTGTGGAAAAAAAAATCTGTTCACAAATTGATGTATTCCCAAGCAAAGAGATTATTGTTTTCGTAAAAATTCGTAACAGAGGGTATTTATCTTTGTGCAAGTACGTATAAAGTTTAATCAAATCTGTATTTTCAAATCTTTAAATAAGACTTATGTCACAGTGTAAATTAATTAACTCAATTTGTAGATTTTCATGTGAGTTACTCATGTTCGTTTTTCATGGTAATGTACATTGTGATATTTTCTGTCACAATGTAAATTAATTAATTCGATTTGTAGATTTTCTTGTGCTTACTCACGTTCGTTTCTAATGGTAATGAATATAGTATAAATTGGACTCCAAATAAGCCTAAAACTTTTCATCAAATTATTAGTCCAAAGGGGCTTTGTCCCTGAGGGACTATTGCTTTCGTTCTGCGATTTTGCGTCGAATCACTCTGAATGTCCCTTTCACTTTTCAAAATGTTGCCACCAAACATTATAGCCCTGTATTATATTTAAAGAAATTAAATAATGAAGAATCTGCATAAATATATGTATGTTTCTCGCATTGTGATAAAACGACGGTACCTAGAGCCATCCAATTTTGAATGACATAATTCTACTGCGAAAATGGGCATCTGGAAGCCCAAATTTGAAATTTGGAATTTGTTTTATTATCTATTTCATATTTTGTAAAACGTTAGCGAATTTTTGATTAACAAATTCAAAGATTTCAAAATGAGAAAAACATTTGTATCTCCAGCGCGGGAGACTGTGTATCGGAAATTCTAAAGATATGCTCATTTTAAAATTATCTTTGCGATATTGCTCTTAAACTGAATTTTATGGTTTAACTGCGAGAAACATGATATTTATGAAATAAAGGTAACAGACAAAATGTTAAAAAAACACCCCTTTGAACGTAATTTAAAATCTGAAAACTTTCAGATTTTTTTAATAATAATTTATTTCATAATAATGCTAATTAAGTGCAACTTTCGGAACGCGTGAAATTGCTTCGAGGCCGCCATTTTGAGACCGCTACTATAGTATATACATTTCTAAGGAAACTGCCTTGTTTTGCATTGCGCTTGGTTAAAAAGTGCTAGAAAACCATACTGCAGGATCACTTTACTGAATTGACTTGGTGCTGTGTTTCAGCCACTTGACCAGAGATTTAAGAAAGATTTCCAACTGTAGTTCTTAGGTGAATGCGAAAGAAAACTGTAGTGTTTACAAATTAAGAAGCCACTTAAGCCGCGCGTTTAGAAGAGGAACATAACGTTCGAATTCCGGGTAATTCAGGCTTGAATGCTTACGATCGTCGAACGTGAGCAGAATTGTTTCCGGAAATTGCTTTATGGGAAAAACAGCAAGAAAAAAGAGCATGAAAATTCGAATATCATGATTCAGAACTATCTCAATCAAAACTCGGCAAAGCTGTATTATCTCAAAAAGCACCTATAGATAATTAATGACCTATACTCTTATCTCCTAACCATTTTATCAGAACTA
>KK118014.1:28335-60016 GCA_000611955.2 Stegodyphus mimosarum | reverse complement strand
GTCGGTCCGGCTACCAAGCATTATGTCTGCTCGAACGAGAACTCCGCGACCTCCAAAACAGTCCCTTTTGATGATGTTGAAGGGGTTATTGCGTGTTCCCCGCTCTGTCCAGATGTGTATGTGTCTAGAATCGCAACTCAGACTAAATCTGCTCTCATCTGTAAAGAGTACTCATCCCCATTCATTGTCTCTCCAATTCCGGTGTTTCCGGCACCACAGAGAACGCCTTCTCCGATGGGCAGGCGTTAAAGGTACACACCGTACAGGGCGTCGTGCAAACAGACCACCACCGTGCAGTCTTCTGGCCACGGTAAAACGCGATATCGGTCGTCCAGTCGCCTGTGTCGTGTGTCTAGCGATTTCTCCCGCTGTTGCCGCCTGTTTCTTCTGGCCTGTAAGGCAATATACCGGTCACCTGCGGGTGTGGTTCCTCGTGGACGACCACTACTAAACCCCCGGATAGCTGTTCCTGTAGTTTGAAATTGTCTCCAAAGTCGTGAAACGAAGTTGTGAGCAATTCCGAACTCTGCAGCCACACTTGTTACACTGCGGCCTTCCTCCAACTTCCCAATGATTCGACCTCGGGTAAAAGCATCCAGATGTCGTCTAACAGATTGATTATTCGCCATTTCTCGCTGAGGCAATTCGGTGTGATTGTAACTGCTATACGGCGTGCAATCTCTTTGCCAGAAATACTGATCTTACACCGACAACATGCTTTATACTACTCAGACACTCCCCCATTACGTCTACCTGCATATATGCGCATGTGCTACCGTACATCACCTTACTTAATCACCTGATTGGTCTTTCTGTCCGCCCTGCCTCTTCGTTCAGCTGATATGCTAATTTTTCGACTTCGTCCTTAATTTTTGCACACCAGTGTATTACCGCTTCTCTACATTTCTTTGAAAAATTTCACTTTTGGTTTGCGATATCCGTAAACCTTCAAATTCGAGTCTATCATCATCATCACCCTGACCATGAAATATGGTAGCTGGCCATAAATTATGCCAAGCATTTTTTAAAGTATCTGCAGTCTGCAAAAAATAATAAACTGTATCAAATTAGAAGATTAAGGAGCAGCGCAGTCTGCTACATTAACATTCCTCAGAATCAATGAAGATACTTTTAGTCTAGCTTAACAGCGTCCGCTATACATTATTAGCTATGTATCATAAGATTGGTGACTAAAGACATGTTGCTCCGCTAAATTTTGTCTTGCTTATATCGCGTACTGAATTAAGCCTGAATTGCATTTGCTTAGTTTTTTATTATACTCACGTCAATTTCTTGCACATGCCTAAACTCCCACATATACTTAAGGTTTACCTATGGCCGGCGCTAGATACAGCTTGACGCGGGCTCTGCGGGTTCTAAATTCTGCTACAAGGCGCCTCCAAGTTCTAAATTTTTACCGCCCCTAAACTTTAGATCTCAGTGCTTTCCGTAAATTATAAACATTCTGTCATCCCTTAATTTTGGCACTCGGTGCTTCTCCAAATTCCACAAATTTTGTCTTTCCTAAATTCTGCAGCCATACGAGCTCTGACGCCGGTTCTGGGTTTATGTGAATAACATATCAGATATTCTTAATTAAAATAGCACTAAATGTAAACTTTTGGCTAATCTCACAAATTGATTTCTTCTGTAACGAGGTATTTTATCTAGTGCCTACGTGAAATTAAGAATCGGGACTCTCCGCACGTTTTATTACGAATGGAAAAATCAAATACTCATGCGTAACGCATACAAAAAAATTTTTTGTGGCTTTGAAGTCCGGATTTTAGACCATTCTGGATACTGGACGTCCGGATCTCGAACTTTGTACAGTATTCCTTTACAAAATCTGTCTATTTCGGTCCTCTCTACCTGCTTTTACATTTTCGCCAGACATTTTTTAATCACCTTGCACATAAAAAGCAACTTGCCTGAATCAGCAGCACAATATTGAACAGTCTTCAAAAAGTGAAGGAAATAACTTAAACCTATGTGCAGATTTAGCATTATTACATTATTTCTCATAATATGAATTTCTAGTTTAAAATTAGCATACCTATTAATGTTTCAACATCTGGAAAAAGCGTTTAAATTCCAAAATTTACAGTGGAATACATCCCATTGCGACAATGAAATAAATTACAGTTAAAACCATATATACAAAAACTATAACATACGGACATAAAAGAAAGATGATCACAAACTGCATTTCAAATACAGTAATAAAGTTTTGAATACCCCAAAATTTCATTTTCCCACTGTTTTGACCAAATAACTTAAAGCCATTAACCAGAGAGAAACAAACAGGTTGATTTTTAATTTTCAGATAATTTTTGAATTTCACATTCTGATCAATTTTATGAAATGTAAAAAGTAATTAGCTGTTTAAAAATATTTATATTTTATAAATACACAAACTAAATTGCCAATAATGAAACAACAGCAGTTATTATCTGTAATACTGTTTAGTTAATTTTAACTAGCAATTAATTCTTGAAATTATATTCTAATATTAGTCAGGTATAAATTATGAATCATCAGTGTTTCTACCTGAATGTGCTAATAATAATACCTGATGATTGATATCATTTTGACAAGCACCCTATAGCAGCTGAAATCAAAGGTTGCACATATGTGCTTAAATGTAATGACAGGAATTTTTTCTCTGCGGGTTAATGTCTAGGATTCAAATTAATCACATGAAATAGAGTTCCCCCTTTTTTAAATCTCATAACTTTCAGCTCCTTTTTTAAGTTTACAACATTTAAAAATAAAATGATTTAAAAAAAACTCTCATTATTACACATACATTAAAAATCTAAAAATTTGTTTTAATTCTGGTTTACAACATGTTGTAGTAGACATGCTACATGTTTTAAATTACATTGCTTTTTTTTTTTTTTTTTTTTCATTTCATAAACATCCAACCACTTAAAATTTAATATTAGAGTAAAAAACTAACTAGGCTTTTTATCTGTACTACATACGAAAACCATTATTAATCTTGATAATTAACATACAAGATCTGTATCACTTCTCTACATCTGCTTCAGCTGAGCACCAGATGAAATGAGACATTCGTTTGGATTACATCTAAATGATCACCAATATTACTATTTTGAAACTATTTTCCGAAACACTAAACAAAATGAGACCCCAGCAGCACTCTCTACTAGCTGACACTCTTTTCATTATTAGTGAATTTCATTAACTGCTTTCAAGTCTGGACTTATAAATTTGGCATTCTACCTAAAATCCTGTTTACAGTGTTGAAGATATGGTTAAGGCTGACAATGAGACCTGTTTTATTCAAATTCTTCAAACAATATTTAGTTAAACACACTCATATATACAGCTGCTCAGGCATTCCAATACAAAAAAAAAAATCTGTTAAAAAATATCAGGGCTCTATATTTCCCTTTTGAATAGCTTTTATTTCACACTTTTCGTCAATTACAGGACACATACTTGAAGGGGAGCAGCGAATCCTTCAAGAATGCTCCACCACTTGCAAATATTTACACCATATTCTTATATTCGACAATAATCACTTCTTCCTCTAATCACTGAGCAGTGTACAAGGTGGTTATAATAAAAGTGACCCTGCACTTAGGAGTTACACTCAGCCCTTTTAAGTCATTTAATTGAAACATACATTGTATGGACCTCAGACAAGGAAAAATTACAATATAATATATATACATATAGTTTAAATTTTGACCACCAGGTGAAATGGTAGCTCATAAATAAGAAAAACAAATTGAAAACACAAAACTTTATTTAATCACAGCATTTGTTCAGTGTGCATTCCATTATTGTCAATCACATGTTCAACAGTAGCTTAGTAATGGTAGAAAAGCTAATCAAACAGAAATGAATTTGCAAATTATTAATAATGAATAACTTGTACAGCATGCAAGCGATGCGTTTAGAATGTCAAGAGACTGCACAAAGTTCATTACAGTTTTTTTCAATAAAAGCTGGTGAGTGGTGATTAGCAAATGGTGAAAAGAAAAAAAATTTTTTTTAAATAGACAATATCAGTAGAGTGTGATCAAATGGTTGTTCACAGGTAATTAAAATATAACAGCACAAAATAATTACAAGCAAAAAATAATAATAAAATACAGAACATGAACAGATATACACTCACGTTTGTGAAAATTGCAACACCATGAAGGACTTACGCGAGTGAGCTGAAATTTTCAGGAAATGCAAAGTAGCGCATGATATGCAAATTATTAGAATTGCAAATCCGTAGCGCATGCGTATGCTGAGCAGCGCCCTCTGAACGGCTGATGGATCCGAATAAATAGACGGCTGTAGCGAGGCGTGTATGGTTATCGGTGGTTATCTGCTAGTGGTAAACGTTAACTCAATCTGTACTTATGCCTCGTCGACGAAAGAGAGCGAGATTTGAACAACTTACAGAGTTTGAACGAGGGAGAATCATCGGCCTTCGTGAAGCTGGATTGTCGTATCGTGCAGTAGCCTCTCGTGTGCAGCGTAACAGCAGCACAGTGATGCGCGTTTGGAAGCAGTGGACGGACGAGTGTCGGACAACTCGGAAATCCGGGAGTGGACCCCGAAATGTGACGTCAGCTCGCGATGATAGACACCTGGTCCGCATGGCGCGGACGGACCGTACAGCTTCCTCTAGACAATTGGCAGCACTGTGGTCAATAGCTACAGGTGTTTCATTGTGTGCTTCATCAATTCGTAGACGTCTGCTGCAGTGTGGACTGCGCGCACGGACTCCTTTATACAGGATCCCCCTAACGCACGACCATCGCCGCCTGCGGCTACAATGGGCCAATCAGCATAGAGACTGGCGTGCTGATTGGCAGCATGTCGTGTTTTCTGACGAATCCCGCTTTAATTTGTGGTACCATGATGGCCGCATTCGTGTCAGACGCTATGCCGGTGAACGCCACCTTCCGGAGTGCATTATCGAACGCCACAGTGGACGAACACCCGGAGTGATGGTCTGGGGCGCCATAGCATATCATAGACGATCTCAATTGCTACGAATTGTGGGCAATCTGAACAGCAACCGGTATATCCGTGAAGTTCTACAGCCCGAAGCTGTTCCCTTCCTTCAAAGCTTGCCAGGCGCTGTATTTCAACAGGACAATGCCTGCCCTCATACTGCTCGGATTGTTAAATCCTTCTTTGCAGCGCTATCTGCCCAGACTTTCTTACTTAAAACGGCGGTCACGTATTTAGATGCAGGAGGGGGGGAACCTTTCTATTTTGCTATTAATCCTTTCATGATGAAAGGCAGATACATGCACATACCGCTAGGACTGGCTGTTTCTTTGCGACCATCTCTCCAGAGCCAGAATTTTTCTCTACTAAGCTTCAATCCATGAAATTACAGAAAGATGAAGGCATTGTTTAATATATATATAAGTATTTTGTAATGTAAAAAGCAAAATGTAAAATTTCTGCAGACTTTGCTTACACCCCGAGTCTCAGTGATGTAAAAGATATATATGGCAAATTTTAAGCTTGGATAATATTTAGAGGTTGCATACTCTGATTAGTTTTGTAGGCAAAAAAAAAAAAAAAATATGATTTTTCAATGTTAATTACTTTTATTGGGAAAGCTAGAAATCACAAGCGTAAAACAAGATTAAAACTAGACGCCAAGATAAATAGGTAGTATGACAGGCAAAACACATTGTATTAATCAACTTTGAATATTGCAATCCCTTCTTTTGTTTGCTTGGTGAAAACTTTTCTATGATGCTGAACTACCCTCAACAAGAATTTTGTTTTTTATTCGTAACAGATTCATTAAAACTTTTTGCAAGAATAGTTTCCTCTTTCTGTGGTATCATTCATCACCTTAAGAGCATTCATATGGCTTTTTTGAGAGTTATTGCTGTAATCTGTCATGTTGTGGATCCCAAACAATTCAAAGAACATCTTTGTTTTATTAGTAACGAAATGGTTCAGGTCTTTTCGATTTTTAAATTTTTAGTCATACTTTCCTTATCAGCCTGGGTAATACATTCATCCAAAAAAGGCAATCCTACATTTGTTTCTAATAGATACCAAAGATGTCTCTTAAGAGCAGTTTTTTGACATCTGCATCTGGATAAATGCTCGGAAGCTGGGATATCCAAATAATTTTTTGCAGCCAATTGTCTTACAATTGCCTAGTGCCAAAAGTGAACGTATTATGAGGCTGACAAAATGTGCAACCTGTTTCATTTCTTTCAATTCTCGAATATTCAACCGTTTAATAAAGACGACAATTTTAAGTGCATATATATTGCCTTTGCCATCCACCTTGCTTGATGCAGAGCCCCTAAGATCCTGAAACTGATCGTTTTGAGACCAACCTCCTACGTACAGGAGTGAGTTGTAATAACACTTCGTAGTTTTCTCTTGGATGACTTCTGTCTTTTAGGACATTTTGGATGTAGTTTAGCATTTTCACTTGCTGTTCCAAAAAGCCTTGAATGGGATTTTCTTCATCCAGCATTGCCCTTAAATAACATCTTATCAAGAGAAGACCACAGACTTTGGAACTTTTGAAAAATCTGGATGTCAGATTACTTGATGGTACCCCACAACACTCTTCAAACACTTTTTTTAATATTAGGTCATGCTAGCTATGACAGCAAGCCAACCACAACAATGTACATTTGAATTCTCTTTCAGTTCTGGTACATGACCTGTGGATCAGTCCTGCATTAGATGCTGTAGAATCAAAAGAGGTACCGATGATATTGTCATGTAGCCCAAATCGATCTACTTCCCGAAGAAGTGCTTCAGACATCTACTTACCAGTTCCTTTCAGGGCACTAGGTATGTCAAGCAAATGCTCGAAATCTTGGCCAGTCACTAGAACTGCAATTCTATCTTCCAATGTTTTGACACTCCTATAGGCAATTGAGGGCAAGTTTACTGTCCCAGCGCAAGACCAAATGAGGAGGATTTTCAAAGAGTGACTTCCCCCCCCCCATTTTACTTCTACTGAATGCCCGAGCATGATAAATGGTAGCTGAAGTAACAAAAGTTTTTTTAAATCATCGTGGTTAAGGCTCCTTGCAATTGCTATGAATGAATACTTGAGATGTTACTTAGTACAAAGAACTTCAACATTAAAAATTTCACTAGTTTCAGATAAAAGCGATCAATGTGTGCAACCTCTAAATATTGGTCAATCTTCTTGAAATTTGTCATCTATATCTTTTACAACACTGAGACTCGGGGCATAAGCAGTCACATGAGAATCACAAGTTTGGAAAAATGAAACATCCTAGTGAGTATGCACATGGACTATGTTTTATACATTTTTTATTTGCATACCTCATACACTTACTTCTTCCTTTTTTTAAAATTCAAAGGGGCTTTGCCCCTGAGGGACTATTGTTTCTCATGTTGCGTCGAATCATTCTGAATATCTGTTTCACTTTTCAAACCGTTGCCACCAAATATTATCGCGCTGCATTATATTTGAAGAAATTAAATAATGAAGAATCTGCATAAATGCATGTATGTTTCTCGCATTGTGATAAAACAACGGTACCTAGATCTATCAAATTTTGAATGATGTAATCCTACTGTGAATATAGGCATCTGGAAGCCCAAATTTGGAATTCCTTTTGTTATAGATTTCATATTTTGTAAAACTTTTAATGAATTTTTGATTAATAAACTCAAGGATTTCAAAGCGAGCAACGGCAACATTGTACAGAAAAAACATTTTTATCTCCAGCGCGTGAGACTGTGTAACAGGAATTCTACAGATATGCTCAATTTTAAAATATTTTGCAATATTGCTCTTGAACTGAATTTTATGGTTTAAGTGCAAATAACACGATATTTAATAAATGAAGGTAACACACTAAATGTTAAAAACTGCCCCTTTGGACATAATTTAAAATCTGAAACCTTTGAGTATTTTTTAAACCTTTTTTCCCAGTATTTACTTACCTTTTGGTAACTTTTGACATTATACATTTGACAACTAAACATTTTACTAAAAATTCATTTTGAGTATGACATTTCAAAGCAGGGATCTAAACACAGTCCTATGTTATAATCCTTGCATTTATAATAGCTCATTTCCCCTTTTTGAGGGATTTTTGTGATAGTGTGAACAAATGAAGTATCACCGTTGTCCTTTTCATTTGAACAAAGCACTTCCCATCTACCTTTGAAAGCAGTTAAGGTTAGGTTGATTTTGCAGAAAAAGAAATAGCTCACCAATTTTCATTTTGGGAGGAAAAACTTTTCAGTCATTCCTTTCCTTTTCCTCATTGTAAGTTCACAACTATTTGTTCTAAGTCTAAAGAATTCATCTGCTAATGATGGAGATATGAAAAAACTACCAATATAAATGGTACCCTTGACCAGAAAGGTCTTTAAGTACAGACTTAATGATCCTTTCAGTTTCATTTAATTTGTTAAAAGTTTGATGCTTTGCAATACTCAAAACAAAAATATTTAACGTACACAAAGTATAATTTATAACAAACATAGTATAACAAAGTATAATTCATGATCAGAAATTCAAACACTCAATGTTCTAGCCAAAAAAAGAAAACTCGTAACATTCATCATTAAACACAGCATGCTCATTTGAAAAAACGCCCAATGGCCTTAGAAAAGAACCTCCCACAACATTCAAAAATATGTGTGCATTTAAAAAGACGTCACGAAGCCTGCGAGTTGAGAACATATTGCCTTATGTTTATGTAATCAAAATCCAAGTGCAAGCGAGTCATCTTTTTCTCACTTTGAATAGAATGTCAAATCTACATGTACCTCAAATCCTATCGATATACAGAAGGTGATCACACATTTTTGTAACGATTTTGGGTTTTACTAATTGAATTTAAATATTAATTTTAAAATACAAACGTGACTGGCATCAAATTGGAATAAGGTTTTAATTCACATCTGCAGCATTAAGAATATTCTTTTTTTTTAAATGTCACTGAAAAATAAGCAATAGATCGAAGGCTATATTTTTGCACTGTCCAAAGAGAAATACTATTATTCAATTATTAAAAAACGACTTGAAAGGCATGGTTTTAATATTTCTACACATAAAATAAGTGACATAATTAATATGACTGGAAAGAAACATCAAAGTTTACATCTGACTGGGAAGAAGGCAAAAAATGCATACCCAATAAAGGTACGTACAGCTCTTATTAAATCTAAAGTTCCATCTCATGTTTTAAAGGAAAATCGAGCACCCAAAGAGCTATTGCAAAATCTTTAAATCTCTGTAGGAACTGTGAACAAAATTATGCAATCTGATTTAAAGATAAACAACACTCCCCCCCCCAAATGTTCGTCGCTTAATGTCAAAACATGTTTCTCAGCATAAGACTATATGAAAATCATTTGGCAGGTGAAAAATGGAAATACACAGTTACAATTGATGAAGCTCGGATATAAAGGTTTTATGGTTGTTACTGGATTCTCTTATAATGGAAAGCTTAAAATAAGAAAAATGGGGAAAAAATGTCGAAATTAATTTGGATTACTATCAGAAATATGTTTTAACACCTATATTTAAAGAAGAAATGCCACCTCTTTATCCAAACAATCTTCATTGTGTTAAGTTCCATCAGGATAAGGATCTAAGCCATACCTCTACATCAACTGCTCTATGCAAAATGAAACCAGAATTGAAGCTATTCCCTTTAAATGCATTCCACCCAAGATCCCCTGATGTACCTCCTATAGATTAGCGTGCATTTAGACTTTTAGGACAAGCTCTTTATAAGCGGCAGCCCAAAATATTGGATGGACTCTGGGAGGTTTGTCATTTTATCTTGAAAAACAGATGCAATATGGTAGTTCAACAATGGGCTATCAGACTGAGCATGATAGAAAATAAAATTCTAAGTTTTGTTTATATATAAATCTTTGGAAAATCATTACAAAAATGTGTGAACACCCTCTGTATAATGTTCTCTTTTGATAAAAATATTAGTTCTCGGAATGTTTCAAAACTCTGATGACTGCAAGAAAACGCTGCTGTTCTGGTATGCCTCCTGGGAAATGAGTGCATTTCATGCTGGCACATCTGCATTACAGTTGGTAAGAAAGGTTTATGAAGCAAACGAAGGATATGCCCTACCTTTGTTTAACCATTTTAGTCGCTTGGCAAAAGGTGGCCTGCAGCTAAATAGATACTATTTTCTTCAAAAATCTCACTATGAGAAGAAATTTTTAAGTCCTTAGCCATAAATTAAAATTAAGATTGGATACAAAAAATATACACTTAAATTACCAACTTGTAGTAAGAAAAGCCTTCATAAAGAACAGGCAAGAATTTAGATCTCTGAAGGACAGGATTTACTAATTTTCATATTTGATTTCTAATTTAGTTTTAAAAGTGCTACGTCAATCAAAAAAACTTCAAAAATAAAAAAAATTTAATTTCAAAATTTACATCTTGAAATACATTTCATTACAAGACAATACAGCAAAATGAAAAAATGCATGCAAAATCATTTGGCAATGAATTTTGAAATATATTGCTTTCCAAAAATAGTATAATGCTGAACTTCTCAAACTTCATTTTTATACTACTCTTATTTTTAATCCTTAACCTGAAAAATTATTAAAATTTATACACTGAATAATTTCTAAAATCAAAAGCAATTCCTTCAAAACATTTGCAATCTTATATGGCAACAATAATGAAATATCCCAAATTAAAAATTACTAGCAATGATACAGCCCAAAATTCACATTTATTTTTAAAAGTACAATATCTCCAGACAATGACCAATATTTTCCCTTTATAAATAATGCGCCTTTAAAATTTCCAGAAATTATATGTAATATTAATTCCCACAGAAGTTTGCAACCTACGTGATGATGTCATAACTTGATGTCTGATGATGTTTGAATCTGAACGCCCTAAAGCAGGGGTTTAAAATAGTATTTTCTACTTATATACAGTAAAAACTGATTAATATCTACTGCTCAGTGTTCTGCACTGCTACTTTTAAACATGTGAAACCTTTAATTTTGAATAAAACTTTACCCCCCTTTTATTTAATGGCACAACTTCTAACACTGCTTTTAAATATCAACATTTAAAAATAGAATTTACATTTGGAACCACAGTCTCATGGAATGCTAATACACATTCATGACAATCTTGAAAAATTCCCAGTCATGATTTCAATTTACAGTCTTGTAGTAAACAAGCTATATATTTCAAATGATATTTTTCAGAAAATGCTAATCATTTGATAAACACCAAACCACTTAATGCATAAAATCCAAAATAGTACAACGTAGCAAGATTGTTCACCTACATTATCAGAATCATTCTATTCCATGGGCAAAGATCATTACTAACCCAGGTTCCAGCACCATGTCATCATTCATGTGTGGGTTATCAAAAGCCATTACTACAACAGCTTGCTTTCCTGGAATTCGTTTACAAACATAGTTTTCATAGTACCGGCGATTTGACTGACGTGTTTCTAATGTACATAAGCCAGGAGGCCATCTCCTTTCATGTGCATTTTCCATAAGTTCAGCAGTCACATGTGGAGGACAGCCACTTTCACTTAAAGCTCTACGGACCATGGCTTGCAAAACTGAGTCTGGAGTTGATATCATTCCTCCCCAACGAGTCACTCGAGCTCTTTGCAACGAATTTGCCCATCTAGAAAAAAGAAAATGTAATATAAACATTACAAGACAACCTATACAACAGATAATGCATTCAAACTTTGAAACTATGACATTCTCAGAGCTGACTGAAACATTCAGGATTATCAAGAAAGGGAATTCTAAAGAAGAGTCAAACACATTTTAATTTTTAAGTTGAAACATAATCTACTAGAGACAGAAAGAAATATTTTATTTACTCCACTTATGAATTTTACTCTATTTTAGAGTAGTTCTTGATTCAACTTTAGCTACTTGTGAATTTTCCCCCTAAAAACTACATCATATCCCTTTCAGTTATTTTATCTATAAATAAAATATGCATTTTTATGACTTTTCCTCAGTTCGGTGATTTTAGTGGATTGCTTTTATAACAGCTATCCATTTTTAAAACAGCAGCAAAAAAAATTTCTAAAACTTCAGCTAAAAACTGAAGTACATTTTCAACACAAGTAAGTTATATTCTCAACTACATTTTTTAAACAAAACTATAGGATCATCAACCTTGTCCGCAGAGTTGGCAGGATTAAGATTTGACTATATTCTCCAGGTAATGTATAAACAATTCTGTACAGGTTAGCATAATGTAAAAATGCATTCTATCTGAAAAATACACATCAGATCTAAAATTGTAAATTTGTTGAAGATTATTTGCTGTGAACAGAGGTATATATGTAATATATATAAATATTGAGATCCACAAAACACTGTTTTAAACAGTGTTTTGTGGACCATAAGTGATCCTTGAAGCTTGATGTGGCTAAGTATACTGACATATCTTTCACATGTAGTCTCAATACTAAATGAATTAAGAAAATTATATCTTTATTGGAAATGAATAATGTAACGCTGTATGTTTGCATTTCAAAACTGATTACTCGTAACATACAAATATAATGAATTTTCATCGGTTCATCATCATTTAAACTGTGATCTTGAAAATAACAAACTCACTGAATGAACGAACGAACAGTTAAATGACCACTTTAATTATACCAGAGTTAAAGCCAAATTCCGGGCAGATGATATGGTTAACCTGTCAACCTCATTACCAATGAAAATACAATACACTGAATAGTACTCCGGTTCTTTTAAATTATAATTCAGTTAGCTTCCATGTATTTGTGTAAAAAAAAAGGTTTTCATCATTAACCTAGCGAAATTGACCTGATGTCTGTGCTAGTCTTAGATTTAGGCTTACAGCATACATCCAAACATAGAACAGCTATGCATTTTTCTAGTAACTCAATTGATTAATATAAAATTATTAAATGAATTTTAATCAATTGCATTTTAAAAATGTAAGTATACTACTAACAATATCTGCTAAAAAATTTTTTTTGAAGGGAACAAGAGTAAGGTGAACCGGAGAGCATTATAATTCCTAAAAGTGGTCCCTACTTCAAAAAGTTTGAGAATGTTGATTTAATACAAAACGAATCTTTTTCCAATAAGTACGTACCTTAATAACGTCCTTCCAACCTAGTGTAATATGCACCAAAAATAATGCAAATCTTCATCTGCCTATCTAAACAACTAACCAATTCTCTTTTCTTTCAGAAAAATTATAAAATCATAAAAATCTTCTGTAAAAATAAATGAATGTAAGTGGATTTCCTCCAGTTTCATTTAAACATTTTTCCCCATTGATGAGATGTTAAGTATGCTAACTCATACATTCATACCAAATTAAAATTAGTGTCATGGTTCCACAGAAAGGAAGGAAACTACACTTTTCATTAATATTTATGACAATATAAATAAAGGTAAAATTTAAACTGATAATCTAGTATAGTTTCTATCAGTGTTTATGGTACCACTGAAATTTGCATAGACTCAAGCACATTAAGTATTTTATTTGCCAGAATATATTCTCAGCTGAACTATAAGTCCCACTTTAGCAGGAAGTGTAAGTGCTGAAAGTTAAAATAAATTTACCATAAAGCCATAAACTTCGAGCTGTGATAATATTTTGCACGTTCTTCAATTGCAAAGACAGTCTTAATTTTACAAAATAAATGCATTTTAAATACAGTGTAAATGATATGTAAACATAATTATGTTTAAATTCATCTGAGTATTGTTTGCTCATGCACATGACTAGTACAAGAACTTTGAGTAAATACAAACATACCTACATGTGCTATCGACCCTCAGGCACATTTCAAAATCCACTTTTTGTAAACACGGTTCTTAATAGCTTTAGAGACAAAGATATGGATTAAGCTTATGTACAAGACTACTAGCCAAAAAAAGAACGAACAGCTTAGGGATTTAGTCTATCACTGTGTGTGTCTGTATGCTAGGATATGTAATTGTTTTAAGTTAGAAAGTAGGACACACAGATACAATCAGTGCCAGCTGCAGTTGGTGTGTTTGATCCCAGATGATATGGATGGCTGCATGGTTCATTTCTCCCATGAGGAATGCAAATAGAATCGGTTTCTCATAAAAATCTTCCATGAAGGCATCTCCTCCTCTAGGTATAGCCCTTGTTTGCTTTGCCATATACAACTGTCTTAATCTAACCCGAGTAAATCACTAGTTGGTTAGTAGAATGTATAGTTCTGTAGTTCATATTTCTATATAAAAGGGGAAAAATTAAACTGGATTAAACTAAACTTGCCTATTTGTGGTTTCTGTTAGATCTACATTACATCAATGCCTATTGTTTGGAACTGTGCATAACTTTTGCCTTCATATGAAAATTCATCTTATTGAGTTTAATTTGTAAACAAAATTACAATAATGATCCTTTAATAAAGAGAAAGCTGTAACCCATTTATAAACAATAGGTGAAAGAAGAGCGGACAAAAGAGGACATGATTTTCTAGAAAAATGAGAAACGGTGTACTTCTGTGACACACAAAATAAAATTGCATGTTTTATTAGTAGTAAGGAATATAAATTCAAAAAGAATACAATTTATATTGCCATTGCAAAATGAAACAAAGGAAAAATTGAAATTTTGGAAGGGAGACTTGCAACAACAAAAGAATTTTTTCACAAAAGCAAAGATTTGAAGATTTAAAGATTTTCAGATAACGCACACAGAAAAGTGAAATTTTCCAATTAATGGAAATTATGGAGAAATCTGGAGAAGTGGTTATAAATGAAGATGATATAACAAGTTTTTCGTTGCAATGACAATGGCCAATCATCAGTCAACTAATGGACGGCGAAATCAATAGTATGATTTAAATCCAGAAAATATTGCCCCCAATAGTGAAGAAAGTGAGAGAGAGTTTGTTGAGAATGAAAAGATTTAGACTGACAATTTAGTGCGAATTCTTGAAGCGGCAATTACAGGATTTGTACAGCGAAACTTTGTAACTGAACAAGAAATTATGTCTATCTACTGGAATTTAAACAACTTACATTGAAAGAAATTATTAATAAAGCAAACAAACTTTGAGATTGTGTGTGAATGTTAATTTTGATTTCTTTTCCATAAATCACTATTTCATATTTTTAATTATATAATTTCTATATGTCATCTTACTAGATTTAAAGGGGTGATTTAAGATCCAGAAAAATCCCAAATCAGCAACTGTCAAAACTCTAACAAGACCAGATCTCGGACTTTCTACTATATAGTCAATGCAAGAGGATAATCTCTTGAAATATAGTTAAGAACTGTTTTTGAAAATGTGGCTTTTCTGTAAAAGCCTCAGAGGAATGACAAATTATAGCTTTCAAACATCAGTGAGGAAACTTAGAAAAAATCATTTTTAGAATATATGCCAACTGGTCATAATATTTAGATAACGTGGGTAAAAGCTGACAATATATTATTATACAAAGCATTAAAAGAATTGCAGAAAATGACAGTAAAAATGAGAGAGAAGTGCAGTCACATGCTAACATCAAGTGAATCAAGAAAAGCACAGTAAATTCAAGAAAAACTCAAACTGAAAGATGCTGATCCATAAAGCTACTAGCAGTTTATGAAATTGAAAATACTTTTGAAAAACTGCTGATGCACAATACAAAAGAAACACTAATACAATTGTTTGTAAAAGATAAAAATTTCATTAAATATATTATATAAAAATATTTTTATTTAAAAAATAAATATCAAAATTGTGAGATAGTTAAGCATTAATTTTTAATTATTATTTTAGGATTAATTACTGAATTATTCTATTAAATAAGTTAAAACTGATATAATATGCAATACACAAATTGCCATCTATTAAACTTAACTGCTTGATAAACTCTAATATGTTTTGAATGGTATAGTGGTTAGAGGAGCTGACTGCGATACCAAAGGGCCTGGGTTCGAATCCTGGAGAAGGCATGGTTGTAACTGTCCATCCCTTCATAGGAGGCAAAGGTGGCCCACCTATTAGGCGCCTCCATAATAAAGTGACCACCACTTCTGGCCTTAGTAGTGGCCAAGTCGAAATCGGCTGAAGGCCTGCCGTTGGGGAAAAAAAATGTTTTGAATGGAAGTGATTTTAATATGTGGTAGGTAGTGTGTACACATTCACTCTCATTCTGTTAAAAAAAAAATTTCTGACCCATCAGTTAATTTCGGATTCAGCCAGCACGCAATCTGTGTTTGAGACCAATGCTCTAAATGACATATGCATAAAGTATTAATTGAAAAAAGAAACTTCTCTTTTGAACACAGAATTGCAAAAATTTTATTTTAAACCCTTGATATCAAGCTTGTGGATAATAAATCTAGAAAATAAGGGGCTAAAGCATAAGACATATGTAAAAATACAATTTGGTGGACAATTTCAATAGCCTTACACCAAAATTTGATGTTCATTTTCTTAGTAATGTAAAACAAAAATTTCCTTTTTCTTTCTTTCTTAGAAATTTTTTTCCTAACCCGGATATTAATATATTCAAGTTTCTTATCTTAAGAATCTATACTTTCTGTTATTGTCACATATTTTATTCCATGTTAAATGACTGTTCATTACATCGGGAATTATTATTAAAAAGAAATATTTCAAATTGACAAATTATTCTTATAAGATTATAACTTAAATTTTGTTACTACTACTTTTCACATCAAATGCTGAACCATTAAAATTACGAAAGAAAACCAAACAACGAAATTTTGAAAAAGAAGCACCATTTCCTTCAACTGCAGTCTAAGAGGGGAGGGATGTGTTCTGATGAACAATAGTAAAGCTTCATAATATTTAGAATTTATTCTGATTTTATATACACTTCATTATAATTTTTGACCAGATATAAAACAATTTTGGAATGATTGGGCTTGCCTTATATAAAAAGCAAAATTACTTGTGGCTATTACGTTCAACAAACAGAAAGCCTGAAAACAAATGCTTATACTACCATTTTGTCAAGTCTCTGATTTTAAACCAGGGACTTATAGAAGGACTTACACCTGTTCAAAATTTATAAAAAATACCCCATTTCATTTGGATTCAGATAAAAGCAAATGAGATTACTTAAGACACACAGATGGAATAAACAGGATATTTTGAAAATTACCTATGATTTATTTATTCCCCCATTTTTCATTCACACCAGATTTTTTTTACACCCATAAATTTGGGATTTTAACCATTAAATATGTCAAGTTATCCAAGTTTTAACCATTAAATATGCATAAAATCCTTTATATTAAAATAATATATTAAATTAAAAGATAAAAATACATAAGCAATTACTTTTTACCATTATTTAGGGAATATGATATCACGACACAGTTTATAAACAATATGAATATACCAGAAGATCAAATATCTGCACAGCTTGAACACGAAACTTCAGGATATAAATGTAAAATCATTAGATTCAGATTATAAAAAAGAAACACTAAGTAAATTTTTGGGGAAAAACACTCTTTTTAAGTTTTTATACAGAAATACAAATATATAATTTTATACTAAAAGAAAATATAGATAATATAAAATTTTCTTTTCTTTTTAATTTTTCAAACACTGTGTGCAATACTTTGTTTCAAAAGATTATGATGATTTTGTTTTGACCCTTACTTGATATTATACTACTCTGAACACACAGTTTTGTTGCTCTAAATTATTTCTTAATTATCATGCAAGAAAATCCTACCTTAATACATTTTGATATGATTAATAAGTATTACTTTTAATTCAACTCAGAAAAGAAGTTATAAAATTTAAGTTTTTTTTTTCCCCTATAAAGGGGCATCACTTTTAGCCAAACATTCATTAAGGGACAAAATGTAGCTTGAAATAGTAATGGGAACTCTTAACTGATAAAAAAAATTAAGTCAGACTAGTTGTCATTTAGCAGTTGCTAAATCTAAAATTCATCAGCATTTCTTTGTCATATACAGGAAGGGTTTCTAAATCAAAAGATGTTCAATTCACAATGTTTAGTCTGCTTGCCCATAAAATACTTAATACAGACCTTGTCTCCAAGTGAGAAAAATATGCTTTTGGCATGTACAGTATTAAATCTGAAACCTAATTCCCACGCCTGAATGAATATAGTTAAATAAAAAAAAAATATTTGACTATTTTTTCAATAATATAAATTAATACTGAAACACAAGTTTTAATAATTCAAATTTTATATCTGCCATAAAACCTAAAATATCACCTTATGGTCTCATCTTGCTCATCTAATGGTTCCACAACAACTGGTACACTAGGATTAGCCAACCTTATGGTGCGAATGCAGTCTTGTACATAGGCCTAAACATATAAATAGAAAATAGTCAGTTTCAATGCAATGTTTAAAAGGTTCTAAAATGAAGGATTTACATCTATAGGGAAAAAAAATCCGATTCCCATATTTTATGCTTTTGTGTATAAGAAACATTTTTCCGTAGAAGTGAGTCAGTGACATTTAATTTTTTAGAGAATTATAATATTGAAGGAGAAATGAATATGCAAATGAAATATAAAGCAAAGCTAAATAATTCGAGTTACACATAGAAAAGTTATGCATTTTGTTGAAAAGTTATACACACAAAAATGGCCAAATAAATGTGTACCTTTATTTCTTTCTAATATTTTTTGATTTAATTAATATTACTAATATTTTATTGTCTTTTGTAATATTTCATTGAACTACAGTAGCCATGTGTAATATATTGTAGAAAGTATAATTACAGGAGCCAGATGGCCCTGTGCATCTGACTTCCTTTTGAGTTAATTTCTTTGCTATAGAAACTGCAAACAATGGTGAACGATAATTTTTTTAAGTGTGAAATATACATAACTGGATTTGTGTTTTCTTCAACGTCATGTATTGTTCATGACATAAATAAAACTATAAGATATCTTGAACAGATCTCGTCTGACAGGTAAAGAGACTTTTAACTATTTGTTCTGAATACTGAATAGAATTCTAAGTGAAAGTGATTTTAGATGAAATCTTAAGAGCACCATTCTTTTGGCATGGAAAATTCTGAATGGGTCTTTAGAATTAACGAACTACGCAAAAAGAATAAATTTATTTAGCAAATTGAATAATTTAAATTGTTATAATGAATGTTGAAACTTTGAAAAAGATTAGATGCCCTGTCAGATGTGCAGCAACCGATACTATAAAATTATTAGAAAGTGAGATAAACAAAAAACAAAGGTCAAATAATTTAATTGACGAACTTTTAGTGAAATTTTTAGATAAGGAAACAAATCTGATGCATGCTGATGATGAAATTCTAAAACTGTTCACAACTGAAGAAATAGAAAAGGGAATTGATCAACAACAAGAGTACACAGATAATATTATTACATGGAAAATTCGTGCGAACAGAATCTTGAAAATGAAATTAAAAAAATCGAAATAACGAATGTTGTAGAAACCAAAAGTTAACTATAAGATACAGTAAAACTTCCACATTTGCAGATATCTAAATATGATGGCAATATATAAAGGTTAATGAATCTTATTCACAATAGTAGTATGTAGTAATATCCACAAAAACAAAGGTCTCAGTATGTAGAGAAGTTTAGTTATTTCAAATCCTATTTAAGAGATGAAGCTGAGGTGGCCTTGAGCTCTGCTATGAAATTGCCTTGAACACACTAAAAGAACAATTTTGTCGAAAAGATATTATTATAGATACGCATACATCTAGACTTTCAAACATAAGATCGAAACAAAAATCATATGACATTGTATCGATGCATAGACTTTATTCAGAGTGTGAAACACATATTCGAGGCTTAGAAAATAATGGAATAAATCCTAACAGTTATGGTTGCCTATTGTATCACATGTTAAAATTTTAATAAAAACAAAGTTGATTATAACGGGAAAAAAATTTCAACCTTTCCTACAACTTCTGCATTTTTTATTGATGTGAAAAAATGTATACTTTGTACACAACCTAAAACTGATCATGATTCTGTCTCTCGTCCCTGGTGAATCAAACAGCGAAAATTATCCCTTAGAAAAAAAGGAATGTGTTATTCCTGTCTTTCTAAAGGACATATATTGTATACAAACAATATAAAATGAAAAATGTTTACGGATTTTGTAAACGCTGGATGCATAATGTTGATCTGCGATGAAGGTGGTGTTTCTTCCTCCACCCTCTGAAGTTTGGTCAGAGCAACGACGTGTATAGGCAAAAAGTTCTCACATTAGTAGACCGTATGAATGAATGCGATTGCAAAATACTACGGCGTACTTAACTCTCGTCCTTTAAGTTATGTTAGTTTTTAATTACAGGAAACTGTGCCTTTAACTCCAGCTCATATGCTATTAGGGCACAGTGTTAATAGTTTGCTCCTGCCAGGTTTAATTTTGATTAATTTAGTTAATAGGAAATTGTTAAGTAAAAGATTTAATAATCGAGAAAGATCGGTAAGTATGTTTCGGAATAAATGGAAAAAAGAATGTCTTTTGATGCTAAGATCTGTTCATTGTATCAAGCCTACAGGTAAAATTAGTGAATTTAAGGTTAATGACATTGTATTAATTAATGATGATAAGTTACCTAGATTTTTGAAAATTAGGCAGAGTTGTAGCAGCATTTAATGGCAGAGATGCGAAAGTACGGTCTTGTAAAATTAAAACAGCTACTGTGCAACTTTTACATAATCTCGAAATCAATAAATTAATTTACTTATATATTAAATCTTTATTAATCTGTATATTCTTACAGGATTATTCCAAATTTGTGATGAAAGTGCTAACATATATGAAATTTAAAAAGTGTCAGTTTACTATCATGTTATTCTCATTGAAGGTTAACTTTGTAAATTGTTTAAAGGTGAATGATTCCATTTATATACTTAATAAGTGTAGTTCCTTTTACATATTTTAATAGTTTGAATTGAACATTATAAGAACTTCTTTTGCTTAAAATTGCATTAGTATGAATTTTGAATAAACCCTTGGTTGTTTGGGGAGCAGTGTGTAGAAACTATAATTGCAAGAGCCAGATGGCACTGTGCATCTGACTTCCTTTTGAGTTAATTTCTATGCTATTGAAACTGCGAACAATGGTGAACGATAATTTTTGTAAGTGTGAAAAATACATACACGGTTTACAAGCCTTTTCTTCAATATCATGTACGGCTTGTACTGTAAATAAAATTGTACATTATCTTGGACTGAATACATCTCATCAGACAAGTAAGAGACTAACTATTTTATTTGTTTTGAATATCGAATAGAATTCTATGCAAAAGTGATTTTAGATGTAATCTTAAGTTACATCATATACGATGTTCTTTCAGAATCTACATAGCTTGTACAAATGCTAGCACCAACACACAAGACATATAACAGTCAAACTGAGAAAGCTATGGTTGTCATTTAAGAAGAGAAGAAACCACATTAAAATGGCAGTCCAAAATTGAAACTGTTGTCAGGAAGAAATTAATATGGCATACACAGCATCGAACCAAATAACAGCCATTGTTACTAATGCACAGTTCACCATAATCTGATCTGTAGATGTCAGACATGACTCATAGTCGCTCTCTGATAACCACACAGAGTATTACAGATTTTACGCGCACATATTTCTTCTGTTAAGATGCATAGACATTTTTGGCTTTGTCTGTACTAAAATTTTACCATTCACAAAGCGACATAACAAAGAAGTTTTCACATTCAGATAGGCAATTCAGATACGTCTACCATAAAGTTTTGAAAATCAAATATTTAATTAAAAATGAAAAAAGGCGAGCGAGTTTACTTAAAATAAACTACGTACCCAATGGTAAGTCTGCAGATCTACTTTTCAGATCTGAAGGAGATAGAAAATTAATTTTGAATGAAGGAAATTTAATTTTAGAATATGAGGTATGAGGTGTTTTTTTTTTTAAGCCCAAAGAAGCATTAACCCAGAAGGTCTGTTAGTCTTCAAACAGCATTTTGCATTGGTTCACTATAAATGTCCGTTTCACATTTCAAATCATTGCCACTAAATATTATCAACCTATATTTAAAGAAATTAAACAATGAAGAATCTGCATGAATGTATATAGGTTTCTCATATTATGAAAAAAAAATAGTAGCTAGAGCCATCAAATTTTGAATAATGTAGTCCTCCACCCGAATATGGACACTTGGAAGGCTGAATTTGAAATTTGTTTTATTGCCTATTTCATATTTTGTAAAACTTTGGCTAATTTTTCATTAACAAACTCAATGACTTCAAAGTGAGCAATGGCACACTGCATGGAAAAAATTTTTATATCCAAACTGTCTATCAGAAATTCTAAGGATAACCTGTTTTTGAATATGTTTAGCCCAAACGCTCTTGAAACATGTATGTGTGTGCAAATGAAAAAAAAATGCTTCTTTGGGTGTAATATAAAATCTGAAAGCTTTCACATTTTTGGGGGGAGCGGGGTTATACATCAAACAGCCATGGAATATATAAAGCGCTATTCATTGCCTTTCCAAATATAGTGCGATTAGCGACATAATGGGAAAAGCAGCTGTTTTACCAGGCTTTCATAAAGATCAAATCATTATGGCTTGGTGACTGGGAACATCAATAACACAAACAGCACGTTTAGTGGGCTGTTCACATGCAGTTGTTGTGAACACATATCGAAAAGTGGTGTATGGATGGTGAAATGACAAGTTGCCGTCAAATTGATTCCAGAGGAGAGCAGAGACTGCTACGCATTGTTCGCCGTAACCGAAAACCTACAACAATGGTGACCAGACACTGTTTCTCAACACACAGTGAAGCGTACATTCCTGCATATGGGCCTATGCAGCCTGAGGCTAAAGCATGTTGCTGCACTGACGGCACTTCATCGCCAGCTGCATCTTCAATGGGTGAAAAAACATTGGAATTGGACTTTAGAAGAATGGAAGAAAGTTGCATGGTCAAACAAATCATGTTCAAGTCCATCACATTAATGGATGTGCGCCAATAAGTTGATTTCCAAATGAAACCCTGGCTCCGGGATGCACAATTGGATGGAGACAAGCCAGTGGCAGGGGTATTATGGTGCGGGCAATGTTTTCATGGAGCACATTAGGACCCATAATCCCTATAGAACAATCCCTGACATCTATGCACTATGTAAACATCATTGCAGACCAGGTTCACCCACCCATGACAACAGTATTTTCAGTGGGCATGATGTTTACAAACAGGATAATGCACCATGTCATAAGGGTCAAATCGTTAAGGAGTGGTTTGAGGAATATTTCAGTGACTTTTAAGTCATAATTTGGTATCGAAATTCACCTAGCATTAATCCAATACAAAATTTGTGGCCCCAACTGGAAAACCAAATTCATGCTATAGCATTACTCCCTCGTAATGTGCGGGAACTGCGAGACCAGTTGGTGGTCGCTTGGTACCAGATACCTCAGACTACGTATCAGCACCTTGTGGAGTCAATGCCACACCGGCGGCTAGCAGTTTCGAGGGCTAAAGGTGGTCCTACATGTTATTAACAGGGTGCTCATAATATAATGGCTCTTTGGTGTATATACATTCTTACAGATGCTCCAATGAAAAACTATAACATAACAGATGGAGAAACAAAAATGCAGTACTTCCAACGATACAGTTCACCTTCAGCAAACTGATTTCTCTTCTTATCTCAGTAACAACACACTGCATTTCAGTAATTTTATGCTGATGACTTTGAAGCATATTTCTTACTTCTCTAACACAATTATGGTCCTAGAAAAAGAAAGAAAAAGTATAGAAGAAAAACTTTTGCATGTAATACATTCTCAATTTCAATACAAGCTGATTTTTTTTATAAAATTATGCAGCCAAAAAAGGCCTCAGATATCCCATAGCTCCAAAAGGTATATTTGAACAAAATTATAAAAAATGTAAATGCATTTTTATTAAGAAAGTTGTTTGCGCTTACAATAAATGAATAAAACCCCTCAACTCCTTTTGAAGAATGCATGATAAGGACAAAAGATTTGGTTGTTTGGCCACTCGAATTTCAGCACAACTACATGCAGTCTCATACTTGCCAACCTACGACACTAAAAAATCGGGAGAATCTTTTTAGAAATCGTGAGATTTAATTTCAAAGACAAAAAGACTTTTAAATGATAAAAATATATTTTTAGTCGAAAGTCCCAAAGGACTATTGTTTTCATTTTGCGATTTTGCATTGGAAACATTAAAAATCTGAATCATTTTTCAAACTGTTGCCACCAAATCTTGCAGCCCTTTATTATATTTAAAGATATTAAATAATGAAGAATCTGCATATATGTATGTATATTTCTCCAAATGTGATAAAACAACAGTACCTAGAGTTTTCTCCAAATGTGATAAAGCAACGGTACCTAGAGTCATCCAATTTTGAATAACGTACGTTTCCACCCGAATATGCGCATCTGGAAGCTCAAATTTGGAATTTGTTTTATTCTCTATTTCTCATTTTGTAAAATTTTAATGAATTTTTGAGGAACAAACTCAAACGATTTAAAACCGAGCATTGGCAACGCGATATTTTTTATCTGAAGCACGCGGAACTGTGTATCGGAAAATCTCCAGCACACAGAATTGTGTATCGGAAATTCTAAAGATATGCTCATTTTAAAATTATTTTGAGATACTGCTGTTGAACTGAATTTTATGGTTTAGGAGCAAAGAACATGATATTTAATAAATAAAAGTAACACACAAAACTATATATATAAAAAAAGGCCCCTTTGGACATAATTTAAAATCTGAAACCTTTCAGATTTTTTTTAATAATCATTTCAAATCGTTACTAATTAATACCTGAATGTTCAGCTACTAATTCTTAAATGCAAACAGTACATTCTGCATTAATAACTTTTTGATTCTTTGTTTTCATAAAAAAAAAAATCCCCCCCATAGAACTCACATTGTCCTTGTGTTTTTGTCTACGAACATGTTTGAGAACATTGGCCTCCCGTCGTGTGAAATCGAAAAATCACAATGACAAATGGTACACATTGCAAATATATTGCATTTCCTTGAGGAAGTATTAGAAGAAAAGTCATCTGTGAACAATTTTTGAAAAGTGCCTGAGATTTTACCTTTTTTGCACATATTACTGATACGAAATATTGTAATTTGTTAAACTATTTCTTGAAAGCCTGTACGTTCCCATAGGTTAGCAACAAGATGAACAAACAACCTCAACTTGCTTTGTGCTCATTGGCTAATATGTGCCAGATGACACACAATGGCACTCGATGCTCATTGGAGAAATGGAACATGACGTTTTCGGACATGAATTCTCACTCACAAAGCAGAAACATAGCATAATTTCTCACTGATAAAACTGCTTTGGTTTTCTATGTAGTCTAGAGAAAAACCAGGTGCTTTCAGACACTCCAAATCACTTTTTTGGGGATGCAAATAATGAAGTATTAAGCCGGGCTACATAAAAATCGAAAGAAATTTTAAGAGGAAGTCGGGAGAAATATATTGTAAATCGGGTTGGCAGGAGAACGGTCAGAAATTGGGAGTTGGCAAGTATGCAGTCCTATCTACTTTGAGCAAAGTCCAAGAAAGAGCAGGCAAGAAAGAGCAGGCAAGTCCAAGAAATTGAAAGATAAAGGCAGATGAAATCAAAAATATGCTGCAAAACGAAATAGCTAGTTCTGGTAATTACAGCAAATAGCTCCTGTCTCCACTTAAAAATACAAGCTAGACCAGAATGATGGCATTTCATTTGTACAGTCACTGTTCACAAGCCACCAAATGCCTTCAATGACATATCAATGGAAGCATCCTTTAAAGAAGCACAGTATATGATACTGTCATTCCATCAAACCTGCTTAGATTTGGGGATGACCTATCTTCTGGCTATTTAATGAAGTGTGCTGTATCAATAAAGAAATCTAGACACTTGCATACTAATACGACCACTCTGGCACAGTTTCATGATTTTTATAGAAGGAATAAAATAGACTTAATTGCAAATAATTATTTACAACAGAAATACTTATTCCAAAAATCAATCAATAAATTTGCTTACATGTTGGTTTTGTTCTATTTATTCTGGTGGAAATTTCATGGCGATTGATTTAAGAATAACTTTGAAGCATTTCGTCCTTTAGCAATTTCACAAATAAATAAATAAATAGAAAAGTACTTATTTCTGAAGAAATTTTCCCACTTTCTTGCAATTCCAAAAGCCCCTATTTTGAAACTGAGTTAAAGACAAAAAATATTGCCATCAACGTATAAAAATCATTGGAATATCAAACACAACAGAAAGAATCCAGAGTTTGGCCCGTTCTGAAAATTTGGCAACTTCTGCTAAGATAGTCTAATACGTTAAGCACAAAAATTTAGAAATGGCAACATTATAATCTAGGACCCTTTCTCTCAGTTTATGTTTCCTTTGCTTAGTCCTCAAATCTCCAAAGTCTGATTTGTCTATCCTGGAATTCTGAACAACTGTATCTTCCTCAATATAGCAACTACTTGCTGTAATTTTGATTCAAATGTGACAACACTCTGACACTCCATGATCATGCTTTAGAAACTGCTAGGGGAAGAGCTTCACAGATCAAAGTTTTGACCTTAAATCATGAACCAGCTATGAAAACAACTAGAACACAAACTTTAGATAGAAATTAAAATTATCAAAGTTTTAGAATGCAACAAAAGGAACAAATCAAAACTTAGTGAAGAGGTTACCATGAAAGCTAAAATAACGAGAAGAGGGGGGGGGGAAAAGGTTGAACTTCATAACGTCCATAGCCTTTACACAATTTTGAAGGAATGTTCCTCAAAACTTCTAGTGTCCATTTTAGCGATTCTGAAAGATAAAACTGTACTGCATCTAGGTTGTATACTTATCATATTACTCCTGCCTGCATTATAAATTAATACTATTTAAAGTTTCTGTACACTTATCTTCTGATTGTTGAGCCTAACGTATCACTACCTCTGTGCAGTTTTTCTTTTCGCTCCAGTTTTTCTAGCTGAGCAGAACAACATTTGGATTATCCTCAATGTTTTTTATGTTGACATACTGCAGGTTATGATTTGACAGGTATTTTCTGGGCCTACAGATTATAAAAATGTATCCCATATAAATTAATGATTATTTGCTCTGTTTTACACTGCTTCAGCTTTAAAAAATTTTTAGAATATACTTTCAAATATGACTTTTACACTATAGCATATAAAATTTATTTCTGACTTTCCTGTTACAGCTTTCAGTCAAAACAATATCAATAACAAATCAAATGGCTCAACACAACACTGATAATCTGAGAAGGATTCAGCTTTCAATGAGTAAATGAGCAGAAGTGGGAGTTTTACTAGTTTTCTCCACATCCAAATACGAAAGATGTTCTGCCTTAGAAAGTTTTGCATACAGGTATCCTTCACCTTACACAGATAACCTTCAATTATTTAATAAAATTTTTAAATTTGTGTGCATTGAAGAAATATTACAAGCATGCTAAGAAGTTCCCTTATGCAGATAGTTCCTTACTTAAACAGATTATTTTACAAATCTGTTTCTCATAAATACTATTCCAAAGTAACAAACAGAAATTCAGCAAAGATGAAAATTAAATAAAACTTCAATTTTAGGAATTCATTTCACATTTCTCAGAGAAATGTTCAATGTTTCTATTACTTCTGACTCTTACAACAAAACAATTTGATAATTACCACTTCGGCTCACTAATCAGCATTTAATGAATATTTCAAACATATTTACACTAGCAGAATAAGAATCCTGGTAAAACATGAAGGCACCATTTAAAATCAATACTTAACCATACCTGCCAACCTCTAAACATAAAAATTCAGAAGATTTCTCCTCCAAATTCAGAAGATTTCTCCAAAATTCAGAAGAACACGAAGAATTAATATCATGCTTTGACATTAGAAAAATAACAATTTATACAAATAGAAAAAAGAAAATTGTACTTACATTAGTAAATCTCAATTAAGTAGTAACTAAAAAATTTATTAGGAAACATAAAACAAGAACTTAATGTTACACAAAAAAATTATTGCAATGAATTTAGAGTGCATTTTTTGGCTTTAGCCAAAAATTCTTTGGAAAATTTCCTGTCATAACAATTAGTTTCCTCATAACATTTAGCAATTAAAATGTTTTCTAGAGTTTTTGGTGAAATTGAAGAACGAAACATAGTTTTGTTTTTCTTCACAACACTGAAGACTCTCTCGCACTCAGCATTACTGTGTGGAATTACGAGAATAGCACATAAAACTCTTGCTAGTCTATCATATTTTGGTGTTCCATCAGCTCTTTTTATTCTTTTTAAGGTACCAACGAGGACATCAAGTCTATCTTCTCCAGAACTGGCAAAGTCTTCAAACTGTGCAGCAGAAAATTGGTTCTGTAGTTCATCTAAAGCATCATTATGGCATTCATTTTCTTTAATTGTTAACAAAAATGGAAATTTATCAATAAAAAAACGAATCTTTTCAAAAGATGAATTTTCAATTTGTTTCAAATTTGCCACTTCAGCATTTAAAAGAACTTCATTTTGCAAAGGAAACTTCCTTACAATGTAATCACAGGCTGAGGAAAAGTACTTTCTAACACATTGAAAAAATTCTTTTTTCTCATGATCTTTCAAAGAATTTACAAGTTCCCTGGTTTGATTTCCAATTATAAGATCATTGTCATCCTTTTGATTTGCCAAACTATTATAGGCAACACGAATCAACACACTGTTTTTCACAACGGACGGTTTTACAAACTTAGTATAAAGTTCTTTCAAAAGATCATTAAGAATTTGGATAAGCAGGGGAGATTTTGGCGAAGCTGATTGTAGAAGGGTATTTACACTTTCAAAAATCTTAATGGTACTTAACACAAAACTACAATATGCTTTGTTCAAATCCGAAGAAAGAAGATAGAAAATCCTTTCCTCCCGGCTAATAGAAGACTGTTTCTTCTTCCCTTCAACTTCTTTAACAAAGTTGACCTTTGAGGAGTCTTCTAAGCATTTTCTTTTTAAAGGGTTTGATTCTGTGTGTTGGCTTTTCCCTTTTAAAGCATTTTGATTAGAAGCAAAGTTGGTTTTCGGAATCTTATATGCCGACAAATTTGATGGGATCTGTGGTTTCGTTTTGGTCTCTTCGTGGAAATATTTTAGCAATGCATCCCACTGTTCAATAAACCTTCCTAGCGCTCTGCCTAAGGATAACCATCTCGTGCATACATGTTTCAGAATTTTTCTCGTTTCACCAGAGCACAGTTCTTGGAAATTCTTTAGGTTTTCTTTCCTTTTTACACTTTTTTCCAGATAGAAAAACACATCAATCAGAAGCTGGTCAATATTTAATGGTAAAGCAGCTGCAGCTTTTTCTGCTGCCAAATTAATTAAGTGGCATGGGCATCCAATAACAATTAATTCATTTTGTTCTTTTTTGAGGAAAGAGGCTACACCCTTTTTGTCACCCACCATGACATGAGCATTATCTGCACCAAATGAAATGCAGTTTGATATTGGGATGTTAAGTTGTTTCAACTCATTAATTACCAAGGAGGCAATATTTTCCCCCGTAGCGTCTCCATTTAACAATGGAAGACGCAAAAGATGAGTTTTCATTTCATTAGAAACATCACAGAAATATGTGACAACGATGGGGTAAAGCTTCCAATCGCTGTCGTTGCTGCCATCGATTGACACCGAAAATGCTGAATTCTGGAGTGCAGCTATCGTTTTACTTTGTGCATCGCAAGCAATTTCGTTCACAATAGAAGATGTTTTCGTGCGAGCACAAGCATATTTCTGAGCAATCTTGGAGTCGGGAAACATCCGTCTGAAAAGTTGACCGGCGTGATCGGCAGTGCTTAGCGGCACGTTGTGTTCGATGAGGAATGCAGTAAACAAACACTCTGCCAAAATGACATCGGCATCCGAATTCGTAGCCGAATTTGAAAAAAAATCATGCACTTTGACGTTGTCCAAGCCGAAACTTCATGCTTTTTAGACTTAACATGCTTCACAATGTCACTTCTTCCACAGTGACTTATTATGAAGTCACACACGCACACGTTGCAAAATGCATAGTTATTTCCTTTGAAGGATTCTTTAATTGTTGGAAATTCGGCTTTGTAGGCAGGCCGAAAATATTGAGAATACGGTTTTTTTGAACTCATTTGGTAACAACAACGTATTAAGAAAATTCGTAGCACGTGCAAACAAAAAAAAAAAACTGAACTCATTTGGTAACAACAACGTATTAAGAAAATTCGTAGCACGTGCAAACAAAAAAAAAAAACCAGAATGCAACAATCCACGCTCGCTGAGTAATTCCCTTGCTGCTGAAGCGAAAGCGAAAAAAATTATCTGGCGCCCACAAAGAAAAGAGTGGGAGAAACAAGTTCAGCACATTGGATTGGCTGATTTAGTGGCGAGTTGGGAGAAACCGCAGGTTACTGGATTCGAAGTAGACTGTAGTTGGCGGTAAAACACAATGCAATTGGCGAAAATCGCTGAATTGGCGAAAAATTCTAAAATTTCGACAAAAATCACTAAAAACACTTGAAAAAGGAAAAAAATCGTAAAAAATGGATTACGATCGTAAAATCGTAAGGACAAACGCATTTTCGTAAAAATTACGAAAAATTCGTAAAAGTTGGCAGGTATGCTATACTTTTCTTTCAGACAAAAGTTCATCTTGTTGGCTTTTAGAAAACATGATGTAGATACAAAATCAGCATAAGTTGCATAAATTTGCAGAACTAATTTTGAACATTTAAACTGAACTTTCTTCCACTGCAGGAATGGAAATGACAAAGGAGAAGCCTATGCTTCTGCATTATCTATCAAGGAAACAAAACTTCTGGCACTATTTTATTGATAAAAAGTGACAACTAAGAACAAATTTCCATAATGATTCCTTAAGGGATGACAGACTACAACTGGAATTATTAATTAGAACTCAAAGATTTTTATAAATGTGAAATGCTTCCAAAACAGTATAATTCAGCCTCAGAATTTTTTAACTTTTAATTTTATTTTTTTTATAATTTTATCTGCAGAAAAATTGAAGATATATTTCAATTCATAAAGCAATAGATTTACATCCTTTTTTTTTCTTTAACATACGTCTCATGACCCTTAATGGAAAATTTCAAGGCTCTCTTTAGTTTGACTAATGTACGAGGGTAAGTTGAAAAATAAGTTTCCCCTGTCGACTGTGGTCAGAGTTGTATATGAAAGTCAAAAAATAGAATGAGACATTAAAGATATGACATACCTTTATTTTATCATTCTCGTATGAGCACATTGAGACATTTGTCATCGCTTGATAAGCTTCAAAAAGTCCTCCAAGAAAAATTCAGGGCTTTGCATATGGAAGAAGCGTTGAACGGCTATGGGTGAAAGGCGACACAGCAGGAAAACGCGCAAGTCACCGATACACCATTAGGTAGAGGTCACTGCAAATCAAGCAGATGGCGCTGATGCAGTGCCTGCGCAAAGCGGAGACCAGCCTCTCATTTGAGCCCCGGTAGGTATGGAGAGAAGGTGCGTTTTGAATTTGTGGTCAAAGGAGGAAGTGAGAGCGGTTATCCGCTATGAATGGGCATGTGGAGTATCAGGAACAGAAATTCATAATCGCCTCGTGGAAGTCTATGGCCAGGTGTGA
>KK118014.1:0-28281 GCA_000611955.2 Stegodyphus mimosarum | reverse complement strand
GCGCACGGCCACTACAGATGCAAATGTCAGGAAGGTGGATGACATGATTAGAGTGAACCGGCGTATCACCATCGATGAAGTAGCGGAAGAACTTGGAATCTCACATGAGCGAGCTCAAAACATCATCCACGACATTCTTCGATACAGAAAAGTGTCAGCACGATGGGTGCCCCGACAATTGACCTCAACACACAAGGAACAACACATGGGGGTCAGCCTGGAACATCTCGTGCATTACCATGAAGATGGCAATGACCTTCTGTTTCGGACTGTGACGGGGGATGAAACGTGGGTCCACCATTTCACGCCAGAATCGAAGGCCGCATCTATGGAGTGGAAACATCCGTCATCACCTGTCCGAAAGAAGTTCAAGACAACTCCCTCTGCAGGTAAAGTGCTCCTCACAGTTTTCTGGGACACCCAAGGAGTTTTGTTGCTGGACTTTTTGGAGGTTGGAACCATCAATGCTACGCGCTACTGTGACACCCTGTCGAAATTGAAAGAGGCGATTCGGAAAAAGCGGCCTGGCCTTCTCACATCTGGCGTTCTGCTGTTAGATGACAATGCCAGACCACATTCGGCGACAGCAACGCAAAACCATATTGCAACTCTTGCTTGGGAGCACCTACACCATCCGCCATACAGTCCTGATCTCGCATGAAACGACTTCCATCTGTTTCCGGCTTTGAAGAAAAATCTCGGGAAAAGGCACTTTGGAAGCAATACTGAAGTGAAACAAGCCGTTCAAGGCTTCTTCCATATGCAAAGCCCTGATTTTTTCTTGGAGGGTTTTTTGAAGCTTATCAAGCGATATGACAAATGTCTCAATGTACTTGGTACCTATGGGGGAAAAATAAAGGTATGTCATAACTTTAATGTCTCATTCTATTTTTTGACTTTCATACACAACTCTGACCACAGTTGACAGGGGAAACTTATTTTTCAACTTACCCTCGTATATTAAACCAAACTGGATAGGAATACTGTATATGCTCCAGGAGATCATATCCAGAATGAGGTCCTTAAACATGGAACTGAGAATTTTATCAATAGGAAAAACAAATGACGTGTAAGTTGAACTTCTGTAAATTTTATAACAAATCAAAAGAAAGAAAGGTATAACTACTGAATTCATATTCTCTCAAAACAGGAGAATGGTTTTTTAATGTTGAGATGAAAATTTTTTGTTAGTTGTATAATCATACTATGTGCAAAACCTCTGTCAACTGTAACTGCTCATAAGTGATTCAGTTTTCGATCAAGAACTGACTTGGAGAGAACTGAAAATGAAGGAATGAAAAGCGGCAAATTTCAGTATAGTCAAATGATAGGATCTGAAATGTAGAGGAAGGCAAATGGATGAAGTTTAACAATACACAGTAGTACTAAAGTTAGGTATATTTTGCATGATTAAGATGTCAAGGAATGGAATTAATTAGGTGTCTCAAATCAAAAGTGAAATGCATTGCAGATCAATGAAATTCATAATACATTACATCAGTCATTTGATACATATCTAACTTTAGTACTACAGTATATTATAAACCTTTATCCATTTGTATACTTGTCAACCTATCACACTAAAAAATCAAGAGTCTTTTTTTTAGAAATCAGATTTTTGTCAACAGAAAGATTTTTTAAATGACGAAAATATGTTTTTTAATAATGAATTAACTTTAACCCTCTGAAGGGTACATTGAAAGTTTTGCAGCATTTAATGAAATTAATCGTCAGCTGTTACCTTTGAGCTTCATAAATGTGAAATATATTGAAAAAAATGTTGCACACGTTGAAAGGGAGTTGGGTGGTGGTTTAGGAGTGAAACCACTGCCCATGTAGAGCATGAAATCTGCAAACTGTTTAGACACCAAATTTTACAGCAAAATAATGCATTTATGAAATTTAATAATTTTAAAATATAATACAAATAGTATTAGCTATTCTGATCTTACTCGAGAAGGAAATTTCATAAGATTTTTTTTAAATGTATAAATACACTAAGTAAATGCTAAAAATGTAAAATTTATAACACTCTTTGTATATTCAACAAAAGCAGTATATAGAAATTATCTAAAATATGTTATTACTCAATTATTCACACAGCTTTACAAATTATGAAACTTTTGAAAGCATGTAATGGCTTTCTGTTAATTACATAATGGTACTTTACAAACACTGCATATAATTTTTGTTTTGTCTGGCTCCCTTTTTGTGCTGTAGAATGCACATCTCCATGACATAGTCTTTACTGGTACGTGAGGCAATTTTGCTTGCGTAAATCTTTAAGCACATGGGTCTTTGCCCCTTTTTCTTGCAACTGGATTACTGGATGGTCTTTGTTTGGCGAGACAAGGAACACATTCTTCCGTGATTATAATTAGACCTCTTTATGATTGACTTTTCTGAAGTCTTTTATTACATCCTAGCAATCAGAAAATACATTGGAATTTTTATCTCTAAGATCACAATACACCTTAGCTATCAGAAAGTACATAGGAACGTTTTAGCTCTAAGAGGATGATGTTTTCATTAGAAAACCACATGTTGAATTATTAAAAAAATGCAAAATTTATAACTGATTTCTTTCAATATTAGCCTTTTTACAGAAAAAAAGAAAATGTAATAAAAAATTCATAAGTTATACCTGGGTAACTACATGCATTTTTTATGGAGTTTACAAGAAAAATTGAAATTTTTTATCTTTGTTCAATGTTCATACTTGTATAAATCAATACAGAGAACAGGTTCTGTTTAATGCTGCCATCCCTTGGTTCTTTTGAGTGTTAAAAACATATTACCACAGTAAAAACACAAAAAAAAACCCCTCTGCAAATGAGAAAAATTCTTAACAGGTAGTTTCAAATGTTGACTCTTCACCGTAAAGGGTTAAACAGTTACTAGTTAATATCTGAAAGTTCAGTTACTAATCCTTAAGCACAAACAGTACAAAAATACTTACATATTAAAAAAAATATTTTTATTGCATCTTTTAACAACAAAAAATAAATAAAAAAAAATCTGAAATGTTTCAGATTTTAAATTACGTCCAAAGGGATGCTTATTTAACATTTTGTGTGTTACCTTTATTTGTTAAATACCATGTTCTTCGCACTTAAACCATAAAATTCAGTTCAACAGCAATATCGCAAAATAATTTTAAATTCGGCATATCTTTAGAAATTTCGGTACACGCTCTCACACGCTGGAGATAAAAATGTTTTTCTGTACAACGTTGGTATTGCTGGCTTTGAAATCTTTGAGTTTGTTAATGAAAAATTCGTTAAAGGTTTTAGAGAATATTGTTACGAATTTCACATTTATTTGGCTATTTATTTAGAACTGTAATTAAAATTTCTTTTTATTTTCCCGTGCAACACAGACGATTTTTGAATAAAAAAAAACATGCATACATTTATGCAGATTTTTCATTTTTTAAAATTTAATGCAGAGCGATAACATTTAGTGGCAACAATTTGAAAAGTGATACGCCGTTTTTGTGTTTCCGACGCAAAATCGCAAAACGAAAGTAAGTCCTTCGGGACTGGACTAATAAATAAATAAAATTATACTTCAATCAGTTTTCGTTCAGCATGCATGATCTGAGCATTCAGTTGCACGTTGTGCTACAATAAAATGGCAAAGAATAGGCAATCTGCCATTAATAACTTTTTGTTTCTTAGTTTTTTTTTAAACTTCCTTGTACAAAGAAAAGGCTAATTCCGGCTGCATATTTCAACGAAAATATCCATTTTGACTGCTATCGAATGCAACTTAACGATGTTTTTGCATGACATCTGTATGCAAGGGCAGAATAAAGGACTCTTTTTTCCCAAACGAATTATAAAATGGATTCGGAAGAGATTTTTTTCCGTGGCAAAACTCAAAACCGAGTAGCCTCAGAACATTGAAATTTTATATATAGGACTGCTATAGCATGTAGTTGTGCACCTCCCTTTTTGGATGCAATCGGCAGCACCAAAAGTATATAAATATATATATATACCCAGTCTGTTACTCGGCTCAGAGGGCTCGTATTTTTAATCTTGTATATTGCTAAATTGTACATTTTTTGCTTTAAAAATGATTGAATTATGTTGTTCTCATCTTCTTGCTAAGGTTTTTATGCCTTTAGTTAATCTGCATGCAATAGTTATCAACAATTTAAAAGTTGTTTAAATGTCACTAAGCCTAATTTTTTTACCATAGCAGCCACATTTGCTTACATTTGAAACTTAGCAGAATAGTGAATTAAATTTTTCTGCATCTTCAGCATCTTCTTGCTTTGCTGACATGGACCAAAAAGAAACTTAGTTTTGTGCATCGAAAAATCTGCCCTTTTGCCACCTGGCGAATTGCTTGTTTTTGCACAGAAAGCCTAATTTTAATCATAAAAATTGTGTTTTAATTGTTTTAACTGTATTTATTTTTTCAATTTTTAATGATGATATTTTGAGGTTTTATGCATTTTTGCCTTACCACAAAGTGGGAACTGAATTCACTGAATGAGAAATCTATCTTTAATGAAATTCGAGAAAATAAGTTTAAATGAAATGCAGCAAAAAATGCATATTATTTAATATTCCGTACAAAGAAGTCACATGGCGGCCACATCAGATACTTTTTAAAAGAACTCATGTTGTCCTTGTGATTCTGTGTATGTACTTGTTTGAGAATATCTTAAAATCGCAATGATAAAAGCTAAACATTCCAAATTTATTATATTTCCTTGAAGAAATAACAGAAAGTCACCTGTGTATGAAATTTGAAAAATATGCGAGTATTTTACCTTTTTCGCAGATGTAGCTACTTAAACTACTTCTCGAAAGCATTTGCACTCACACACCACTCACCGAAAAGATGAACGAAATAACAACCTTGATTTTGCTTTGTGCTCATTGGGCATTGCGTGCCTCATGCGTGGAGAACTGGAATACGATGCTTTCGGACACATGTGCTCTCACTCACAAAGCAAAAGTGTGCCATAATTTCTTACTGAAGAAACAACTTTGGCTTTCTTTTATATGTAATCTAGAGAAAAAACAAGTGCTTTCAAATGCCCCAAATCCCTTTTCTTTGCGTGCAAGTAATGAGGTATCAAGACATACTACATAAAAATCGTGAGAATTTTAAAAATAAGAGAAAGTTGGGAAAGTTATGCTGTATATCGGGTTGGCAGTAGAACACCCCAAAATTGGGAGTCTACTGCCTAGATCAGGAAAGTTGGCAACTCTGTACTCATCTGCCACCAACTTCATATCCTGCCATTTGACTAAATAGAAATTAGCCACTTTTTACTCCTTCATTTTCTATGCTCTCCAAATTCGTTCTTGATCCTGAACTCAGCAGCCTTAACAGCAGTTGAAATTGACAGAGGATATGCACCTAGTATTATTGACCAAGAAGTTACAAACCTTTAATCCCAACATAATAAACAGCATTCTCTTGTTTTGAGAGATTATGTTCAAATGAATGAATATAATCTCTCAAATGAAACATGTATTTTCATTTTCCTTCAATAAGCTACAAAAACTGAAAGCATTTTACATAACTTTAGCTTTTGTTCCTGGTAAAAAAATCACATCTATTTTTCTGTTTTTCACATCTATTCTTTGACTGTGAATTTTTTCGCAGCCAATATTACACACTAAACATCTGTTAGCAATTTAGATTTTCTAAAAGCATTTTACAATCTTACAAGCCTTTGAGTTCTAATTAATTACCTTAATTCTTGATCTTTAGCTTTTATGGAAATTATTCTTAGTTGCTTTCATTTTTTGTCAGTAGACGGTAATAGAAGCTTTGTTTTCCTGTCTATTGTTACTGTGTGAGTATAGGCCCTTTGTTATATCCATTCCTGCAGCTGAAGAAGGTTTTATTTAAACCTCTGCAACCAGTCCTACAAATTTATGCTACTTACAATGATTCTTGTTGCTTCAGTACCTCTAACATTTGTTCTTTGGCATGTTATTTTAGTTAACAGTTTTAGAATGCACTTCCTACTCAAAAACAATTCATTATGCTTTTTTAACAATTCACAACTTTATTCATCTAACTTGCCCTGTAACAAAATACATTAAATTCGACACTAGTTATAACAGCAACTCACATCTTATGTATATTAATGGTAACTTACTGTATCAGTCCTTGAAATGGTCACTATAAAGAATGGTTGTTATGACAAGCGTCAAGTGTATATGCCATAAGTATACTAATAAACTTCTAAATGTAATACTTTAGAATCAAATTCAATCATAAAACATGGTCATGTGACTTGCTCATCCCCCCACAAAGTGATTTTTTCAGCATATCAAGGCATCATTCACTTTTTGACTGTGAATTTTTCACAATGCCCCTTTTTTTTTGTTTAGAACCAGAACATAAACACTTGACATATAATCAGGTCTTTCAATATATTTTGTCACATTCCAGGAATTTAAAGTTGAGCTCTTGCCTACTTTATTGCACTCTCGTTGACTTTAATAATCAATTCAATGCCTTTAGTAGCATAAAGATTTGGAATATTTAACTACGGCAAAGCACACAAAGTTAAAATTAAGATACTCAGCTCTCTTCCAGTTTTGATAAAGAGCACCCACAGTAATGAAATTTGAAGTTCTCATCTTTCTTTCCCAATCACCAATCCCCTGACAGGAAGAGATCTATGAGATTGCCAGAATTCAAGTTTTCCCATTCTGCAGATACTAGTCAACAAACATGCATACCTTATCCAGCATTCAGATTCGAGTCCAAATGTGAAAGAATCAGTCAGCTTCTGCCAACCATTATAATGTCCATAACTTAAACTTAATAATGGGTTCAATTTGCTAGGTTGAAATTTGTTAAACTTCTTACATAAATCCACGAAAACAACAGCTTATTACATTGCAACGTCTTAACAACTCCACATCATAGAGTAAGATTATATATATACATTTCGACATTAGTTTCCAACAAATTTCAATCAAAATTAATTAATTTTTACACCTTTTCACATCTTTGACTGCACCACAGCCTGTTTAGTTATGCTTACAGAAAATCAAAACACAGTACTTAAGCAACTTTATATGGCAATTAAGGACAAAGGCCTACAGTAATGTCCTTCAGCTTTTGCACAGGTTTTGAAAATGATATATAGCACATTATTCTTGTTCTTCAAAAGCCAAAAATGAATTTGCCAGCTAAAAAGATCAACAAGATTTTCCAACAAAAATTAATCTATTTTAAGTTTTCTTTTATTTTTGCTGCATGCTAGTAAGTTATTAACCTTCAATAATATTCATCATTACATATTCAGTATAGCTATTTGTAACACAAGTTCAGATATTAAAAAGTAAAAATAATTTTTAAGAACAGTACACAGATTCATAAACTATCATATCCTTCTACGGTAAAAGTTCACAATACAGGTAGAACAATCTAAGAATATGAAACTTTGAACAGCTGACATTACCATTACTGACAAAAATTATTAGCATTCTTACTGTTGAGCTCTCTTGCTGATAATCTGAAATTTAAGAAATTGTGTAAAATAAAATATGTGAAAAGAAACAGCAATTCTGCTGGAAAACAGTTTCAATATTATATTAAATAAAAAGCATTGCATTTATTTTAAAACTAATATGCAAAATAAGAACAGTATGTCTAACAAGTATTAACACCAATGATGAATAAACAGGAAATAAAATTAATATAATAAAGTTATTATTTGGTGCATTATCCATCAGAATGAAGTATGCAGACAATTCAATGCATTTAAAACACATCCAAGATAAAAATATTTAACATATAATTTTCAAGCCTTAAATACAAAATAAAATATAAAAATACACACCTTTAATTCATCTTTAGGAATGACTAGTCCACAACCTTGCTCACAGGGCACAGGCCTCTTTGGATTATGCTCGCATTCTTCCCGGTGCACTTCTAAACGTTCCAGTTTAACTACGAGCTTGCATCCAAAACTTGCATTATCACACATTATAAGTAAACGAGACAAAAGATTACGCAAGATACGTGGAGCTGGCTTTAGTTCACTAGGAGTGATAGGCTGCCTATCTACTGGACATGAATGCTGCCTAGTGAGCCATTCATTTATACAATTTTTACAAAATGCATGTTCACATTGTGGAGCCTGAAAGAAACAAAAAAAGTAGTCAGAAAGTAAATATTTTTGACACTCTGATTATCTGCCCAGCCCTGAGAAGGACATCGAACAATGCGCTATGTTGCCAAAGTAGGCAATCCACAATTTTATAAAAAAATGTATTTATCAGATAACCCACAAACTGTTGTCAGTGCATTATGCCAGTGTGGAATTCAGCTTTGGAAATTCAATAGTCATCTTTGTGGCTGCTGTTTGTTGTGATTAGTAGTACAGTCCCCCCCCTTGTACCAAATCAGAATCAATGCAGTTTGCTTGCTAATGAAAAGAATGTGTTGCATATATAAAAGAAACATCTATAATGAAATGCTGAAAATTACATAAAATGGTTAAATTAAATTAAAAACAGCTGTAAAAATATAAATATTATCGGGATTAGTATTCATTATCATTGTTAAAGAAACTGAAATGCATATAAAATGACACATTTGGCTAGCTTTTATTTATCTTTAATGTTATATCATCATAGAAATCTTGGAAGTTCAAAAGTAAGTTATCGACTGTTTTCAGGCGATTGTGATAATAGCTTTCTGCATTTGTGTAATTCTATTATGTTTTTCTAAGTTAAAATAGGTTAATGTAAATGGGGAAAAAAGCAGGCGGGGAAAAAATATAAGTGTTTTTATTATGGATGTTTCTTGCATTTTTAATTCAGTTAATTTATGTAATTTTTAGTGTTTCATTACGGATGTTTTTTGTGTTTTATATTTCAATAATTTGTAGCTCTTTTAATAATTTTTTGTGTGCTGCCATTTTTCAAAATGGCTACTATATTTGAGGTTGTGGAAAAATTAGCTGCGAACAACTGGCGACTTTGTGGTACAGATAATCAAACAGTACTGTATTCCCCTAGTGCAGTCACTGACTACATTCAGTTACCATTAAGAACAGCTTTGCTAAATCTGAATAGTCCAACCAGAAAAATCTCATATTACCAATACATGTGGACTCTTTTAATCCTTCCAAAGTTTATTTCAAAAGTATGCATCTGAATCTTTTCTCAGTTTGATTTTACTCCATGTAACAGAAACAAAACACTGCCTTAAAAATATTAACAATGTTCAGAACTGCTTTCTAAAATATTTTTAGTTTAGTGAAACATTTATTAAGATTTATTTAGATAATTCAATTCCATCACTTATTTAGGAGCAAAGAGGTTTTTTTTTTTTTTTTTAATCTTGCCTCTGATTTAAAGCAATGATGCTACCAAGCAAATAAAATACCGTGAGATGAGAACAGTTTGACAACTGAGAAGATCTGGGCGATAATATTTTCCCCCTCTTTTTTTAAAAACAAATTAAATGTAATTAAAAACAAAAACAAAATATCTTTGGTTTAGCCAGTCTTTTAGTTGGCAACTCTTCTCTGGCCTACAGATCCCTCGCACACAAAGAATTAATAGTCAGATCTGCAAGTAATGCCCAAAATCAATATTTGTACTTTATTTTTATCATAAAACATATTATAAAAATGTACACTTCTACAATAATTCAGGGACAATTCAGTGGTCTAATATAACTTTTATAGAGCTAGAAATCATATCTACAACTGAATACAGTGTCAAACTTCATGATGACATTCAATTCAAATGATCAAAGTTCATCTCCTATATATAAATTAATTTGAACTTGTTTTCAAAACAACATTTTCATTTTATATAAGGAGCAGGTACAATCACATATTTATAAAAATATATTAGTGTCAAATTTTTTAAAGATTTATATGGATATTTTTAATAATTATAAAGTAATATACTCAGTTAATACACATTTCCATTAAAAGAAAAAGAAATTTTACTCATATTTATTTTTATGTGCTTCTCAGAATAACAAATGGACTGCATATGAATCACCACTAGATTTGTCATACTAGATCTGTTACGGTTACAATTTTGTTTCATTTTAGTACATTCACCAGCAGACCTAATACTTTCTTTCTTCTGAATTACAATAATGGGTTAGAAGCTTTGAAATTCACACATTATTTTGAGCATAGTGGAAGATGTATTGAAAACACTAAAATATTTCTTAATTAAGACACATTTTCTCTTCTTAACATTCATTCAGCCAACAATAAATCTAAATTTAGATAACCAAGACTATGAATATAATTTTCATTTTATCATCTAATTTTGTCAATAAAGGACAAAATGAAAATAAAAACACTTAAACATCCCAATTGCAATCAACAATAAAAGGAATCAATTGAAAAGAAAAGTCTGGCTATTAATACGCACATTTTAGTACCATTTTAGTAGTTTAGATAAAAGTGAAGGTCCATAACTCTTGCCGGAAATACAACTCTTTGAAAGGGAGGTTAATTTTTTTTTTTTTTTTTTTTTTTACTTTCAACTATGAGAGTACTTTTTTTACTTTCAACTATGGAGTGCAATTGGAAACGGTGTAGAAATGGTATTAACTTAGGAAAGTACATCAGCTACATTTTTTTCTCCCGCGCGGTATCAAATATTCGTTGAAAATTATACAATATAACTCAGTTGTCTTGCTTATTTGGGAGAGGTTTTGTCTAAATTTTATTGAAATGCAAAGTTGATAGGTTTATGGTCCATGTAAATGATGAAAGATTTTCCTTCTAATATATACGTGCAATGCTTTATTGCAGTGTAGTCTGATAAAAGTTCCCAGTCATATGCATTGCATCTTCTCTGTGTATCGATTAAGGCAGTGATCGCCAAACCGTCAATAAAAACATTTTCCAGATTTTCCAGGTTTGTCTCAAAATGAGGACAATGTTCAAATCTACATATATCTGCGCGAGATTTCTTTTTCCAGCATGAAATTTATTAAATATAAGTACAGACACAGATTCATTGATGAACACTTGGACAACAGTACACAAATGGCACCCACTACCTACTCTCCCAACATTAAAAAAACTTGATGATGAAAAAAAAAGAAGAGTTCTATCTTTGTCATTAATGTTAATAAGTCTGATAAAAAAAAGTCTTATTACAGTTGTTATTTATTGCTAACTTTGATTTCTTTTTTATTTACAATTCAATTTCAATTTTGTTTTGTTATATACAGTTTAATTAAAATTGATATCATATTTACTAAAAATGTAAGTTTATAGACAATAAACAAATATAAGATTCTTTTTTTTTTTAAGTTGGTCGTTCTTTTGGGTAGCTTACAGCAGGATTTAGAAATGGTACAGTAGCACAGAAGCTTCTTAAGTTTGGCGGCCACTGGGTTAAGGAACGTGAGAAGAAACTTAATGGAAGCATCTCTTTAAGTTTAATTTGATGTATGACAGCTCTTATGGCAGTATCAGAAGCATCGCATGAGAGATTAGAGTTATCTGAGGGATAGCCAAGTTTAGTGGCATGACAAAGAGCATTGCTGAAGTTTCTGAATGTGTTACAAGCATCTTCAAACCATATAGAAGTATTTTGCCATTTTTGCTAAACTAATGAGGTTAGAGGCCATTGAAGCTTGGTGCAATTTAAAATGAAATGGTGATAAAAGTTAATCAATTCTAAAAGCTTGTGCAAGTTGGTGGCTGACGTGAGTTCAGGTACACTTTGTATGGCATAAACCTTTATCGGAATAGGTCTAATTCCTTCAGTTAAAATTTCATACCCTGTAGTGTCCTCTATGTTTCCTGTTCATCTCATCTTTAATTTCTGTATGTTTTAATTTTTGTAGAATGGCAACAAGAAAAGACTGTTCAAAAGGTAAATATTCATTGGAATTTCGTTTTCAAAAAGGCTACTTATCATTCGTTTCAATCCTGTTTTCTCCTTAATAAAATTGTTTAAAGAAGTTTTCTCTTTATAGTATATTAATAATAATTTAGATTTTATGCAATGAACTACATTGGTGACCACCGGACACATTACTCAAGAATCGAAAATGGAAAACATAGGCAAGAGTTAAGTAAGTTAAAGAAGATTTTTTCATCCACTAACTTAATTAGAGCTTATCAACAAATTCCAGTGAACAAAAGCAACATCCCAAAAACGACCATTATAACTCCTTGTTTGAATTCCCATTCATGACATTTGGTTTATGCAACATAGCACAGACAAAATCATACACAAAAATCTAAAGAACAATTTTTTCCTATGAAAAATTTCCCTGAAAACACCTAAGGCAAACCAAAGTTGCGTTTTTTGCTTAATTGTGTATTCACATATTCTCTTTCAGTCAGAAATGTACTCCGAGCATTAAGATCAGGGATACAGCATCAGTCTATGAACAGTTCATAAATGAAGTTTTGCATTAAAGGCATTATGAATAGTTCATAAACAAGCTTTTGCATTTTCCTAATTAAAATACTGTGAATGTGCCTATTATATGTTTTTAGTTAAATTACTTCAATTCTGCTGCTATTTTGAAGGATAATTTTTCCATTGATTTTAATGTTATCAGAACAGCCGTGGATAGTCACGGTCACATTAATTGGTGCCTGCTATATCGAAACAATGAAAAATGATCAAGAATATATGACACTTTGGGGAGAAAAGGCAGATAAGTTTTTTGAATAAATACTGCACCAAAACAAATGTTTTCTAATGTAACAACATTAATTAAAGCTGCATTGTTTTCCTTCATTCATCAACAGCAGTTAAAAGAATATTACCTCAATAACAACATATAAAATTAAAATAAGAAAATATTTTTATATTGTAGCAGTCACCATGAAAGACAATCAGCAGGCACAAAATATGTGGCATGAAAACATCACCAACTAGAACCCACACATCAAAAATATTTTTAGAATGAAGTCAAAACACATCAAAAACATTTTTGGAATGAAGTAAAATGTAACAAAATAAGACATTCATTTCTTGTATATTTCCATGCTGTTAGAAACAGTATCCAAGAACCACAGAACCTATTTTCAACATCAATGCCTTTCTACTTGTGACTTAATGTTCCTCATTAATACATGCGTGCATTTTGTGACCATTTTCGTTATTTGTATTAAGAAATAAAATGCTCTTTCTCTAAAAAGAAACAAACTACATTTTTCTCACTTACCAGTCAGATAAAAACTGATTACCTATTTTGTATACGAAATGATGATCATAATGTGTGTTCAGTTTGTAGTAATAGATTGTTGTTCTTGAAAGAATAGGTTATCTGCACAAGGTGTTACGTTGGGTTGGTTAAGAAGCAATCAAGCCTGGTGATTAATCATGAAGATGGCAATTTTCTTTCATAGCAGATTCTTTAACATAAAAGTACCAAATTAAACTATAAAAGACAACCTTAAATGAATAGACTCGTAGCCAAAGGAAATATTAAAATATTTATCAATTTCAGATTTTACTACTTCTGAATAAGTACTTCTGGTATTTTTCTTATATGTAAAACGAGATTAAACTAGAATATTAAATAACTGAAAAAGTGTCCCAGAGCAAAATTATAAAAAACATTTTAGAACGAAGTAAAATGTAACAAAATAAGATGTATATTTCTTGTATACTGCAATGCTGTTAGAAACAGATAGTACCCAACACAACAGAGCCTATTTTAAACGTCATTGCCTTTTTACTTGCAACTCAATGTTGCATCTCCAACATTATCATTAACACATACATGTATTTTGTGACCATTTTCATTATTTATATTAAGAAATAAAATGCTTTTCCTTAAAAGAAACAAACTGTGTTTTTCTTACTTATTGGTCACATAAAAATTGATAACCAATTTTGCATATGAATAATGATCATAATGCATGTTCAGTCCGTCTGTAGTAATAGACTAGTGTTCTCGAAAGATCTGGTTGCAACAATTTGAAAAGTGAGTCAATGCTTTTAGTGATTCGATTCAGAATGATATTCCGAGACTAAAAGACCTTCTCAACTAATTTCCCTTTGGGCTAATTTTATTTATTTTTTATGAAATTTTACAAAAATGTATTTATCTAACAACCCACCAACGGTTGTGCATAAATTAAGTCAATGCGTAATGTCATCATCTGTCTTGGTGGTGGTAATAAAGCACATGGTTTTGAAATTCAATGGTCATGTTTGTCGTGATTAGTATGTGGAGGTTTTATTCACGTAATGAATCAATAATGCTAACTTTAAATCCATTTTTAAATGGAAAAAGTATATTATGTGTGGGCGGTCGCTTAACTCATGCCGGAATTAATTAGGATTCTATACATGCAATTTTATTGCCAAAAAATCATAAGCTTACTAAGCTAATATTTATTCACTATCATTTGAAAAATTTCCATGCTGGTCCTCAAGCATTGTTACATTTTGTTAGGGAAAGGCTTTGGGCCATTGGTGGCGAGATCGCTAGGAAAACAGTTCATGAATGTTTAATTTGTTTTCATCATAGACCTATCATTTCAGATCAATTAATGGCCAATTTACTTCCTAAATGTGTAAATCCAAACCTAACCTTTCATAACACAGGTATAGATTTTGCAGGCCCTTTTTTAATCAAATATAGAAATCAAAGAAAAGGTAGTTTGCATAAAGTTTATACACCAATCTTTGTTTGCTTAGTTACAAAAGCAATTCCTTTACAAATAGTATTTGACTTAACATCTCAAGCCTTTATTGCATGTTTAAAACAATTTTTCTCGCATAGAGGTAAAACTCTTGTCTATTTAGTGACAAATAGGGATGGCAATTTCAGACCAAAATCTCAATACCGGTATTCGGTATCTTTTAGGTATTAATACCGGAATACCGGTAGTAGGAATTTTAGAAAAAGAAAGAAAACACAGTTGTTTCTTTGTTTTATTTGCCAGTTTCATTAGAGAGAGTAAATATAAAAAAAAAATCACTTGCAACTTACAAATTATAACAGTATGTAAAGAATCACAAGAAAAGTAAAGAAACAAGGACATCTTATGTATTTAAATCACAAAAAAGTGTAAATATCACTATTCAGTCTTTGGTACTATTACAGATTTCAGAAATGTGATCTTATGAAACATAAGGCATCACTTGTACTATCATTAAGCCTGAACGTAATTTTGTGCAAAAATTACCAGCTGTCGAAAATACTCTTTCAGCATCTACACTAGTTGGTGGTACTGTTAGCAATAATACTTTTCCAAGTATTTACCTCTAAATCCCTCATCTTAAAATAAATCGATTTCTCATCAGATGGTTTTGGATACAACTGATTTCTGTATTGTATTTTAGTTTGTTGAAATTTTTTTAGTTATCACTAATTCTAATTTTTGTTCAAGAGACAATTCCTTCTCACTATCGTTATCGACATCAGTGTCATCATCATCTTCGATAACTGTACCGAATTCTTTTGAATGTGGATAAGTTTGACGGTAAAAAATTTTAAGAAAATTTATCGAATTTGATTTGGTTATTCTGTTTTCTTCTTTTTCATTTTCATTTTTAAAATCATTATAAATATGTAAATACCATAAGACATTTTCTATTTCGGTATGCCTTTCCTCTGTGTGACTTTTCAATGTAATATATAATTCTTCAGATAGTGATGTGTGCTGTTCTTTCAGTGACTGCAAAACGAAATTTGTTGCATTAGCTGTTAATAAATTAGAATCTCCCTGACATAATTCCTCCACAGCCAGTTTTATTGGAAGTAGAGCTGATAAAGTTCTGGATATTAAGTCGAATCAGGGTTGCCACTCAAACAGGAGAATGAAATTCCCTGACTTTTAAAGGTGTGATTTAAGAAAATTCCAGTCTATTGTGTAATGCACTTTGACTGTGCTAAGAGGTAAATTAATTATGGTACCACTTGAAAACACAAAAATTTGCCGATTAGATATGACTTATATGTTATCCTCAAAGATTACTATAATAGGAGTTTTCTCCACTGAAGAATTGAGATCAGAATCTGCTCAATGTGGGTAAAAAATGTCTTTTTTTTTCCCTGCCATTTTGTAGCTAAACAAAAGAAAGAAATCTATCTAATGATATTTTTAAATAAATTTAGGTATTTTATATTTATTTAGCTGAATACATAAGCAAAAAATATGTGCATTGAATTTCGTGATGTTATGTCATCATATTGCTAGAATTAGTTTCAGGATTATGCCAGAAATTTTCCTGAAATTTGAAAGTATTATTTACTAATGATAAATAAATTTATAGGGAAGAAGCAACATTAAATGATATGAATAACATTAAAATAATTAAAAAAACTGAATTACAATAATCAACGATATTTTGGAGAATATAGTTATATTAAATGTTTAGCCTAGATGATTAATTACTATTTTTTTTATTTTACCGCAAAATGACAAATAAGGCATTTATTAAAAAGAGAAAAAAAAAAGAATGTTTAAAAGATTTTGCGGTAAAATCCTAGTATATACGCTATGGCCTTGGCACGATTTTGAAAATTGCCACCAACACCAAAATGGCCTGTTTGCTGCTCATCATCATGTCGCCAAATCGCGTGTGTACCGTACACGGAGGCTATTCTAACCTCCATGGTACCGTTGTACTAGGATTAAACCGATTTTGTTTGATACAAGAATGCATATTTTCTTTAGTTCAACATGCACTACACATGCGCATGCGAGTATTTCGATTCTCGAGGTTACTGAGAAACACAGTTGCTGGAAACTTGCTTTGCCTTTCTGAAAGACAATCTGTTTGGAGCTGCAAGAATTGGCTCTTTGCCAGCTGCCCGAGTGACACTAAAGCACTAAGGAAGTGATTGGCTTCCAACGTTGGCGCAAAACTTGCTTTTTCGGGGGATCACTGTATGAAATTCCGTGACTTTTCCAGATTTAGACTAAAATATTTGGATTCCCTGACTTTTTTGGTCAATTTTCAAATTCCCTGACTTTTTCCAGTTTTCCAGGTAGCAAGGCGACTCTGTTGAATTCACTATCGGAAAAATTTGCAGGTTTAAGTCGATTATTGCTTTTTGGATTGGATTTTTCAGTTTCAAAAATCGTTCCATCATTAGGAGTAAAGTGTTCAAATGTGTTTTAGAATCTAATATTGACATATTAAATTTAAGCGCAGTTTCTAAGCCTAAGTCATCATTTGAAAAAAATATAATTTGGATGAAATTATAAGTAAAATGACAGCATTAGATGGTTTGCCATTTTGAGTGTTTTGCACTACTGAATTAAGAAAATCACTATCACAAAATGTTTTATTTTCAATTAGTATATATTTTTGCAATAAGGCTTTTTTGTAGAAAAACGTTTAAACATCTTAACAATTTTTCAAAATTTATTAACTGTAGGAAGCAATTCTTGATGAGTTTAATATTTCATCCTCATTAGCATTATCTTCTTCAAAAATTATATTGTCATTATCTTCACTGTCAATATCACTCTCTTCAAAGTCGGAATCAGAATTTTTTATATCCACAGTATTTGGGTTCTTCTGTTCTTTATTTTTTGATATAATACATCTATTACTCCTAATTGAATTTCATGAGTATAGCACAATTGCTGATTTGTACCAATCAACTTTCCAACTTCCTTCATAACTGTTGCTCCATCAGTAGTTATGGATACAATATCTTCTTTCAGGGATAATCCATGCTTCCCTAACTTCGATTTAAGCACTTCCACATATTTTTCGGCTGGCATACATGTGTAAGTCCTACATTACAATTTTTTTTTCAGAATGAATATTTATATTTAAATAGCGCCTATTTATTGCACTTGTCCATTCATCAAATGTAAGACTAGATTTTTCACCTTTTACTTTTAATTGTATTAACTCGCATTTCAAAGAATTGCGAACACCTTTACTGTAGTTTATAACAGTTCGGTAAATATATACTTTAGGGTACCCCTTGGCGAAACTTGGCGATTTTTGGCGGTACATGGATACCAATTCTTTGACTTCTTATTTTGGCTTGCGTAGCGGCAATCTTCATGCCAAAACTCACTGCTACACAAAGCCAAAATAACAAGACAAGGAATTGCACAAACTCGCTATCCATGTACACATCGAGCTATTTTCACTTAGAAAAAAAAACAGAGAATTGAACAAAAATGGCATTGCATACCCCTTTGGCTTTATCCACTTACACATCGACCTATTTTCACTTAAAAAAAAAATCAGAGTATTGCACAAAGTATGCCTTACGCACTCCCTTGAGTTTCTCCATGTACACATCGATATATTTTCACTTAAAAAGTCAAAGGAGCACACAGTTCTACAGTACAGGCAAACAAAAAATACATAATCTCAATAAACTACATTTTAAACCAAACAATAAAATAACATAAAAAAGGAAAATCATGTTATACATTTAAGCACTACAAAAAGCAAATATGCACTTACCCTATTTAGAAGTTACTTTGTCTTCAGTCTGTGGGACACAAAATTCCTTAACAGCATGACTTTTTTCAAACCAGGTACCCTTTCTGATCGAATGCTTCACACAGTGACCATCTGAACCTTTCTTCCAACAAACCCATTCAAATCCATCTAAATGATTTTTACATTCAACTAAATGCATATCCTTCCTACATACAGGACACTTACAATGGTTACTAAGTAAACCTTCATTTACAAACCAGTCAATTAACGCTCTTTTTTCTTTTCGTTCCAAATCGTACAGAAACTTCAAATTAATCTTGCTACATTCAGCCATTCTACCGTCTAAACAATGAAACAAGCAATATACTTCCCAACCAACACACACCACAAAACCCATACAAAACATCCATTATTCTAAATTTCCCAGAATAATGAAAACGATTACGTCATACTCAGGTTTCTATAACATTCAACTAGTCCAGTTACCATAAATGAAACAACACATTGCCGATAAACGAAACAACGTGGTGATAAGTGAAACAACAACTACGCCATAATACAAGGGATACCTTAAAATCTATTCTAACCTAACAGCTCTTCTTAGTGTTAATCGATGTTGGTAGATTTTTAAAACCTATATTTACATTCCGCAAATGATTTACTAACTTTATGTCTTTTGTTAATGCTTAAAAAATGAATAGCTGAATTGTTAACATTTGACACTGAATTGTATGCTTACATATAGTTTGCATATTATAGATATTGCAATATGGGGCAGTATGTTGCCTCCTACACAGCAATAAAAGTTATGTACAGCGCATTGTTTCTGTGCAACTTCAGTCAGTTTTAATTTGGACTCCGAAGCATAGGTGTTTTGATCCCGTATGCTCGGGAATTCATTTCGATTTTTTGTTATGTTACAGTCCAAAAAATAAAATTGTTTGTTGTTGTTATATAAGGTTTCTCCTTCAATCTCTTGACCTTCTTCGTGAGCATAAACTGCGAAACCTTATGTGGAGGACAGTGAGCAAATCTAGGCTATGTCCTTTAGTGTTGCAGAAACTACAAAGTCAGAAGGAGGGTTTAAAAAGTGACCCTTTAATTCAAATATTTACAACTCTTCCAATTGAGAGTAAGCCACTACTTGGGCTGAACTAAAATAATATTAAACTAAAGTGTGTTAACAAATTCAATACCTAACTTAATTCTAAATAGGACGGCGAGGGAAGCTTAACTCTTAGTGAAATGCAATTATGCGAATTTCACTAGAAAACACTGGTAATAGCAAATTGCCTATGAAGGCGAACTTTCAGTAGACAGAGGAAATCTTTGCGCGCACAGCCTTACGGCGATAAATCCAAGGCTCTGTCTTTCCCTTCGTTAACTCCTACCTTTTAACTGCTAACAGATATATGCGATTTGCATAAATATCTCACTCGCGCTAAATTCGGGCAGCAACTGAAACTTTGAGAATTCGATAGGAAAGTTCAAACTAAAAATAATTTGGTTAATTAAAATAATGAATGCTACAGTTATTGCAAAGTTATCTTTCGCATACAGTCAAACCAGCACACCTCAAAACAGTCTTCACAGCAATTTTCCATGCTGTGTATTAAATTAACCAGGAGTTCCTGCAGTACCAAACTATATTAACAATGAATAGTTCCTTGACGCTCCTGCAGAGTGCTATGTATGATGTGCAGTTATGCAAGTTGGCATTCTAAAGCATTACATGCATTTTATCAGACTTAAATCCCGAGAACACATGAGCCACTCCATTCACTTCATTCCTTTGCCCTCAAGGTAACTGGTCACAACTGCAGTGCGATGGGAATGAGCATTAACATCCATTACTAAGAAGTTACTACCGATTGCCCCCTAAACAACTTAATATAAAGAACCTCATCTCTGTATATGTCAGTATTCATAGTTGCACTGGTAAAAGTTTTTAAGCTTACTCCGTGTTTTGCAGATTTTAACACATCTGGAAACTTTAAATAAAACGAGATTCATCGGTAAAAAAAAAAAAAAAAGATTTCAATGTGCAGTACTCAAATCATGATAAACTCTGAAACTTAAGTGTATTTTGCAGACAGAATTAGTGATACATGAAGCTTGGGTTTTCTTGTATATAACACCCTTTTATGTAGCCTCTCACTCTCAGTACATACAGATAGTCAATGATGGTCCTGAATCTGTTTAGACCCGTTTTCAACCTTTACCTGATTATCTACATACATCACTTGAGTCTTTTAACCGTTTCCAAATTCTTGAAATGATGCTTGAATGATGCTAACAGACCTGTATCAGTATCTACCCTACTTTCATTCTCTGAATCGCATGCCATTCTCCTTATCTGTTAAATGTCTTTTCAACGGTGTTCCACCTTTTGTATGTGAAAATTCTATCTAACCATTTGTATAGTCCTTTAAATTAGAATTTGAAGCATTCCCTCTACAAAACTGTCAACAGAGCATGTACAAAAATGTGCATGTTTCTATGTAGTAAAGGTAAATCCTATTGCACTATATGATAATGTAGCAGTGAGTTAACAACAAACTACCTTCATAAGACTTCACTTAATAGAACTGACATAAAGCACCTTTATAAAGTTGTTCTAGAAATTTTTCCCAGTAATATATTTAATCCAGTCCTGTTAAAAGTTTTCATTAATCAAAGAGTTGGCTGTTAGAACTTTTTTTTTTTTTCTTTTCCCTCTCTTTCGTAGCCTTGTCCATGGCTAAAACAGCAGTTTAGTAGTTACTTTAGTACTTACATTCACAAATGATTGCAACAAAACAAGTTCTGACAATTTTCTTTTGTATTTTCCCAAAAAGAGTTAATTTAGCAGTTTTATGTTGAGCTATATTACTATGATAACAAAATAATATTGTAAAATGCTTTAAATAGAGTGAAATGAAAGCACATAAAAGTTTAATGCTTTTTTCAGGTCTAATAAATTTTTCTTGCATAATCTGGTATAAAATGTTTTTGTTGAGTGGCCATCCTGACAATAATTAATGAATATTTCTTCCTGATCACTAGACACTACTGCTTGCATATATTATATTTTAACGTATCCTTCTTTGCATTAAATGAAAGATTGAAAATACAATAGACTTCTAAGCATACAAAGTTACGTCTCATTCTTACCACTTGGACCGCTACGGTAAACGACAAAACATGAAAAACAGTAGTTCTATGTAAGGTTGCAAAATCCTTCAGACATTAAATGTTTATGCATACAATATGCTTAATTCAGTTGCAACTGATCTAAAAACAATATGAAAAAAATATTACAAGACGTTTATCATAAAAAGGTGTTCCTTAATTCAAAACTAAGCAATATGAATTATTACTGAATGTCAATTGTGCAGAAGTCAGGCAATTTCAATAGTTATTGAACATCCATTTTGCAAATCTACAGTGTAAAAACAAAACCAGCAAAAAAAACTCTTGAAAACACAACATAACTCTTAATTATATAATAGAATCATGACTTTAGGATGAAATCTATTAACATAAAAAGGTACTTTATAAAATAAATGTCGTTTGGTTCATAAAACAATAAATATATGATAGCAATAAATGAAGAACTTTCGACATTCACAACGTAAATATTGATAGAAATAAGTTTTAATACTTAAGAATCTGCTGCAAATATATAATACGATAAACGTGTATTTAGCTTACGTGTAACGGTTCCTCTAAAACACCAGAGCAGATAGGACATATGAGCTCTTCATCCACTTCCCCTTGGAAACGTATAGTATCATACCCCATAGTCCTGCCTATAAGTCATAAAAGCGCACATATTTAATGAAATCTGAGGAGCACCTGTAAGCATTTTATCAAGAAAATGATGAAATATTACAGTATTAAGACCGGTACCATTAGAAACCATATTTAAACGTAACTATATAGATCGTGACACAAAGTAAAATGAATCACAAACGAAATTCTTACCTTATTATATACAAAATAATACTCAAAAGGAGGATGTCAATTTCTAGTTTAAAAGAATTTGAACTAATACCTTTTCAAAAATATGTTTTGCTTTGCTTTTCGCTACATTTGACACTGCAACAAACTACATCCTACTCAAGTGTTGCCAATTCACAAACTGGTATTTCCCCAAAATGAAATAGCTCCAAACGAAAACATGTTTGCTGCTCTATTTCTCTTTCTCGACGAAAATATCTGTAACGCTCTTGGATCTTGACTTTGCTACTGGCAGTCAACTACTGAAGACGATACAGACAGCAGCTTGGCCAGCTCCGACATTTTTATATGTTTTTTCCGGAAAAAAGCCTTAATTAATTAAAGAAATTTTTAAAAACTGTCTCCGAAGTGTCTCGCCCTCAAATGTGACAGTTTTTCTGTGCAAAAGGGGTTTCATCTTCCTCGTTGTTCATTCTTCTGCAATCCGAAGGAAAACGGGAGCTTTCAGATAAGGACCTTATTTTCTCTAAACTAAATCAAATATACATTATTGGAGTGCCTTCAAATTCCTTTATTTATTTATTATGGTTATAGGCCTCTGACATTAAATAATAGCCAGAAATTGCTTTATATCATATGCTTGTTTTTCCTGTAACCTGTAGTGACGCTATCCTTATCAGTAGACGCCGTCTGTCAGCGGTCTGTGTGTTTGGAGGCAGCGTCTTAGCATAGCTGCGTAATTTTTTTAATGTATGTGTCAATAAACGCTTACCTGCCTAAGAAATTATATCACACATTTCCTCTGCAACATCTCGCCCATCAACTGAAGATTCTCTTCAATCAAACGAAAGAAGGAAACTGTTTATTCACCACTGTTTATTTTCTACAAGACAGAAGTAAAAGAAGGGATAAAGCATCCAGATAAGTATCCTTCCTTTCTCTAAATTTACTTTAACCTATATCTTGAAAGTGCCCTTAAATTCATTTAGTCATTATTTTCATTAGTTTCTAGCATTATACGATAGTTAGTATATTGCTTTAAATCATGTGGTTCCTTTTCTCGTAACTATTCCGTAGAGACGCTATGTTCCTTATCAGCAGTCAATCAACAGTTACCCTTCGAAGGCCCCGTTACTTGCTTAGGAATTTCTTGAGAGGAAAAATAGGGATTTTGGGCATAGATAAGTGCAGTAGACTGTTATCTTTGTTACTAGGATCTCTTTCAGTTCTCATACTTAGAATTATATGCTAACATAAATACAGTGGGCCTGAATTTGTTAAACTAATGCCTTACTAAATTATGAGGGTTAAATTAATGAATAAATATTATGTGTAACAAATAAAAAAATCTAATTAGCAATCGTATTTTAGGAAAATTTTCTGTTTCTTTTCCTTTTCTTTCTCTAGGCCCTTTTTTTTTTTAATTTTTTGTTCCTATTACATTTGGGCCATTAATTTTTATTTTATTTTGTCCCGACTTTTCTTTCTGGCCTTTTGAACTCGTACAAAGTGTACGAGATTCATTTTTACTGTCCTCTGAAACACGAAATTGTCCCCCTTTCTATATACCTTTCCTTCGCACCTAAGCTTGATTTTTCGCCCATCGTTACAGAAAGACTTAGCGGGTGCAAAACAAGACATCTGTCTTCTTTGTCTGTCTGTCTGTCTGTCCGTCTGTCAGCACTCCCCATCTGGGCCCCTTTGAGGAACTTCTCGAGACGGGGAAAGGGGATCTTGGGCATCAAAGAATGTAAAAGGTTGCAGTTTTACTGTTTTCGATTGCAATTTTTTCTTTCAGTTCGCAAATAAAGAATACAATAAGATTAATTTATATTTCCTTGAATACAGCTCTTAGAGTTATGAGCATTTACTTATAAAGTGTGCCTCAACTTGTTAGACTTGTACAAATACTATATAGTAGACTATGATGATTAAATTATTAAATAAATATAATGTTTAAAAAAATAATTAACTAAAAAAAATCTGATATTTATTTATTTATTTATTTAATTTTGCTGATATGCTCTAGCACTATGTATGGTTTTATGACCTTGTCTGATATTTGCAAAAAAAAAGTGTATAAATATGTTTGGTTACCCCAATGCTATATGTTACCTTACTTAATATATTTTTGTTTGGACACAATCGTATTTAGGACATTTTCTTACTTCTTTTCCTTTTCTTTCTATAGGCCCTTTTATTTATTTTTTTTCCTCTCCATTACTTTTGGGCCATTTATTTTTAATTTTATTTTGTCCCATATTTTTTTTGCCTTTAGAACTCGTATAAAATGTACGAAGTTCCTTTTTACTCTCATCTGAAATACGAAATTGCCCATTTTCTATATACCTTTCCTTCGCACCCTAGCTTGATTTTTCGCCCATCGGAGCAGAAAGACTTAGCGGCTGAAAAACAAGACATCTGTCTTCTTTGTCTGTCTGTCTGTCTGTCAACTACTGAAGAGTTATAACCAGTACATAAATATTATGCCAATGGCCATTAATAGTTTGACAACACAATTTAAATTAAAGGTGTTTAATACCACGCACAGAGGCGAGATCAATAATTGAGTTATTAATTTGTAAGATCTCTCGGGCCCAACTTGTCAGTCACTGGGATAGTGAGTCACAAAAACGTGCGAAGGGGTTGAAACCCTTTTATTGTACTTTTAGAATTACAACTGCGTCTACTCGACGCTCACAAACTGCGCCAACTCGGCGGTTGAACTAAAAGTAAGGTAAAACTGAAAATAAGAAACTAGATGAACAAATGTCAAACACTACCGACGAGGCTCTGAGATCTTAACTAACCGCGTTTTTAATTATCGCTGATATTCAGCAAGATTACTGATTTAACAGTTGAAGGTCTAGCACTTCTGCAAAGCTAGGCACAAAGGCCGACACGCGCTGATCTAAATTCTACCGAGCAATCTCTCCAGCGTAGGTTCAAAGCAAGACTTTTTCACGCTCGTTTCGTCTACTATTTAACTCAACTAGCTTCCGCTAAATTTGAATAAACTGCGCGTGCTACTGTAATTTACATACTCTGGCACGGGCATTTCTAGGGGGAAAATGAAGGCTAAACAGGAAAGGAATATGAACTTAAAATAAATGTTAGTTAAAATAAATATAAACCCTACATTTGCCCTTGCCAGAATTTTGAACACTTGGAAGCAGGTCCTAGAAACGACCTGTTGAAAAGTTTCAATATTCTAACCTAAAACTCAAGAGCCCCGTTTACATAAAACAACTTTTGGCTATGAAATTTTACAATGTTTGGCGTCGCTAATACAATTTCTTCGTGCTGAATCCTCTCTGCTGTCGTTTATCATTCAGTCTTCTCTTCCTTCCAGGATCTGGAAGGAACAAGTATGAGTACGAAAACTGATAGTGTGATCATAGTGTATAAACTGATCATAGTGTATACTGAAAATACACTATGATTTACACTTTAATACTCGGTAGCATTTTACTTTTCGATGATTTTCTTTTTCTTATTTAACTGTTTATTTCACATTCATTCTTCATGCAAACTTTAATTTAAGTTGCTTTGCCCCGGTTCTCCACTTTATTTGTGGTGTCCAACGGAAGTATTTCATGTTTTTTGTATATCAACACTTCCCCTAACCACAATGATTTGTTAGAATTCGATCAACCAACTATGACACACCCTAGTCCGTCATACTAAATCTCGATGAGCTATATTTAATCTTCTTAAACTCAAGTGTTAGTGGAGAACCCTAAAAAAAGTCGCATTCATTCTAAATTCCCCCTCATTCAACTTTTCACATACAGGTTTTCGCTCCAACGCATGATTTTTAACTTCTAGTTAACATTTAGATTTTAACTGGTTTCTTTTGCCATTTACTTTTAGTATGTAAAATTTTATGCTTTTACACTAAATTCTACTTTTACATAGCTTTAAAGCATTTACATATCTTTACAAAATTCTAATACATACGATTTTTACAATATACAATAATATGAACAAGAAAAAGATATTTTACTTCACGTTTCTTCGCCAAGCTGGCGGCCCTGAAACTAAATTTTCCATTAATACATAAAATACGAAAATATTTTATATCTGGCCAAATTTTGGCTTTAACATAACAAAACCAGTCTTTCGACCAACATAAACTGCTTGTTCTTAGACATTAAACTTAAAATAAAATCTTGCTTTGCTTTCGCTAAATACAGTAAACAAAACTGAGTCTCAACCGAGACAAATTGACTTCCTTCAACACCTAGAAACTTCGTATTTACACATAACAGTTCAGAACAAAAGAAAAATTTATAGAAGGTTTAACTTATCTTTGACTTTTCGATGCTTGGAACTCAGTCATCCTCTTTTCACAGAACTCTGTCCATGTCAGAGAATTCATAGCAGTCAGCCTGCGCCTTTGACTTCTTTGGCTCTCCTCCATAGGCTTTCTTTTCTGGCCTCTACGTGCTGGTCTTTTGGGGTGTTGGTATTCCGGTTCCTGCCTTTTCCTCTTAGCACCTGGATGGTTGTTTCTGGGGGCCTCCGGTTTGCGTTCTTGCTTGAATTTTTTCTGCTGGTTAAAATCTTTTCGCTCTCGTTGTCTCTTTTTTCGCAGGATCGGCGGCCTTGTTTCTCTTTGGATATCCGGAACTGGACGCGGCTGCGTTGACTCTGCTTTTCTGTTGTGGGATCTTGTTACTGGTTTTTTTCTCTTGCTATCTTGCAAGGATTTTTTACGGGACGTAGTTGTTCGCTTAACCTTTTTCTCTGCTGGAGTCTGGAGGTTTTCAGTCCTTCTTTTCGGGATCCTTGCATAACTTGTAGAAGGGCTTTGTTCTTCGGTGATTCTCTGCTTCTTGGGTTCTTCGGCGGTTCTCTGCTTCTTGGGTTCTTCGGCGGTTCTCTGCTTCTTGGGTGGCGGAGCAGACGGCCTTGCTTCTGGACCTTCCAATTGTTGGGAACTTGAATCCTGCAAGAAACTTTTGAGCACTTCAAAATCATTTTTCTCGTAAAACTTCTTCACCTGGTCGGGACTTGCTTTACAGGTTTCTCCTCTCTCGTTCTTAAGGTATAATATGGCTCCCTTGATTTCCTGAATAATATAGGGACCTTCAAATCTCGGAGCCAATTTTGCGGAAAAGTACTCTGGTGCATTTGATAAACAAAATTTTCTTTTTAAAACTTTGTCCCCCACTTTAAAATCTGCTTCACGGCGTTTTCGATTATAATAAATTTGCTGTCTGTTTCTTGCCATATCTGAATTTTTAACCGCCTCATGAATCAATTTCTGCACATCTTTTTGCCTAAATTCTTGTTCCCTTTGTTGAACAAAGAATAATTTATCTAGAGGTGTTATTAACTTACGCCTTAAAAATAATTCCGCTGGCGTTTTTTCCAGTGGAGTCATGAATTGCTGTTCTTAAAGCATAAGCTAACTCATCTATGTAGCCATCCCAGCGCTTGTGATGTGTGCTAACATAACTTCGAATTATTTTTACAATATTTTTATTAACTCTTTCCGCGATGTTTGCCTGTGGTCTGTACGGAACCATCTTGATATGGCGTATGCCAAGTCCAGAGCAAATGTTCTCGAAAATTTGGCTAACGAATTGTTTGCCGTTATCGCTAATGACATTTATCGATGCACCGAATTTGAAAATGTACCTGTGTAAGAATGCATCTGCAACTGTTTTGGCTGATGCACGTTTAAGTGCAACAATTTCTGTCCACTTTGGAAAATGATCTGCAATTTCTAAAAGATAACGATTTTTATTTAACTCACTCTGGGGGAAAGGACCAAGAAAATCTATGCCTAATATTTCATTCGGAAATGTAGCGCGAATGCCATTTAAGTACCCGGCCGGGCTATAATAAATATCATTAATTAACTGACATTGCTTGCAGGACCTGATATACGCAGGACAGGACAGGACTAAGAGTGGGAAGCACCAACACAACGCCATTGGCAGAACTGGTGTCG
>KK118013.1:787617-799176 GCA_000611955.2 Stegodyphus mimosarum | reverse complement strand
TTTTTTTTTTTTTTTTTTTTTTTTTTTTTTTTTGTCTAAGAGTGTATTTCATAATCGTTGATTTGATTCCTATTTTTTCTGTTTCAGATCTTCATTCGACTTCAGGTTTAAAAGAATTAAATAGGGAAGGAGAAAAGTATAGAACAGAAAATAGGAATCAGATTGTGAGAGAAACTACTGAAGAGTTGTTAGAAATATGAGCTAAATAACAAATGTGTTTTTATGCTTTATGTTGCAAATAAATGACTAGAACAAATTAGAAAACTAATGATTTTTTTTAAGGAAAATTATATATTTAAGCAACATGCTAGCGCTTCAAATTTCGCCATTTTTCAAACCATTGTCTGGAGAATCCTGCACTCGAATCACTTGTATCCGTATTATTAGCAGCGCGTATTGTCGTACTGCGAGTCGTATCTGCTGAATGTTACAAGCAAACGTGTGCGACGGTACCCCGTTTTCCGGCTGCTTCCTGTTCACCGATGAGGCATACTTTAACAGAAAAAGCTGGGATAAAGTAGCCTCTTTAAAACATTTCGTAATATTTGATAATTGTACAACTAAATGTAAAAATACAACGAATATTTTAATAAGCAACTAAAGCGTTAAGATTGATGCATTTCTCTTTCATTTGTTACTCGTATTTAGTTCTGACGTTACATAAGATTGTGAAAGAATTTTAAATTATACATTTTTGAAAACTGCTAAAATCTTTTCTCCAGAATTCCAACTATTAAAAAACTTTATAATTAAAAAACGAATTTTTTTTATTTTTCTGACATAAAATGAAATAATTATGAGACGAAACCAGACTTTATTAAGTAAACATGTTAAAATGTAACAACGTGAAAACATAATGACAAAAAACTACAAAGCTTTTAAGTACTTTACGATAAAATCTTTCTCGCACTGAAAAGTTTATATGTACGCTACAATGTCAAACAAAAACTGAAAGTTGCGATGTAACGTCAAAAAAAGCTATATGATGATTTCTATCATACGTGGCGGCAATATTCCCTAAATACAACTTTTTCAAACTTCATATTTCAAGCATTCAAATAAAGGCCATCATCCTTTTTATTAGTAAGAAGGTGTTAAAAAAATGCATATTTAACAATACGTTTGCAAGAACAAATTTTGTACTTTTGCTTTTTTTTTCTATGATGAAGATGATCAAATTCTTATCTACCAAATTCAGGCAAACATTTTAACGGATAAGAAGCGAGTTTCTATGTCATAAACTACTTTAAATATTTATATCACAATGTACGTCCTGAAATTGTTGTAAATTTTTGAAAGTCTGTGATATAATGCGTATTTTCACTGTCATGATTTCATAACAAAATATTGCCGCAAAGCATGCTTAATATTTTATGAAAAGTACGATAATTAAAATAAAAATGTAAAAATGATTCTGTATTTGATACATAACGCACTTAAACCTGTTTTTGTGCGGTGGATAGGGACCGCATAAAAAAACCGCATAAAAATCGCAGAAAACTTCACGAATAACTATAAAAAATAGAGTCCTTTAGAGTTGACTTTTTTTCAGTTACCATGTAGTCGGTGATCAGTTTTTGCGACGATTGTTGTTTCACTCGATTGCTCGTACATGTCTCGGTAGCCAGATATACAAGATTGAAGCTTGATAACTTCGTCAATTATGTTCCAATTTCATTGAAATTTTCATGTACTGTACAAAATAAAACCACACAAATAAAAACTCGCACAAAAAAGACCGCACAAAAATAGGTTTGAGTGTATGTGATGTTAGATTAAGGTGACCAGATGTCCCGCTTTTTAACAATTTGTCCCCCATTCCACAGCGTTTTAAAAATGTCCTAATTTTTGGAAAGAATATATAACAAGCTAAGGAACGGCGGGAGAACAGGAAGGGAATATACGATTTTTCGGCGGCCATGTGGCTATTTTGCCTGGATTTGAGTTTTATATTACGCTTGTTAATTTTATAATGTTAAATTTTGATAATAATAAATAATTGTTGAGAACGAATTATCAGTTCTTATTGTTAATCAGTTGTTAGAATTCGACCACCATTGTTTGGACTAAATGAAGAATGGCACTTTTTAGCATTGGCAACGACGAAAACGTTTTGCAACTGGCTCTCAGACGATACGCATCGTACTGCCTGCTAGCGCTAGTTAAACAAGTAATGTTAACAAATCATCTATTCAAACAGTTTAGGTAATTCATTTATTTATTTCATAAATACATAAATTTTCTCCAATTTTGCAGACAGTACTCCTATTATTATATTTTATAGTGATATTTTATTTCATGACCATTTAAACAATGATAGCAATCTACTAAAGAAAATTCACTCAAATGAGGAATAGGCCAAAGAATAAAATAATACCATACATATTTTTAATGTATTAATATATTATATTTGTAAATTGTACTTACCTTGAAATTAAAAAGATATATTACAATACTATTCTTGTGCTCTACGAAAATGTTTGTTGCTCCATATAGACCAAAATTTCCATCAAGAACTCTCCCTTCCCCCGGTCAATGGTGTCCCACTTTACTAATGTTAAAATCTGGTCACTTTATGTTAGAAACGTCTTTAAAGAGATAAAAAGTAAAGCTAAAAAAGTTCATAAAAATTCTTAAATGGGAACATCGTAAATTAAATGTATTTAAAATTGCATCTGTTAGATAGATAACTCAAGTAAAATTAAATTGAAAATAACCGACTAAGACTCTCTATTATAAAACGTTTTCACTGATGTCTCACTTTACAAATTTCTACGAATAATGCAACACATTTGCAAACATACATGGTTTTCTTCATTCCTAATTTAATACAGAAATATTAATATAAAGAAAGCGGAGCCCCCAAAATTGATTGTCAAATAAGAGGTAGCCCTTTCTGAAAAAATGTTTTATGAAGTTTTTCGCTGTTTTTGCTTCAGAAACAATAAAAAGTTTCCATAAAATATATAACAGGTGCGGCAGTGATACGGACGATTTGGCAACCCTGGAAATAGCAAGTTACGTCAGGAATCAGAAAAAGGGACTGTTGATATCTGGGCAATAAATCTTTGCCATTGACCCTGATATCGATGTTCAGTTAAGATGGCGTCGTGAACGGTGAACAACTCACTTTTGCCGCGAAGTCGTCTTACAAAAGCAACAACAGCTACGTGTCCGCACAGCGTATATTTCTGCTCGTTACAATCTTGCACGTCATGTCCCAGTCCATTCGGCGCATGCTATAAAATTGTGGGTACAGCACTTTGAGAAAACTGGTGATAATGGTGGTAAAAAGGAGTGGAAGTGCAAAACGCGTGTACATAGAATGTTGCAAGAGTGAAAGATGTTTTCAGCCGAAGTCTCAGGCATTCCACGCAAGTATGCACTGCAACTTGAAATATCGGACCCCAGTGTACGGCGAATAGTGTACAAGGAGCTGCAATACCACCCATACAAAATGCAGATAGTGCTCGAACTGAATGCTGACGACCACCCAAAGGGACTACGCTTTTGCCGGGAATTGTTGGAACTCATGAACCACCACTCACACCTGTGCGAATATCTGATCATGAGAGACGAGGACAATTTTTATGCTTTGAGATTTGTTAACAAACAAAACTTTAGATAGTGGTCACGTGAAAATCCCGAAATGCTTCATGAAAAACCACTTCACAATCAGAAAGTGGTAGTGTGGTACAGCGTATAATCATTCGGAATCAAATGATTGGGCCTTATTTTTTAAGTTGATCGTGGAATGCTGTTACTGTGAATACAGAACGTTATGCTCACATGCTGATCTATTTCCTAGTGCGACAGTTTGTTGATATTCCTGTAACTGCAAACACATTCTTCCAACAACACTGGGCGGATTTTCCCTCGCGGATTTTCAATAACGCGCCACAGAATACCTTTCCTGGTCGTCTCATCTCCAAAAACGGGGACATTTCCTGACCTCCAAGATTCCCTGACCTTTCAGCGTCTGCTTTATTTCTTTGAGGTCATTTGAAATCTGAGATCTTCCAATGTCACCCACCATACACCGCGACACACCATCCAGGAATTGAAGTATCAAATTCAGGAGGAAGTTAATCGAATTCCAGTGCCTATTTTGCAAGATGTGAAACTTCTATAAAAGACTTAGAATGAGAGTGAATAAAAATGGGGGGGGACACCTCATGATGTCATTTACAGGTGATGGACATTTTGTACCGTGACATGTCTCTGCAAAATGTGCAAGTTGTTCAGAAACATTCCAAATTGCAAACATTGTAAATTCATGCTATATTTCTTTTATATCGCTGTGAATAAATATGTGTCGCTGGTGAAGGCTTCAAAAACGCCCGTTTCACTGCCGCATTATATATATAATATTACAGAAATTTTATATATATATATATGAGATATAAACCATGAAAGAAAACTATTAATTTTAGTTTAGCAATAGCCTTTTTCTTTTTAATTCATTTTAATTCGATTTAATTTATCTAATAATTTATCTAATAAGTAATTTAATCTACTTTGTCGTCTTAAAACTACGAATCTAAACAGCATCATCTAAAAATTACACCGCATTATGTCACCTTATTAATCCCGCGATGCGGTTAGCTCTTGCCCAGCCACCATTCAAAATTTAAACAAAGAATTCAACTCTCCTTTTCTCCTTACCCGTATTATTCGCCTCTATACGTTGCTCATTGTTTTAAAGATGTGATAAGCTATGAAAAATCATGGGATGCTTGTCACACCCAGAATGGTACGTGATTGAAAATAGGTATCCAAAAATCATTCATCAGGAAATAAAATTATATGGTGAATCTACAGCTATTTTTGGCCCATTCTCCTGCTTCGCATTCTTTCTGTATGCCAGCAACATCTATAACCATCTCTAATACGATTAAAAAATAATTGTTGTATTCTGTTACATGCATCCTAAAATATTATTGCATATGTATTATAGAAGTAAAAATTAAAGTAGTCTTTAAGTTTCTTAAGCAAACAATCCAAGACACCGGAATATGCAGTACTGAAGTAATTTTGCAAAATCTATATCATTAGGGAGAAACAGTATGTATTAACCATTTCATTTCCTAATATAACATATTCAAGTAATAAAACTAAAGAACTGATGCATGGGAAAATTTGGTCTTTCAAATTGTCTACTTGATCGTTAAGTTTAATAAACAAAGGAATAGAAGTTTCTGAGCTATATTTTCGAACCTTTAGTTCAGGATGTCAGTGAATAATCAGATATGAAAGCTCACTTTAGCGGAAGTAGTTCTTTGAGAATAAATGTGCATTTCTGAATAAGGGAGACGGAAAATTACTTTCGGATCAAATATTGATTTCACATTCTAGGAAGAAAATTCCAAGCAAATGGGATATCATACTTTCAACACTTAAATAAGCTCGTTACGGTACATCGTTGGCCATTAAGATTTCCTTTCATAATAAATAAGCTTATCATTCAGTAGCAAATAAAGTTACAGTACTTTTGTATCAGAAGGAAATATTACAGTTCCTTTCGGCTAATTATCTAAATGAAAATGAGAATTTTTGTTGATTCTCTTAAGACAGCTCCGCATGCATATATGCTTATTAAACACGTGAAACGAGATTAAATATTTTTAAGACATAAGTGAAATATTAAAGATGTGCATACTTATTTACGCCAGCTTTAAATGAAAGAAATTTGTTGACATAAACTAAATTATTTGCGTCTATCATAGAGTTATTCAAAATAACTACACTAATGAAGACAATACTAATGATAATAATGATAATATAAACACATAAAATTTTCTTTCTCCTATTTCAATTGATTTTTCATTTTCCTCTCTCTTTTCTGCTTTTAAATCAAGTTTCATTAAATTTTGTTTTTTTAAGGTTTGGTAAACCACAGTTAAGTAGGTAATTGGTTACAAAAATGGATCTAGAGATGTCTATCTCGAAAGTATAATAAAATTGCTATTATAATTGATAGTTATAATTATGAATTTACATTCATTAAAAAATAATTCTGAACCTGTCGCAGAAAGTTTTCTAAAGGATTGCCTACTATTTGTAGTAGACAACAATGAAACCCGAATTTTCAGTGTAGTAACAGTGTGGTAACCTGTTTGATATATTGTATAAGATTTTCAGCATTTCAGTGACGCATACTTCCTACCACAAAGCTTCTTATAATGAGTTGTATCATTTTATGAGTGCAGTATAAGAGCTCTGGTTAAGAAATAATTTTTAAATGTAACTTTTAATTTAAAAGTAAAATTACTTAACATGTACGTTAGAAACTTTTCGTTAGTTACAATAATGTATTGTTGCGTGCGTACGAGTTTGTAATAGATTGAGTGCACACAACTCCGATGATAAATTGGTAAAAATTATTTTAGCAAACGAAACGCATTAGAATTTTGAAATATTCCCAAAAAATACTCGTGTAACTGTTCACAGTATCCCTAAGTATAATTAGTTGTTACACTTAAAAGGACTAAGAACACTAAACGCAAACAAAGTGCATCAAAAAAGAGAAACTAACCCGGAGGCATCTCAGTACTACGACTCACGCTAAACTAACAACTACTCAGAGCAGATCCTCTTTCCTGTCATATACAGTTTTCACCCGGCTGCCGAAATATTTCTAGTACTTCTTTAAATTACTCGAAGGCCGAGTACGGTTACAGAGCTATAAAATTAGTTACAGTTATTCAGTTTCAATGCCTAATACGGTGATACAGAAACCAGACAAAACACCACCAAATGGTCGCCAAGTTTGCCAACTTTCGACGATTTCTCGCCAAATTAGCGAGATACTCAATGTTAAATAGAGGTGCCCCTGTATTCTTAAGTTTTCCTGTAAGCTTCTCTCCTTTAGAATTTCCTGTTACCTTTATACAAAAGAAATACAACCATTCCCCATACTATTTCACTAAAATTATCTATTTGTATGCAAATTCTTAAGAGTATGTCCTTTTAAATTAAGTGAGTATAATCATTAAAAATCAAATAAAAATTTAACAGATTGAAATTGCATGTATTGATTTTAATTTGATCATTTTCACAAGCAGTAAAAACTAATGTTAAACTCGAAAGGTAAATTAAAGAGCACACGTTTTGCCGAATAGCAATCCTCTGATAATAATATATGTAAAAAGCAAATGAAAGATAAATTAGACACCTTATGTGGCCTGAAGTTACTGCTCTTTATATACTGATTTCTACTATATGGCCGAATTAGAAGTAGGCAATGACAATTCTTTCGAAATTAGATACCGGTCCTCTGGAGTTTATATACAAGTTTATTTCCTTTCTAGACACAATTTTTTTATTATTTTAGAACAACGTTACGTATATTTGCAAAGCAATAGTAGCAAACGTGGTTAAAATGGTTTTAGATGCTTTAACTTGAGGACTTAAAAATGAAATTAGAAAAAGTAATTAAATAAAACAAATAATAATAGCTAAAACAAAATAATACATTTCAATCCTATAACGAACCTTTTAAATACAAAGTTGAAATTTAAATCATTTTGCATTAACAGTAAAATCCCGATTTGGGAATCTTTTCATTTCAGCATTAAACTAAATTTTATGCTCATGTATTCACAATTTCTGAGACCGAATATAAGGATTACTCTCCTTTTTAAAATATGCTTCAGTAAAAAGCTTTTTACTTGCAATCAAAATTACTAGTTATAGCGAATTGTTTAAAAGATTTCTTTATATATAAGCATACATATATATTTTTTGAGACTGCTGATTCTAAGGGGGAATCCCTTGTTTCAAGAATATCAAGAGAAAAAAATCTTTAGATTTAAGAAAATAAAAAAAAAAGATAATTGAAAAGCTAAAATACCTCCAACAAATATTGTTAATTTCATTCAGTTTATCAGTATTTCTATTTAAATCAGTAACTTAAAAAGGATTGTTTAGGAATGTTTAGTTTTTCGTAAAAGTATGCGAATATGGGAAAACATCGATTCTAATGTGAAGACATTTTGAGAGAAAAAAGAATGTGAAAAAAAAGTTGCCTCTAAGGATTAAAGAAATATGCTAAGAACGAAAGAAAAAATAAAATAAAATTTGTTATTAAATTTACTAGCATCTTATACTTTTTTTAAGAAAAGTTAACATAAAACACACACACAAAAAAAAATGTTAAGAGGAAAAAGTTGAAAATTCTGTCGTTGATTCTGGCGTTGAAAGTTCTGTCGAAATTCTCAAATTATCTCTGCTTTTACACTTCAAAACTAAATAGTTTAAGAAAACAACAGCAGAGATAATAAAATTATCTTAGAAGAAGCAGACAACCTTAACCTCGTGAAATTTTTAAAAACTTTGCTTTTTCTTAGCCTTTTCGCAGAATTTAAGGTAATATTTTTTTCAGGTTTACAGGAACCTGTTTGATGTTCGTCAAAAATTGATGTCGCTCATTTATACTATCAGATATTTTTATATATGCACATAAATATCTTATATAATATTTATACGTTGTTTGCGTTAATTTAATAAGATTTTAAATTTATAAGGTATTTCTCCAGTCTCCTTAGCATGCTTTCATGGTGTAGTTGTCAGCACGCTCAACGCGTATTCGAAAGGTTCGTGTTTTGAGTCCTGGTGAGGGCACTGCTCATTTTTCACATCTCTTGTTTCCAAAAAATACCTAATGTCTCTACAAATTCATTTGTAAATTTCAAAATATGATTGTACAGGAAATGATTTTTCTGTCAGTATTAAACTTCTGATTTTAACTATAGCAAACTTCTAATTTTGAATGGCAATAATCCCTTTTATTCCTCATTTTAATTTGGGTATGCTCCCTTTTTGTCCTAAAAATATCTGGTTGTCTGAAAAGTGATGACACATTTTTCTATCTTCTTGAAAGTTCCTTTATTTATATAGAGAGCGATCAGAAGTCAATAGTATATTACCCATTCCTTTCGATTAATGTTTGCTTTTGTTTAAAGTTTATGTATTTTTAAAAGATAATCTTTAAAGCATTTTTATTTAAAACTTCTATATTTTTTAGTATTAACGTATACAACTTTAATATATTTTATTTTAGGAACTGCATTTCCGTTTCTACACTTTATATTTAAAATATTTCTTTTTCGCTTTTTAATGGCTTTAATACTAATTCTTGAGATTACAAGCGTAAGCATAAACATGATATTGGTATTATAATACTATAAAGTTCCAATATTAAAAATATTTTCACGGATCCTTCTTTAGCATTAAATTATCTTTGCTTGATCAACAGTCTGCTAAAGAAACCCTTCCCCATAAGATCACATGCTATTTCTTAAGTTTTCTCGAAATGAACATTTTTTCTTTTTCTACAATCGAAAATGATAAATTCTATGTTTACCCGTATTTTGAAAAAACACTGTTACCACGTACGTAATGCTGTTTATCAATAAAAGAAAATTAACATTTTTTGCAACCATAAATATTTACAAATTATAACATATTAAACGTTGGTATAGAAAAGGGCTTTTACGAGATGTTAAAAATATTCTACTATCAGAAGCGTGATCTCTTAGTGTGGAAATTACAAATTTTCTATTTTTATAATTTTTTTCCGTGCCTCTCCTTATTCGGTATTGTACTTAGAGAAGTCAATTGCCATATCACTGTACTCTGACTTTAAGTCTAGAGATGCGATTAATGCTTGTAAATGTACGGTCTCTGCCGCATGAGGGCGCTTATTCATCCGTCAAGCCAGAAGTTCCTTCGAGAAGAAGAGAGTAGGGAAATACTTATTATATGAGCTTTGAATTCCATTCCCCAGAGATGTTCTATGCTCAAAACCGGGATGGAGTTGGCAAAATCTTATTGCCCTCTATAAAATTCCCCATGTCTTGACCGATAGCAGGAGTTCGTTTCGTCTTGGCTACGAAGAATTCGTTAGTCTGATTTAGAATCTAATTCAGATCAGAAGAATAACAACCAAAATACATAATTTACTGTGTAATTTTGGTATACGAAATTTGGGAAGTAAGTAATCAAGCAGCAAGCAGTTTTTGTCCCTTTTGAAATATTTCAGTGTTTTGTTATCATTTCAAAAATTCAACTGGGAATTTAATATCTTGTAAGATAAGATCAGCACACAGCTCTTTAAAATGTATGATATTAGATGCAGCAGAAAGCACAGTCATACGTGTTACCATAAATATGGAACCGTAAGCCCAACAGAAAGACAACGACACCCAAAACTTCGGCATCTGAAACTCATGATAACCTGATGATAACCGTCAGCTAATCATCGAAAGACTTCGAACATAGCGGCAATGATACATCCAGTGATAGCTTAAATGCGGCCAAAAGCATTTTCCTGTAGGATAAGAGTAATCTTACGTCAGGTAATTTTTTTTTAGCAATTTTTCTTTTTTAAAGTTTTTTTTAGTCTACGCAAACGTGAAAAAGGACAAAGAAGTAAAATGTTTCTATATCCCCATAAATGTGTACTAGAAGAAGTCCTTTCACGATTACCTAATTTTTGTTTATATTTGCCTAATACAGTTAACTAATTTAAAATATGATAAGTTAATAAGAAAACAGTTTTTGAAACATCCAGCATTTACCTGATTTTATTTAGCAATCAGCAAAGTATTATACTTTTAATTGTATAATACTTTGTTGGTAATCAAATATTTAAATCAGATAAATTTTCTTCTGTAAACGTTGATTTGCAGTACCTTCTGTAGAGAGATATTTGAGGAATCCAAGTTTTTTTTTAATGTTTCAAAAGCGAATCAAACAACCTATATATATATATATAGGTATATTCAATTTCTTTCTCTTTGTCTTGCAATTGGTCTTAACAAGACACTTGTGTTTTATTTTGTTTTTTTTCTTGTTTTAGTTAACTAAGTCTAATTTTCTAGCTCATTGGGATCTCCCTTAACATTTTGTAATTTTTTACTCATGCCTAATTGGCTACTTTTGTTTATTTGTACATTAGCTTTACCAAGTGTTTGTAAAGTTTACTCAGTAGTACTTTTATTTGTTTTAAATTTTATGGCAGGCACGTCGGGAAAAGAAACGATGAAAATTGAGACATAACGGTATTATGTAGATTATTATCTATTTTTATCTGTTAAAGTTTTTTCGCTTTTGTCTTTTGTCTTCGTTTAACGAAACGCGTAATGGAGTTTACCTATGATCGAGAGGTAGCGCTTTTTCCTTGAAAAGTCCACACCAAGCTCGACGTAGGCTAAATTGCCATTTACTACCATTCTTTGTAATTTTTCTGGTATTTTACTTTTATTTTAGTTTGTGATTTAAATGTTTTTTAAGAGTTAAATTTTTTAAATGTTGAATTTTTTTAATACCAATATTTATTTTTTAGTTTTTTTTGCGTTGCTTTTAGTTTTAAGTAATTAATTTTTGTTAAAATTTTTTAAACTATGGAGCGTAGGTACAAATTTACTTTTAGGCGATTGCCTTTAGAAGTTTTCTCTTTTTGCTTGGAACTTGAATGTCTAATTTACTTTTAGGCAATTGCTTTTAGAATTTTACTCCTTTTGCTTACCTTTAATTTTAATTTTGCAGCCAATGCCC
>KK118013.1:754815-787466 GCA_000611955.2 Stegodyphus mimosarum | reverse complement strand
AAAGAACACGTTTACTTAAACATCCTTATGCAGCCTCTACTTTCTCAGTTGTTGGTCATAGACATATACATCCATTAGCAAAAACTTTTAAATGGCGCAAATATTCACATTTTAATATTTTTTTAATTCCACAATTTTGTAAAAATTATAAAACTGAAATTTTTATTACCTTTTTGTCCCATATCATTATGTTTAGTAAATTTCTACAAGTATTCTAAAAAAATGAAATACAAAATGTTTGACTCAAAAAAAAGAAAAAAGATCAAGATATTTAATTTCAAAATTTGACGATATTTGCCATGTTTATTCAGCTTTTAGTGAGAGGTTAGTAAAAGAATACTTAGAGTAATTCGCGGTTGAATTTTTACTTTTCGTTTCCTCCAGTGATATTACTTTATGATTTTTTAACGCGTAACATGCTTCAGTTTATAATTTTACACAAGAAGATTTAACACAAGAAGTAGACAAGTTTTAAATGCTAAAAATACTTTAATGATATTCACATGCATTTTTATTACTGTAGGATTATAATCTAATTAGCATATAAAAAAAATAACCTAACAAAATTTTACGTTGAGTTTTCTTTTACGTTGCGAACAAATAGAAGAAAGATTGGATATGGAGAAAGAACATGTTCTTGAAGATTATTTAGAAAAACAGAGGGATAAAGGTCCCTGACCTACGCTGATGAAAATTTGCAGTGTAACAGATGTATAAGAAAAGACTAGACAATACAATTTGACAGACGTTTAAGAAACGACTCAGAGATAAAGGTTCCCGCCGTGCACTGATGAAATGTTCTAATTTTACAGACATTTAATAAAAGACTGATTGATAAACGTGTCTGCCATACACTGATGATGTAGGATTATCCCAGCATTTACTCCTGTTTGCGACTTTTTATAAGGAGACTGTTTGAAACTGATATGTAGCATGTTAGAGAGGAGGCTTACCTCTACAAAGAACAACGAATAATATTAAAATACGAATAATATTGTGGTGGAAAAAAGATGAGGAATTTGTCGATTGAAAAACATGGTAAAATTTATGATTTATGAGAGTTAACTGAATAGTACAGAGGGTTATTACACATTTTTTGACATAGAATTAAAAAAAGCGCATGTTTTGGAATAAAAATATCTAACAACAGCTCATTATTTGAAATGAGAAATGTCGCCTGATACTTTTAAATTTATTCTTTCAAAATGTCGTATGTGAACAAGCTGTCGATTGAAAGATATATTTTTGGACTTTCCGAAGAACAATATTCCTATTCCATAAACCGAGTTCTAAATTATAATTTTGTTTACTTAAAATTAATTTTGCATTGAGTTTTTTGTGTTGAACAAAAATGAAAGCTATTAGTTAGTTAATAATTTTAGATGTTAATTTTTTGCGACCCAAGCGGCACTGAATTTTTTTATTTTGAATCTCTGTTTTATTTTTCGGAATCCTTAAAAGTGATTTCGTAATTCAGCCCATAGAAAAGACCAGTTTGTGAAGGTCAGCCTCATAAGTGAATTTCTATTATTTAATCGTTATCGATGTCGTTATTATGCCAAGAGTATAAAAGCTTATCCGGTTTTACGTTTTACTCTTGCACGACGGTGCCCAAATCGGAGATTTATCTAATTGTGAAGAAGTCGAGGCAATAACTGAAGTTTACACCAAATACTGAAAACGTAAAATTATTCGAAAATTGTCGATCGGGAAAACACCGAGGAATGGTTCGATCGCGATTCGACTGAACAGAGTTTTTCAATGTTTGAGTGATGCGAATACACTTTCAAACAGTAGAGACAGAGAGTCATACTGAAAATACAAGCGAAGAAAAACTGAAAATACAAGCGAAGAAAATGATGACAATTACAATTAGTGCCGAGGCAGAGATGACCACTGTTGAAACTCTGTTAGACTTCGTCGACCAAAGGGGATTCCAGTACAATGAAAAAATAGCACTGCGAAAATACGCAGTGAAATTCGACAAATATTTAAACTTTCTCAAAAAGAAATTAAAAGTACTAATTTTTTAAGAAATAAACGCATACAATATTCATTAAAAACTGACAGTTTGGTTTATTCGCGTTTTTCAATTATCCGTAACTTGCATCCCCGTCATTAACCTAGATAATCGAATATACGCTGCATATATATAATCTAATTAGCAAGATACGCTGTTATGATGCAAAATATTTTATTTACAGTATATTAGCTGTTATTTTGGCATAAAATCCTGTTTTCTTTAATAACTTTCTTTTAAAAAATTAAATTTTGTTTTAAAATAAAATAAGGGAGGAAAACCTTCGAAAATTCTCTCATTTCATTTTTTCTTCATCACAACAAACATACGACATCTGCATTCGCATTCTCATGTGCATATCACGTCATATCGCAATTTTTCCACCCTTTTAAATATCCGTCACTTACGAAACTCCCACCGATAAGTTTCTACGTGCTATTTATAATCGCTGTCAAGCGTACAAAAATCTCGGATGCTCTGATAAGACACGCGTGTAATTACCTCTCACTCTTCACTTAAGCTTATCTTCACGGTCCTTGTGAAACTCGACAACCTCATTACCTATAAGCATCTTAGTGAATTTGACTGACGAGAAAATGCGCTTTTTATCTGTTTTATGCTACCTATTATTCTATTTTTCTCTCTCAGTAACTGATAGAATATCGAATTACGTCGTATTCGTTGCAGCGTGAAGTAACAAAAAACTTAAGTTCATATTAATTTTATTGTTGTTGCCACATGTAAGTCTCATAATGAATGGCAGGAAAGCTGCATTTAAAGTCGCAAGAAATTGGATGCGTCGTGAATAGATTTTGCTGATTATACTAGACTAACAATTTTTTAACGTTGTTTATAAAATATGATATTTTCGTATTAAGAAGCTTTAAGCACCTTAACAAAGACCGGAAGGTTTTTCTAACCACACTCAAATTACTACAATATATAATATATTACGATCAACAGAAGATTAAGGAATTAAATGAGGATTATATCATCATTCTTTTTCATTTATAAAAAGTCAGATTGCTTTGCCAATTTGAGACAAGTGAGTTAATACGCAAGAACAAATAATTAAGTAAGTATCAAATACTCCTGCTTAAGAGGTTCGGCCTGATATTTCAAGAAACATATTCTTAATTTAAAATAGATTTCTTCTTCATTTTCTTAATAAAATTTTTAGTGAATGTATTTACTATCTCAATCTGAACACGAAACGGAAGTTATAAATCTTGTTTCTTGAACGGTATTTTTTACCGTTTGTGTTAATGCTTATCGAATAAATACATACTGCGTTCTCTGTCATTATAATGATTAGCAAGATTTCTAGGCTAATTAGCCATTTCAGAAGGAGAAGAAAGCCCTGAGTTTCAGTATATTTTTCTCATCCTTCTTTTATAATATGCAGCATGAAAAACAGAACCATTTTCAATAGCAAACAGATGACCAGTAAACCAGTTTTCCTATTACTTATTAAGATTGCATTGTCTGAATCTGAGACATTATATACCTTTTTTGTTTTCAAAATTAATCAACGAATACGTTGGCTAATTATATTTTTATCTATAAAAATGTAGGTTTGACGTTGCATATTTATATTAAATTTGATAAACTAAACTGAATAATGTATTTGGAATCAAAACTAAATTAACTGAGTTTTGAAATAGTAAGCATTTTTTCAATTACATGTACAAATAAAAAAAAGTAGATTTAATTTCAGAATAGCCAGTAAAGTTATTATTATGCTATTAGTAGGCTGTTTGGGGGTAAAAAATAATTCTAAATAAGAGATAGTCCCCTTCCAATTAAAGATTTTTTTTAAATAATCGTTTGGAAATTTAAGATGGCTCTTCTGTAGTATTGCAAATTAAATAATCATTTTTAAAACAATATTTAAATTTTGGTCAGATGCTTATTTTTTTATTCAGTATTGTACTGAGCTTATTTTACTTCAATCCGAATTTCGAAAAAGTTCTAATTAGTAAGCCCGGTTTGACTAATTAATTGTTATTATTTTGGCAAACTCGTTAGTCAATTCTAAAGTAACGCTAGATTTATTTTCATTTCTCTTTCTTCTAGTTTTTCAGCAAGTAGTTTTTTCAATATGAAAAACAGCTTCATAAGAATATCTGAATTAATTATTCTTATTATATGGTTAAAACTTCTGTTTTGGGAAAACAGGGAGACTTATTTTGAACGAATGCTTTAGGTATGTGGCCTTCTAATTTTTATATATTAAAATGGGAAACATACAGGTTTAGGTTATCATGTTCTGCTTGTACACTGTAATTGTAGCGACTTAACCGGCCGGAAATAATAGCATTTTGACAATGCTTGATAGCAATGTCAAAAAATTTTCATTCTAATTATTTAATAGACATTAAACTTTTTTCGCATTATCAGCTTAATTAATGACGTAACTCAGATACAGTATAATTTTCGATTATCTGGGTACGTATTATCCGATCTGCGTATTATCCATGCATGGGAGTATCCACACACGCACGCTCACGTTTTTTACACATCGTAGTATATAAAGAAACAAACATGCACAAGTTAGAGCATACTTTAAAAACCGCTCGCTGAATTACGTCTTTAGGATCAATTTCAATGATTTCCTTACACGTGTGTGGTCATCGTGTGGGGTTTCACCTTTTTATTTCTCAGTTCAATGGGAGGAACCCCTTTTACACTTACAAGCGAATAATCGTTTGAGTGTGTAAACAGAGATGTTGTGTAGATTTATTAATTACTATTTTACAGTGCTTATTAATTTTATTAATTTACAGTGTATAGTAAAATTTTAATGTTCATGTTAGAGACGTAATTTTTAAATTATACTGTCGCTAAATTATTTCTTTTGATTTGGGTAAAATTTCTTAAGTTAGCAGACAGCGATAGCCTGTTTTTGCATTCTCACGGGAGGAGAATTTTTGGGGTCAAGGGTCAGCGACCAGCTGCATTTTTTCGTCCCCTTTTCTTGCGGGGACGAACTTGTGTTTTTTTTTTTTTTGTTCAAAGGCGATCCGCTTGGCGGCGCCGATTCTTGATAGAATTATGAGAGTGCAAAAATTTGGGATCTGTCTGAAGAGTCGCAGCGTTAACAGATTTACTACTTTGTTTTTGTGCTTGAAAGTAAGGGGCTTGTCATTGTGAAAGGATAGGACTGATTTTCTTAGAATTTTGTTGGGTATTTATTGGTCTGTTTCTAGTGGTTAGGAGGGTTACTGTTTTGTGTAGCATTGGTGAGTTTTAATTTTATGGATTTTTTTTAACCAATAGTAATTATAGAGGCGGTGCACTTTTTGAGCGTCACGAGGTTTTAAATTTGGTCGCTCCCGTGGCGAGGAGACTTTTTCAAGATTTTGTCAGATTTTAAGAGTCCTTTTTGAGGGGAGAGAGAGGGCCCGGCGGCCCCTTCTCGGGGTTGTCCGTGCGAGAATTGGCCCGAGAACGATGCGGGCTCCCATCGTATCGTCGTCGGCGAATCCTTTCTGAAAGTCTGCGGCTATGTCCTATTCTCACTGATGTTTTTCCTTGAGGAAAAATAATGTGTTTTAAATGCAGATTACTGTGACTTGCACTTATCTTCAGCGAGAACATCATTCAGAAATCAGTGGGCTTTTACATACAGATTACTGCGGCTTCCATTTTTCTTTGTTGAGAACATCATCGAAATGTTGGTGGACACTCATGTTAAGTTGGACCTCATTGCATGCAGAGGAACTGTATCCATGAGGAAGATTTTCCCAACGGCTGAGTTCGCAAATTGGTACAGCATTGATGAAGAGAAATTTTTGAACTTCTTTTACGTGCGTTGCGTAGACACTTAGGGAGACGAAATCTGGACAGGAATTTTTCTCCACCCATTGATGAAGAGAAATTTTTGAACTTCTTTTACGTGCGTTGCGTAGACAATTAGGGAGACGAAGTCTGGACAGGAATTTTTCTCCACCGTGAGTTGATTATTTTTTTGATTTTGTATTTAATTCTATATGTGTCCTCAAACTTATTGCCGTTAACTGATTTAGGATTTTGTGGAATCGATTATTAGGAAAAACTTCATCTTTTACTTTACGAAAATTGATTTAAAATATTTGTATATGTAGTGTGAGTTTAAATGCTTGAGTAACCTTCTAAGATTAATAGAAAGTGTAAATTGTTTCATTAAGATTTTGGTAAGATTTGGAAATATTTAAAGAAATAAAAAATGTTTCAGACTACTTAAGTATGGTTCAGTGATAATTACGAAATTATTGTAAGATACGTAATTAATAATTTTGAATACAATATTGATTATGGTTTAGATTGTCGCATGAAGAATTGTGAGTAATTTTTAGTAAATGTTTGTAGGGGTAGTCTGGCCAGCTATTCTGAATGGATAATCTTTTGGAATATTAAATAAATGTTTTTATTTGTTTTACTATTGTATGTTTTTTTTGTGTTTTATCTTGTGGTCTACTGTAGGTCACCCATGTGATCCTTTCGGAAAACATGGTTAAACTTCCATTCGAACCTGGGTAGTTTATTGCGAGCGTAGGAGAATTTAATGTTATTTATGACTATACGATCAGATATATTAATTTAACTGGTGTTTCGACTTCTTAGTGTGTGAGATTTATTTCTCCCTGGTGTTTTGAACTGTTCTGTGTTTTACTTTTACGTGTTTGCGGCTATCTCTAAGGATGTATTGAAATTTATGTGTTTACAGGAAGCAAAGCTGATTAATTAGTTTAGTGAGAGATAGTATGTTAGTGATTTAGTGTCGGTAATGCATTTTACATGAATATTAATATTTTGAGTTTAACAAAACACCAGGGAGGATTTTTTCATTTCATTGAACTTAAGAGTTGAGAGTTGATATGATAAAACTGAATTTACTGTGTTGAGGATGAAAATTTAATATAGCTTAAAGAATTAATTAATTTGTTTTCAAACACCAGTCTCTAGGATTATGATTTTATTGATATTTTTATAAGTATATGAGAATTGTGTTTTTTTTTTAGTTTGACACGGCACCAAGAGAGGTTGAGTATGATAGATAAAATTAAAAATTATTAAAAAAAACCCGCAAATTTTTTTTCTTATTTAACAATGGTACCGTGACCCCGCGACCTGGTAGACCACTATTTATGTGTATTTTGTATTATATACTTAATTTCTATTTTGTGTATGCTTATGTGAATATTGTGTTTTGAGTAGCGCTGGATTTTTATGTTTGAGTGTACCTAGCTCTTTGACACACTTTTTAGTTAATTTAAAGTTGTGTGTGGTAATTGCATTTTTATGATTTGATTTTGTTATTTGCATTTTTTAATTGATTTGATTATTTCGACATTTTTAAAAGTGAATTGTTAAATGTCAGAACGATTGTTAAGTGTTAATTTAACAGTGATTTTTTTTAAGTTCTTAAATTGTGTTAATGGATTTTAGAGAATGTTTATAACAGAAATTGATTAGAAATTTGGATTTTATTTTGAGTAATTCAGTTCTTTTATTAACGTTAATGCTGGTTAGATTTGTAAAGTTGCGAGGGACCAGTGATGGTGTGTTTAGAGATTTTACTGAATTTTTTAGATTTTAAGGTATCAGCTTGAGTGAAGGTCTTGATAGCTTTAATGAGTGTTCAATATTTTTGCTGGTTCTTGTTTGGCCTTAATGAGTTGTTCAAGTAGTAATTGAGTTTCTGCCTAATTTCTGAGTTTTGTAATTTGGTGAATAGTGATTATTTATAGTGAGAATTGCTGAAACATTTAGAGTTTAGTGTTTTACGAGAATTTAGAATTGCAAATTTATGAGAAATTTTTGTGGCAATTCGTTTTTGTGAGAATTTGTTTTGTGACAAGGTAGAACTGTTGTGTTGTAAATTATGAAATTAGAATAATTACTCTTCTACACTCATTGTACAGGCGTTCAAGTTGTTAAGGGCTATTTTGGTGAGAAAAATAATTAGTGAGTAGTGTACTTGTTTTGGAACCGTGAACTAAATTGTTATTTGATTAATCAATCTGATTTTTACTAGCTCTAGTATTTGTCACTGGATTTCAGTTCTTGATTGAATTTGTTGCAGATTTAAACTTTAATTCTAATTCATATTTTAGTTTTGTGCTGAATAAGATCGTTGGTATGAAATGAGAATGAATAATTATACGGATGACTTCAGGTTGCTGGAGCAGTTTTGTGTGAGTTTGATATTAAGAGTTTTTTTTTAGTATATGTTATGCATTTTCAGTTTATTGCCAGCGTTTTAGACTCACAAGACTTGTTGCTTGTAAGCATTGGTAGAGACACTGCCTTGTTTCAGTGTGGATTTTTCCTTGGAGCTTAGTGTACATATTTGTGGATTTTTAGGGTTTGAGTTTGAGTTATTTTGGGATTTTGAGTTTTAAAGCACTTCCTCCTTGATTGAGATTTTCACATTTATTCCTCGCAGGATTTAGTAGTCTCTTTGGTATATTTTTGTGTTAATGCTAAAGACTGCATCTCACAATTGCAGTGCATGCACTTTTGTTTCTTAACAAACAGGCTGCTGTCTCGTTTTCTAAATTTGGGTTTTTGTATGTTTCATTTTTGCTTTGAGCGTTTTTGTATAGATGTTGCTCAATGCTGCATTTTCTCAATTTTTTCTTTTGCTCTTTGAAGAAATATTTTAATTTTTATGGGCTTCTTTGTAGTGGTGGTATGCACACGTTTGAGAGGTCTCTTCGGTTTCGGGTTCTTGGTTCTTCTTTAGGGAGTTTTTCGGCTGGTTCGAATTTTCTTTTCTTTTGTTGAAATCAAATTGCAAATGAATTTATTTTTGTTTTCCTTACTAGGGGACGCCTTAGTGTTTTGGATTACTTGGCAAGTTACTAAATTCCGTTTCTGGAGTTTTTCTCTACGTGTTTGTACTTCTACTGCAGTTTAGAGATTAATTTGTTATAAACGTTTCTGGTTTATATTTTAGTTAGTGTTGCGTATTTAGGGAAAAATACATGTGATTTTGGTTTACTCACTAGTAGTTTAATTGGTTTTTGGTTTGTGAGCATTTTTGTGTTATCAAGTTAGTAAACATGGGGATTTATGACACTTCACTCTTGCTGTCTTTAGTGTACAAATTGATTTGTGCTTAACGTTTTAGTTGAAATTTTTCTTAATTTATTGGTTTACGTGTAGATGAATTTTAAATTGTTCTGAATAGATTATCACTGATGTCCGTGACTATATCCATTTGAAAGCATAGTATCTACAGTTATGCATATTCTTTGTGTTTATAATTTTTGACGTGTTTGTAGAAAATATTTGTTGCACAAAAATTTTCTTTTCGTTATGCATATTCTTTGTGTTTATAATTTTTGACGTGTTTGTAGAAAATTTTTGTTGCACAAAAATTTTCTTTTCCGGACCGTGGGGGAATTGTTGTGTAGATTTTTTTAAGTATTATTTTACAGTGCTTATTAATTTTATTAATTTACAGTGAATAGTAAAATTTTAATGTTCATGTTAGAGATGTAATTTTTAAATTATACTGTCGCTAAATTATTTCTTTTGATTTGGGTAAAATTTCTTACGTTAGCAGACAGCGATAGCCTGTTTTTGCGTTCTCACGGGAGGAGAATTTTGGGGTCAAGGGTCAGCGACCAGCTGCATTTTTTCGTCCCCTTTTCTTGCGGGGACGAACTTGTGTTTTTTTTTTGTTCAAAGGCGATCCACTTAGCGGCGCCGATTCTTGATAGAATTATGAGGGTGCAAAAATTTGGGATCTGTCTGAAGAGTCGCATCGTTAACAGATTTACTACTTTTTTTTGAGTTCGAAAAGTAAGGGGGCTTGTCATTGTGAAAGGATAGGACTGATTTTCTTAGAATTTTGTTGGGTATTTATTGGTCTGTTTCTAGTGGTTAGGAGGGTTACTGTTTTGTGTAGCATTGGTGAGTTTTAATTTTATGGATTTTTTTAACCAATAGTAATTATAGAGGCGGTGCACTTTTGAGCGTCACGAGGTTTTAAATTTGGTCGCTCCCGTGGCGAGCGGAGACTTTTTCAAGATTTTGTCAGATTTTAAGAGTCCTTTTTGAGGGGAGAGAGAGGGCCCGGCGGCCCCTTCTCGGGGTTGTCCGTGCGAGAATTGGCCCGAGAACGATGCGGGCTCCCATCGTATCGTCGTCGGCGAATCCTTTCTGAAAGTCTGCGGCTATGTCCTATTCTCACTGATGTTTTTTCCTTGAGGAAAAATAATGTGTTTTAAATGCAGATTACTGTGACTTGCACTTATCTTCAGCTAGAACATCATTCAGAAGTCGGTGGGCTTTCACATACAGATTACTGCGGCTTCCATTTTTCTTTGTTGAGGACATCATCGAAATGTTGGTGGACATTCATGCTAAGTTGGACCTCCTTGAATGCAGAAGGACTATATCCATGAGGAAGTTTTCTACAACAGAAGAATTGACTATTTGGTGCGGCAGTGATGAAGAAAGATTTTTGAACTTCTTTTACGTGCGTTTCGTAGACAATTAGGGAGACGAAATCTGGGCAGGAATTTTTCTCCACCGTGAGTTGATTATTTTTTTGATTTTGTATTAAATTCTATATGTGTCCTCAAACTTATTGCCCTTAACTGATTTAGGATTTTGTGAAATCGATTATTAGGAAAAACTTCATCTTTCACTTTACGAAAATTGATTTAAAATATTTGTATATGTAGTGTGAGTTTAAATGCTTGAGTAACCTTCTAAGATTAATAGAAATTGTAAATTGTTTCATTAAGATTTTGGTAAGATTTGGAAATATTTAAAGAAATAAAAAAAGTTTCAGACTACTTAAGTATGGTTCAGCGATAATTACGAAATTATTGTATGATACATAACTAATAATTTTGAATACAATATTGATCATGGTTTAGATTGTCGCATGAAGAATTGTGAGTAATTTTTATTAAATGTTTGTAGGGGTAGTCTGGCCAGCTATTCTGAATGGATAATCTTTTGGAATATTAAATAAATGTTTTTATTTGTTTTACTATTGTATGTTTTTTTGTGTTTTATCTTGTGGTCTACTGTAGGTCACCTATGTGATCCTTTCGGAAAACATGGTTAAACTTCCATTCGAACCTGGGTAGTTTATTGCGGGCGTAGGAGAATTTAATGTTATTTATGACTATACGATCAGATATATTAATTTAACTGGTGTTTCGACTTCTTAGTGTGTGAGATTTATTTCTCCCTGGTGTTTTGAACTGTTCTGTGTTTTACTTTTACGTGTTTGCGGCTATCTCTAAGGATGTATTGAAATTTATGTGTTTACAGGAAGCAAAGCTGATTAATTAGTTTAGTGAGAGATAGTATGTTAGTGATTCAGTGTCGGTAATGCATTTTACATGAATATTAATATTTTGAGTTTAACAAAACACCAGGGAGGATTTTTTCATTTCATTGAACTTAAGAGTTGAGAGTTGATATGATAAAACTGAATTTACTGTGTTGAGGATGAAAATTTAATATAGCTTAAAGAATTAATTAATTTGTTTTGAAACACCAGTCTCTATGTGTTGGTTTATGAACTCACATTATATTTTTATAAGTATATGAGAATTGTGTTTTTTTTTTAGTTTGACACGGCACCAAGAGAGGTTGAGTATGATAGATAAAATTAAAAATTATTAAAAAAAACCCGCAAATTTTTCTCTTCACAACAGAGACATAAGACTCAAGAAGGATTAACTACTCTTTATTTCTCAAAATACATATGAACACAGTCAGCTCCTGTCTCAGAGCGTACAGCAAAACCTCCACTTGGGCTTGAGCTTAAATTAATAAGAATTTAAACTTAACTAATGCTTAACTAAAAGATATACCGAAGCTATCAAGATTCTAAGTAGTTGGCCTCTAAATCTCAATTAAGTCGGCGAAGCTAATCAAGGGTCTAAAGTATCGCCGAGCGTAGTAATACCTTAGAAAGATGCGTAGCCAAAAGCAAACGCGCGCTAGTTAAGAACTCGGGCTTAGGATAAATCTTACGATCGTTTTCGTTAGAGTCAGATAGTGATACTGAAATTACATACGATGAAAATGCTGACATTACATTAGTCTCGAAACAGCAGTAACTTCTGCTGAAACTCTATTGCAATTCATCGACCAAAGCGGACTCGAATACAATGATAAAATAGCAGTTCGAAAAATAAGCAGCGAAATTCGAAAAATATTTAAAAGAAGATGTGGACCGAAGTTAAATTACTGATTTTTTAAAGAAATAAACACATGCAAATGCATAAAAACTGATAGTTTGCACTATCTGTGTTTTTCAATTATCCGTGTCCTGCTTTCCCGGCATTAGACCGGATAACCCAGAGTACACTTCTTTGCTTATTTTTCAAACGTTTCTACATAATTTATCTTATAAAACATTGTTGTCCTTCTTTTATTTTACCATTTGTTGAATTCATGGCACTTCATGATCCTTTATATTTAAATTGATGTAAATTAAAAGAATGAGTAAAATACTTCTTGTGGCTAAAATGATGCCCTACTTTAGATCGTCATTTGAAATGCGTAGAACCTTATTTAAACTATTAAAACTGAAGTTGAATGCTTGTTACGCAACAGACATGCTTTCATTGTTCTTTTACGGAAATGTAGATGTCTATTAATTTAGGCTTTATGCAAAAATTATGCATTAATCCGTTTGCGTTTTCTGATGTAAAAGGTTGGGAAATCCAGTGTATAGAAGATCCATAACTCTGGAGTTTCAAAAAATCCTACAATTAATTTTTCATATTCCTTATTTCCGAGACTCAACAGCATTCACTAAGCGACAAAGTTTTAAAGAGTTTCCAAACAGTTATTTATTAGTAAATACTTTGTAAATATAACTTCAGAGAGTTACATTATTATTTTTACATTATTTTACAAAAAATGACAAAGTTGTAAGGAAGTATTGATAATATTATTTGTTCAGCTAAAATCTTTCCTTACGAATAGCTTGACATTTGAGCACAAACTGGCTGTAGTAACCAGTAAAAAATTGGATTACCTTGTAAACAGAACTATTAGCATTATTGACCAGTTATACGTTATTACATGTAATAATGTTACCACGTAAGGAGCTATAAAGTTTGAAAGTAATGAGGAGTAAATGAAAATAAAAATTTTAATTCAACGCAACATCATTAATTATCTTCCTTTAAGTGCTAACTTCACTACTCTAGCAAAATCAATCAATATAGCTTATGATAAGTTCTTGCTTTATAAGTGAAATTAATTACATAAGAATAAAACAATAAATCAGGTATTTCAGTTAATGTAATGATATACATACTGTAATCTACTTCTATGAGAATGATTTCTCTAAAAGAGTTATCATTTACATAAATATTTTCCTTAAGAAATGCCTCAAAAGCATACAAGAAGTTATTGCGACCTGAGTAAAGATTTTGAAACTAATTTGTTGCTTTTATTTTCTTCTCAAAGTAAATTACTTGAACTTATCTATGTAATTACTGGTAGAAGACTGATTAGCATAATAGAATAATTTGGCTTGTCATCCTGTGGTCTTTTTTGTGTCTTTCTCTTCATAACTAATTACTAAAAGACCTATATAGTCTAATTCTCTACGTCTGAAAAAGATTAACACTAAATGTACCAGTTTTTGAGAGCAATTGAGAGCTAAATCTACTGTAATAAGAAAGATCAGAGTTAAAATTATTCTAAATCCGTAAAAGCTGGCGGCAAAGAATTCCATATAAAAAATTACACTAGTCGCGAAAAATGTTGGTAGTAGTTTAAATAACAGAGGTACGAGTTATTTCAAATTTATCTTTAAGCTAAGAAACGTCTTTCAAACACCTTATTTTTAAGCCCCTATTTTTCAAGCATCTTAGTTCTAAAGAACTGTTTGGAATTTACTCTACATTGCATTTTGAGTAAATGCAAAAAATCAAAGAAAAAATCGCTACCAACAATGATTTGACGCCAAAACGGTATAGTCGTTAGTCACGCTGACTGCCGTACCAGTGGGACTGGGTTCAAATCCTGGAGTGGCTATAGATGTTTGTAAGTATATAGTGTCTGAGGGGCAGTCAAAATACACGGTGAGCCGAAAGTCCTCTAGAGTGCCTGTAATAAGGAGAAGAGGCCCCTTGCCTCGGATTGATCGCTCCCGTGTGTTCACCCTCAAAATTGGTGCAGAGTTGCACAGTTAATGCAGTAGGGCTGTAGCTATATAATTTGTAGAGAAATCCTGGTATCTCACGTACTTGCACCTATACCAATACCAGTAATGATTGCTGCCCTGATCGATACAGTGTTTAGTGCTCCTACTTGCTATATAGTAACCTCTGGTCCTGTGTTCGACTATCGGAGAAGACATAGATGTTTGTAAGTGTGTAGTGTCTGTTCGGCAAAAACGACACAAACTACACAGCAATCCGAAAGTCCTCATGAGTAGTTGCTGGTAAGGAAAGAGAGGAGGAAGAACCTCGAGCTCTTCCCCGGGTGTTCTATGTCAAAATTGGAGGGGAGAAGCTTAAAGGTTAGCAAGTTCCCTCGATCCCAGAAATGCCCTCAGAAATGTACTTATGCTGTCCTTATTTTAGGCAGTATTATTAATAATCTCCGCCCTGACTGGTACAATGGTTAGTGCTTGTGGCTGCTGTATCTTTCGGTTCCGGTTCAAATCGCGGAGAACGCTTGAATTTCTGTAAGTACGTATTTTCTCTGTGCAAGGGGCACTGAAAACACGGCAAACTGAAAGTCTTCTCAAGTGGTTGATGGTACGAGAAGAGAAGTAGAATACCCTCGAGCATCCCCTCAAGTGTGCACGCCATTGAAACTGGGACAAGACTATAGCCAGTTGGCGAGGCTACACCTCTACTACCAGTGGTAAATAACTAATACCCCTCCTGTAATTGTAGCAATAATGACTGGTATTTTATTTTCGATTATGACCTTCATAATTTCTCCTAACGATTAGTTTGGAGTTAAGCATTATCACGTGCTTCCTTAAATTCACTCACATATGTTTACTCCCACCAGAAGATTTCAGTATATAAAGTAGGATTATGAAGTTTAAATGCTGAAAGGTGACTGCAACTCAAGACGTTTTGCTCAAAGAGCCTCATCGTCAATATGAAAAGGAAATGCTTGTGGTCTGAGAATTTTGCATCAAATCCCATGGTATCCTGGCCTGTAAATGAATCTCTTCTATAGTTGGGTAGATAGGAGTTTAGTTAAAATTTCTTCTTTTCAATGCAGGTAGATCATTTGTCTGTTAAAAGTTTGCATCTACCTTTTCAGACTGTTTCTCTTGCTTGTAAACTACGAAGAGTAGTCTACTAAATTTTTTTATATCAATTTTCAATTTGTATGCTTTAAATTCGTGAGGACGATAACTGGCTGGCACTTAGAAATGACCCACGCAGTTCTATGGAAATAGATCTTTACGAAATCACATTTTATAAGGGTAGTTCAAACGAAAGTGGCATTGCTATAATAAGTCCGACATTTGAAGAGAAAGATGACTGCGCATGCCTCTTTAGAGGTCACAGAGTGCTGGGAGTACATGCGATATCGTCAAATCCTGTCAGATGCATGTGTTATAGCATCGGAGCACGTTAAAAGGCATCGTTCGTATCACGGGTGCCTCCAAACCGTGTCAACGCGCGGTTCTGTAATTATTAACAGAGGAAAATATGAGTGCTTCTGAAATCTATCGTCGAATGCAAAATGTGTATGGCATGGCGTGTATGAAACGTAGATCGGTATTCCGATAGTGCAGGGAGTTTCGTTGTCGAAGAAGCAGTACTGACGACAGGCGAAGACCCGGTCAAGTGCATGTGGTGATCACTCAGGAAGCAGTTGCAGATGTGGAACGTCTAGTGAAATGAGTTGTCAAATCACCACTAGAGAAATAGCGGAGGAAATATCTATGAGTGTACGAAGTGTACACACAATAGTGAGTGAAAGCTTGCGATATTGCACGATTTGTGAGCAATGAGTGCCAAAACATTTGATAGAAGAGCAGAAGATTCATCGCATGTCGGTTTCCATGCAAAACCTTATGCAGTACCACGAAATGGAGAACCAAATCCTTTCAAGGATCATTGCTGCTGATGAAACATGGTGCCGTCACTTTGATCCAGCCATCAAAAGCATGAGCATGGAATGGCGACACTCTTCATCTACACACCCGAAGAAGGATCGCACGTCCACTAGAGCTGGTAAAGTTATGTTAATGTGCTTCCTTGACGTCGATGTCTCACTAGTGTTGGAATGACTACCTACGGGCACAACTGACACTGCTGTCACGTACTGTGCCACATTTCAGAAACTGAGATAGAATATCAAGAACCGACGATGTGGCATAATGTCACGCGGAATTATCCTCTTGCATGATAATGCTCATCGTCATATGGCTGTAGCGTGTCAAGCATTGTTACGACAATTCCGCTGGGTGGTTCTCGAAAAACCCTTTTAAAGCCCAGACCTCTCGCCGTGTGACTATCACATCTTCGGTCCATTCGTGAAATCTCTGAAGAGACGGCGATTTACCGACGATATTGAGGTCCAAGCTGCTGTTGAAAATTGGTTCCACAACCAAACCCAGAGATTCTTCACCAGAGTATCCATCGTCTGGCTGACCTTTAGGACACTTATTTCAATACAAGGTGACTTTGTCTAGCATATCTATTAAGTCTGTATTACTTCTTTCCTTCGTATGCCAATTTATATTAATATCATTAAACCATTTCTCAAACCGACTATAGTGCCACTTTCATTTGAACAACCCTTATATACAGACGCATTTTAAATTATGCTTTATCTGAGAAAGAAAGATGAAATCAATAACTAAATCAACATGCTTCAATGTCCGTTAGTTACAGCTGAGTTTAGTATGTCGTGCTTCAAAGAGTCTAATACACAGTATATTTAGCTGCTTAATACACAGTATATTTAACTGCTTGTTTTTCTCCCACTTAGTTCTACAAACATATCTCTATGGTGGAGCCAAAACTAAAATGTAATGATTATTTACTGGCTGAATATCTTGATTCTCTCTTATCTCTCTTAGTAGGGAAGAATGTAAAAAGTGATCTATTCTTCTGTAAGTGTTATCGTGGGTTGATGAAGTGATCAACATACTCAAATGCTGGGGCGTTTCAGTTGATTTTTAGCATGTCATGCTTTGAACAACCTGATGGTTGTGTACGCAGTGTGCTTAACTGCTTATTCACCTCGCACATAGTTTCTCATCTAACATATGTCTATGATGGACCCAGAACTGAAATTTGGTACTTTATCACTTGGCTCGACATCTTGATTCTCTCCATTATTTCTTTAAGGCATAATGTAAAGTTTCACCGATACTTCTGTATATGTTACCGTGGTGTGGTGAAGTGGTTACCACTTCATAAAAGAGAATTGTCGGGGAGCAAATTTTCATGCAACAGGGATTTCTTGTGATACTTCACTGTTAAATTTTCACGAAAGACTAAATGTTTCGATGCTCTGATCAAATGCTCCTTAAAATTCAATTCATTATCACAATAAGCTAAGATAAGGAATGCTGTTGAACCGCGAGTATATCAACGAAGCTATAAAAGTTTCGCTTTAACACAAGCGTCACCAATGAATCTCGATGGGTGGATTGATGCGATAACGTAGTAGACGATTTCGATACCTTCTTAAAAACATTTACCTTTAATTGCAGATTTTTTAGCTGAGAATTTTTTGTCTTGACGGAAAACATTTACATGATCAAAAGCCATATTTTATCATTTTAATATTTATAAGATAACGAAAACCCAAGAAATTTGTGTTTCATATTTTTTAAACATAAATTTATGTATGATGTATGATTAATATAAATAATTAGGTAGATTTATTTGAACACGGAGAACGTCTATGGGTATCTGCGTAAGTGAAGCGATACCTTCTTGGAAGACTTTAAGAGAACCTAGTTCGTATTCGTTTTGCAAAACCTAACTATATAGCCAGTTTTTCGTTTTTAATCGAATATTGGTCGAGCTTCCTACATTTAGCGACCTTTACTACTAATACAATTAACGTACAGAAAGAACCCTAAATTAGACAATACCTCTACAGAAAACTACGCTAGCAAAATCTCTTTTTCAGCAAGGAGTAACCTTTTCAGGATCCATGTCGCATTAGTATTCATTGAAACACCGCTGCCCAGTGCAATCGAACTTCCGTCTGTTGCTTTAATTGAAATTCCTCCGATCCTTAATTTTTTTCATGATATACAGCTTTTACGTTATTCTCTAGTAGAGAAAGGAGACCAAATTCCACAAGACTGTAATCCTTTATTCAATTATTTTTTGTTGAACATTGCTTGTCAGTAACAGAATTCCCGGTCTGTGTCAACAGTATAAACTCTTAATTTTTAATTAATTTTTTCATAATGGTTGTTTCATTAATAATAAATAAGTGAGTATATACTATAATTATAAAATAAAAATATCCATATTACACCTCCAAGCAACGGAAATTTAATTTAAAAACATCATTGAAAAGGTATTTTTCAGAATTAAAAAAAACATTTTAAGAATTTTCAGTCCTCCTTGCTTTGAACACAGTAAAGGAAAAACTAAATCGCAAAAATGCCAAATTCAAAAGTAAACTTTTTAGGTATTGAAAAACCAGTTACTGTTATTGATAGCAGATTAATCGATTTATCAAGGGGGTAAACCAATCTACCATCAATTAACAGTAACCAAAATAAGAGAGAGTGTTTCATCTTACTCCCAAGTAAGCATCGAATTATTTGCTAGATTCAAATCACTAATTGATACTCAATCAAAATAAAGATATTAGTTACAAAACCAAAAGAATCCTGTTAAAACGTCTTTTTCACTAAGAACACAATTAATCTAAACGAGATGCTTACTTTAGAAGACATATCCCCTACACTCTCTTTCCATTTCAAAAACAAAAGTAAAAATAAAAGTAGATTCAAGAACAAATTTTAAAAAATCATAAGAAGATTATAAGAAAAATCCATAAAATTAAAGTTAAAAACTGAAGTAAAAAACAAACTAGTAAGCAAAAATTAACGAACTTGCCTTCGAAATTTTAAAACCAAATGACTGAAACGCAAGTACGTATTAAGAGATGGAAGCAAAAGGGTTGTCGTAATAAGTAGTTTTCTATTGAAGAAAGTTTAGCCTAAATTGGTGACAAAACAACAATATTTCTTGGAGATATAATACACAGAGATCAGGCTGTTATTAAAGTAGCGCTAAAGCTGCTATTTGTTTGAATTTATATTCATAATGTAAGTAATTAAAAGTAAATTAATAAGCCCAAGACTTGCGCTAAAGCTGCAAAGTAATAAAGCAATATTTCACTATAAATTCTAAAAAGAAAACTCAAACCAGTTACTGTTATTGATAGCATATTAATCGGCTTATCAAGGGGATAAACCAATCTACCATCAATTAAGAGTAACCAAAATAAGAGAGCGTATTTCATCTTACTTCCAAGTAAACTTTCTTCAATAGAAAACTACTTATTACGACAACCCTTTTGATTCCATCTCTTAAACGTACTTGCATTCCAGTCATTTGGTTTTAAAATTTCGAAGGCAAGTTGGTTAATTTTTGCTTACTAGTTTGTTTTTTACTACAGTTTTTAACTTTAATTTTATGGATTTTTTCTTATAATCTTCTTATGATTTTTTAAAATTTGTTCTTTAATCTACTTTTGTTTTTACGTTTGTTTTTGAAATGAAAAGAGAGTGTAGGGGATATGTTTTCTAAAGTAAGCATCTCGTTTAGATTAATTGTGTTCTTAGGGAAAAAATTTTAATCTTAAAGATTATTTGCTTTTTAATAGAATTCTTTTAGTTTTTTGACTAATATCTTTATTTTGATTGAGTATCAGTTAGTGATTTGAATCCAGCAAATAATTTGATGCTTACTTGGAAGTAGGATGAAACACTCTCTCTTATTTTGGTTACTGTTAATTGATGGTATATTGGTTTATCCCCTTGATAAATCGATTAATCTGCTATCAATAACAGTAATTGGTTTTTCAATACCTAAAAGGTTTACTTTTGATTTTGGCATTTTTGCAATTTAGTTTTTCCTTTACTGTGTTCAGAGCAAGGAGGACTGAAAATTCTTTAAATGTTTTTTTTAAATTCTGAAAAATACCTTTTCAATTTTATCTTTAAATTAATTTTCCGTTGCTTGGAGATGTAATATGGAGAGTTTTCTTTTTATAATTTATAGTGAATTATTGCTTTATTACTTTGCAGCTTTAGCGCAAGTCTTGGGTTTATTAATTTACTTTTCAGAATGTGAATTCAGAAACGCAGAGAATGCAAATGAGAATAAGTACTATTTAAGTCGTGACTTACCAACTTCAAAAGAGAAAGTCTGATTTCCTGACTAGCGCGCGTTTGCCTTCTGGCCACATCTCTCTTAGCTGTTACTACGCTCGGCCATACCTAGGCCCTTGCTAGGCTTCGACAATTCAATTAAGACTTAGGGGCCAACTAGTTAGATTGTGATAGCTTCGGCTATATTATTTAAGAGCTTTAGTTAAGCTAGTTTTAGTTCAAATTATTAGTATTTAAGTTCAAGCCCGAGTGGTGGCTTTATTGTAAAGTTCCAAGTCGGAACTGATTGTAAATATACTGAATAATAAAGGGTTTTTAACCCTTCTCAAGTCTCACTTGTTCTGTGCACACTTAATCGATTATTCGCTTGTAAAGTGTTCTTGGGGTTCTAAGTAAGAACTTAAGATTTAAAGAGTTAAACCCTACAATTTGTATAATTACACTCGCTTCTGTTTCTGTTTTAAATGGATATGCAACTACTTAAGAAGATATTGTCTGAATTGATTACATTCTGCAAGCAGCGTTTATCTGCATTAAAAATACGCAGTTTCACTCTCTGGCAGGTTCTTACAGCTGCATAATAGTTCTAATATGTTGTTTACATAAACTATACTGCGTTTTACAACTATCTTCTATAAAACCAGAACCCAAGAATTAAAATTATTTTATTGGCGTTTGATTTATACCAAATTTTTAATGCATTAGAACATTGTTTTTCTTTTACATTTTATAAATCAGTACTGAATATTTTATTTCTATGACCTAGAAGCAAAACGGCATTACGTCTATATGCATACGTTACCGTGAAAGACCAAAATCTGCAGAACATCGATATTCTCCGGTGAATGTCAGCATTTTCATAGTCGCTTCATATATGCCCTAAATATTTGCTATGAATCCTTATTTCTCACTTACACCGGCACACGTCGACATTCCCCATTCACTAATGGTGAATAATGAATAAAAATATTTTACTAGGTTTTTAAATCATACTTTATTATTAAAACGTATTATGATTTATCTCAAAACAGGAAAAAGCGTAAGTAACAGCACCTGTAAATAAACTGTTGAACATAAAACGAACAGCGCATTCTGAATAAGAAAAGGAAATAACACCAATAATATACTTACTTAATTATGCGATTGACGTTATACAGTCGTATTTATTGCAACAACTTAAACTGTTATGCCACTCTGAATTGAAGAAGAGTCCCTTGTTTTTAAAATGCCTCTCTGTCTCTCTCGATTTCTCGTTTTGGCATCCACCATAGCATATTTGTGCTGCCGACATACGTCGGAGATGATCCGAATGTATAAGAATATAACCAGACATTTGGGCTTTCGCTATATATTTGATATATCTTGACATTTATCGGAGAATATCAACATTCTCCAAATTCTGGTTTTCAAATGACATTTATAATTAAATACAGAGAAAGAAAGAAAGAAAATGTAATTTAAATTCACTCACTTGAAATATCCGTAGTACCTCAGTCGAAAAAAATTCAAAGGCTTTCATTAAAAAAGCTATGTTAAGCAGAGCTCTGTGTTAATGTCGAACCGTGTGTCAACTATATCATTAGACAATTTTATCAAAATTACTAATCTCTTATACTAACATTTCTCCAGTTATGCTCCTTGAAACCGGGCCTAATAGTCCTCCTAGATTTGTCAATTCCACCTTTCTTCTAAACGAATTTGAGACGATTTTACATCATTTCTTGTTGATAACATGCAAATAAGTACGATGGCATTTCTTTCAGATGTAGATCTCAAAATTAAATGAACTATACCTTTGTATATAATGGCCATTCTTTGACTGTTCTCAAAGACCATGAAAATTTAAAAGAACTTAAAGCATGAGTTAGCTGTATAAAACAGAGAAATGTTTCACAATTTCTAAACTTAGAATCTTTTTAGCACAAAATTATATCGTTAGCAAAAACGCATTCGCATCCGTAAAGTCACAAGTTGAAACTTATTTTGAATGTAGTAAATATAACGAATTTTCGTGAGCTCTTGATCTCTTCATTGCGATTTAAAAATAAAAAACTTTCAGTGAATGATAGAAAAGAATTAATCGAATTTTCTAATGGCACTAAACATAAAGGTTAATTTCTAGATCTTATTACTAGTGAAAATAGCGTACAGTGAACTGTACAATGGTGCTTTAAAAATTATAATTCAGTTTTCTTCTACATACAAACAACCGAAATCTGTTTGATGTACGTACCGATCTCACACGTACAATAACCAGCATATATCCAAATACAGAATAGCTGTGGAAGAACTGAAAAACTTGGCCAGGTAATGCGAATACCCAATATTTATTTAATTTTTAATTAATAAGATCATTCAAACTAAAATAGCCTTGAAGCGTTAAAAATAAATACAACATTTTTTATATTAACTTAACTGGTGAACACCATTATAAATTTAAAGTTATTTAAATTTATTTTATTTTAGCAATATAAATATATTTGTACTAACACATACTAAAAAAATTATTTCGAATAAAAGAGAAGTATGGTGGTTCGAACACTATTGTAATTCATAAAGGTGGTTGTATTGTAATTCATAAAGGTGGTTCCCATTAAAAAAATTGAGAAATGCTATGTTATACTCTAACCTCAATGTAGATTATATGCACTAACATAAACTTTTGTTTGATAAGAATTTTACTTAAAATCGTAGAATTTGAGCTCTAGCAGCAAATTTAAGAACATGCATTATTTTAAACTTTAAACAGATGAAGATATATTCGCATTACATTCTCAAAGTCGCAGTTTTGTAAATGTTGAACTCGCTTACCCTCCTCCTGAAAAAAAAAAGTAAAAGAACGAAAAGTGAAAGAGAAAACTTTGTTTTTTTTTCTTCTTGTATAAAACTAGTTATTTTATTTATACCTTGAGGTATATACAAGAGTTAAAAAAAGAGTTGTGGTTTTAAAATGCCAAGTTTCTAAGTTCTTTCAAAAAGACAGGATTTGGATAGCTTCAGGGTTATCTAAACTCTTATTTTTACAATTCAATTTCAGCTTGTTGTTTTATTTCCTAAGCAAAGGATTTCCGAAACTTTTGTTGTCAATATCATAGCATACCCATTGGAACTTCAACAAATTTCTCTTGATACTAATTTTCTATAAGAATTTTAGTGAGTATTCTAAATAATTTTCCAAACCAATTAATTAACTGTTTTTAATTGAATTCTGTTTACTTTTGACATGCATTAAAGCATTAAAAGTATAAATAAAGTATTATAATAGTTAACCAGTAACTTGCAAATTCGACTTTTGAGTTATAAGACCATGTAACAAAAATGCTTTGCAAATTATTGATATGAGTTCCTTCCTTAAACATGAAGATTGAATAACGGATATATAAAATGACTGATTTACCAAACGAGGAGCATAGTCTAAGCATCAAAATGGATGTAAACATACGGCAGACTCATGTTTGCTATTACAAAGATATCACAAAGGCATATAAAATATATGTAAACATTAGAAACGTATGTGACTCAAATAAGAAAATTAACATTTTTAACCTCAGCATATTTTTATTATTTACCATTATTTGCCTTGTTTAATAAATTTACAGAACTACTGAGTTTACAGTGTAATCACAAATTTTTATTATCCTATATATTACTGGCAGCTTCAGTAAATATTATATTCAGTGATTCTTAAGTTCCAGAACATTAAAAGGGCACAGCCTAAAAAATACACTTTAAATTTTGGCAATATCTGAGATTTGAGAGTTTTGAATAATTTTTATTATTCACCGATAAACCAGCACAGACAAAAATATATAGCATTAAATTTTTGAAACTACTCGGATTTACTAAACACACTAATTCACTGCTGAACTTCATTTTTTAACAGGGCAATTGGGAAAGAGGAAAACGCATATACAAAAATTCCACAGCTCAAGTTCCATCTAGTAAGCCCCTTATTCTCTAACTAGTAGAATAAGCGATTATGTAAAACTCGCCACATAATGAATTGCTTGGAAATGAGAATAGGAGAATTAAAAGGCACAGAATAAATTCAAATTAACAATATATATATACATTTTTAGACTTGGCAATAAGTTTAAAGGAACTTAAATAATACATATATGATATTAAATAAAGATTAAACGAAGGTCGATAAATTAGTTTATTATTTTATTTTGCAACATCAAACTTTGGGCAACAATGAGCAGCAAGGAAGTTAACAAAATAACTCGTGAATTTAATCAAAAACTTCACTGTACAGAACATTTCGAGAAAAACATAAGCATTGATCAGGAAATTGCGTCCACGCCGCAAGCATTATTTTGCTATTTCTGTTTTCTAATACATGACAATTTTGAATCTTTAAAAAGTGTGGAATAAAACAAAAACTAAAAATTTTGATTCATACGCTCATAAAATAAAAAACTATTTTCTAAGTTTTAGGTTATTTACATAGAAGCACAGAAGATACACAAAACTGTGTATACTACAACAGTGTAGAGGTATTAGGTATTTCTAAATCAGGAGACATGAAAAATGAGCAATGCCCTTGCCAGAGTGTGCTGGCCATTACACCGCGAAGGCATGCTAAGAAGACGAGAGAAATACCTTATATACTCTCCTTTTAAAGGGCGACTGGGGAGTAGTGGAGAATCATTATCCATCACCCTTTTTAGTTTGGACGCCAGTGTTGAGGCATTAGGTATTTTTGAACCAGGAGACATGAAAAATGAGCAATGCCCTCGCCGGGACTCGAACCTCGGACCTCTCGAATACGCGTCGAGTGTGCTCACCATTACACTACGAAGGCATGCTAAGAAGGCGGGAGAAATACCTTATAACAGGAGGTATCAAACGTAATCATACGCTCTTATATTAATAAATGTAAGTTTAAGCTCATATATTACGTATTTCAGAAAAAACTATTTATGTAAAATTATAATAATTCTCGAATTCGTTTCTTTTTAGCTTTAACATTTAAATTACAACTAGAATTTTATAAATGAGAGCTGAGGATAAAATTCTGATCTTCATCTTTTTCATACTTTACATTTCTCTCAGTTTCTAACTTGGAACGTTTTACAAAATGCATCTTCGAAAACAGCATACCGATTTGTATCCTGCTTAGTGAAATAATATTATTTTCAAACATATTATGATCTTACTAATGCTTTTCTATTAAAAAATAATTTTGATTTTTTCCTGAAAATAAAATCTTAAAATTGCCGTATCATAAACCAAATTAAATTGAATAAGCAAAACGTGAGAATACCAACTTACGTACAATACGTACACTATTAGCTATACGTTGCTATAGAAACGATGCTATCATTAAATCAGTATACTAAAAAGGAAATAGAGAAATCCTTTTAAATATGCAACTGGTGAAAAAGATAGAGAGATAAAAAGTAAAGGAAGAGGTTTAATTAGATGAGTTATATTAACTCTGAATACATAGTTCTGTCGTGGGATAAACTTTATCAGTGTTTGATTTAGTATTTCATCTTTATGCATAATAATGTGCATATAAATGGAAAAAGAATTTAGTTTCTTGTTGAATATCTTCCTATGAAATGGGAAAGTACTTACTTTTTCACATTAGTTTGAAATATCCTTAACTCTTTCAATGACTATGCTCTTAATGTTTATTAAAATAGTAAACATTAAGAGTATAGTCATTGAAAATGACAGACGACATTTATTCAAGAGACAATTTATAGATAACTATTATTATGTTAACAATTTATAGATAACCTTTTAGATAACTATTTCTAAGACACAAAATGAATTTGAGTGCTTATTTTGATTAAAACAAGCAGCTTTATTCATACATAATTCTGATTTCGATGAAGAGGTATTTAGTGAATTCCATTTAAGACGAAACGTTTATTAAAATGAATGAACTAGAATTGATCCCTTAACATTTTGGGATGTAAGCAATCAGTTTTATGTATACCTTTTAATACGCTGAAGATTCTTTGTGTTATGATTATCCCATTATAGTCTAATGACAGTAAATCAAAGAAAACGACATCGTATATAAGCTTAATAGAACTGTTTAAATAAAACCGTCTATCGAACTGCCTAATCAGTGCTACTCATATTGAAAGAAGATTTAAAAGCCAGCGTTGGTCAAATACTTTTATCGAAGCAGTTTCGAAGTGCTAGAGCCTTGTTTGTGTGCATGGTCACACGCAGTTTTAAGCTTCTTTAAAAAATGGTCCAAAGAGGCGGAAACTACATATTGTCAGCAAATAATGTTCTAAAAAAACGGCGCATTCAATACGCCCAGCAAAACAGAAAGTAAAAAAAATTTTTACTTAATTACAATAGGTAAATGTTCCGATTTAAGAATAAATTAATGTCTGGTATATGTTCTGCATGACTTGTTCTCTACAGTAACTCCTGATGAATGAAACAATAACTCAATGAAATTCGTAATCATTTCTTCACATATCAGCCTGTTGAGGTCACTAGTGACATGTTCAATTTTCTTCTTTAAATTCTTTATTTTTTACGCTTTATGTTCGAACTTTTGGGTGCTAGCAATAACACTGCCATACCTCATAGCGATGTACTTAACAAATCGACTGGACCCAAACCTTGAGCACTTCCTTCTCTTTATCAGTCTGCTAATTGCTGTTATATAAGTTTCAACTTTATGTTAAAAGATTGCTTGAAGTTTTTGAATAGTCTTTACATATTATATGTACAGACATCAATAATACATATTGTATCTACATGCAATACATCACCGTTCTTGTAACAAGTGTTCACGATCGAAACTCACTATTTCTTTGTGTAGCGCTCTAAATCGACTAAACTTCAAAATGAAATGACAGTGATAAAATGCCATTCTTTCCAGGTCAAATCAAACTCGACGTTCTTAAATAAGAATATCTGCATGTTTTAAGTATGCGAAAATATTTTCCGTTTTCTAAAAATAAAGTATTTTTATATAGGCATATTAAATCCAGCACTTTTGTAGGGACATCCTATATGAGGCATTCCCAGCTTATCTATAACAGATGTAAATGCAAACCATCTTTCTAATACAAGAAAGCTAAACCTTTCTAATACAAGTTGAGGAAAATTACTACCGGAACTCGCTACATGCTGCTGTCACGAATAGTTGTAATGAGTAGCACATTGATACTTATTAAATATTGGGTTACTTAACTGCAAGCTAGTCTATATATCATACTAGTCTCAGTTCATTCCCGACATCGCCTCGAAAGAGGCATGTCAGCATCAAACTGAACATTTGAGTGCTGGGGGAAATTTCTTCCATTCCAATAAATCCCTTTTTCTTCTGCATCATACGGATGGTGAATCATATACTCTGTTTACCTTGGAAACTGGAATGTAAGTCGGTGGAGGTAGTTCAATATTTTGTACAACGTTTCTCTAGAAAACTCCGAGTTCAGCCTTTCATACATCTCTTTGAAGTCTACTCCTAATCTGAATATCCCGTAGTGAAGTACATATTTTTATATTCCGTTCTAGAAATATCTCCTTTCGGTAAAATAATTGATAATCTTTTCGAATTCCACAGTTATGATTCGTAAATCGCCAAGAAACGTTTTAGTTTCTGCTCTAGCTGTTAAATTCAAAAGATTTTACTTACTTGACATCTGTGGTACGTACTGAAATAGTAAATCTGATCTGAAGCAGCCAAATCAGATAAATCAAATATGAAGCCTCTAAATTCAAATCAGGGAATTATTTCTTAGCTAATACTGTTTGGTTAACGTAAGACAAATTCGATAAGTTTGTAAAGCTCATTTCTCACTTGTTGCAAGTTTTTCGGGAGTACATGAATAATCGACAGGTGATAATAGTGTTTTCGTTCTTTAAATGTATAGTCTTTAAAATACAAATAAATTAATTATTAAAAATTCTAAGCTAATTACATTTTGAAAAGCATGAGATTTTTCATCTAACAGTTTGCGTTTAACTGTGAGAAGGAAATAAAGGCCGCAGATCATAACATGACCAGAGGACGAGTAGTGAATCAAGAGCGGATAACGAAGATGGAAAGAAGAGCAGAAAGATTCGAACGAACACTGTAATGGGGATCGATTAGTGGAAGAAGTGCAAAAAGAACCAAACGAATCGTGGGATCAGAAAAATTGGCTGAATCAAAGTCTGACTTCTTGAACAAAATGCTAACTCTCTGAACTGATTTCTTTCCACTTTAGTTTTGAGATTCTCTAGAATCTTCTATTTACATAGAACTAACAATAAAATTCTAGAATAAAAAATTTCGAAACGCTGAGAAATAATAAAAATTAAGTTCACTTTTAACATGAGAAGATAACCATTCTTTTCTCCCCTGAAATGAGAATCCAACTTTCCTAACACGCTTCCAATAAGATTCCCGCTCTTTTCTCATGAATCGCATTGCAAATTTCTGTTCCTGGCATGCTTCCACCATTTGCGAGTGAACTGTAAAAGAGCTACAGTTCCGTTTTCTGGAATCAGAGTAAACTGGCTCAGTAAAGTGAATCGGCTCTTTGAATCAATTCCACAAAAGATAATCCAACACTATAAACTACTAGTGTTTGGTAACTTTATACAGGGATGCACTGTATATTTTCTCGCTTTTGATTCATTAAGTTGTTGTTAATTTTTTCTTTGAGTAAACTACTACATAGACTTCCGCTAATAATAGCTAATTATTAAACAGTCTTAATATTAAACTCAATTCTTGAATTGTTTATACTTACATTACTTCCTTTTATTTAAAAGATCTTAAAGTATCTGATAGCGTTTCAATGCATTTATTTTTAAATTGATGTAAAGTAAGTAAGTAATATATTCAAAAATCTTCCAATTTATTTCTGCCACAAAACATTTGTACCTTAACAAACCTTTACTTAATAATGCACCTTAATAACCTTAACCTGTACCTTAATAAGTAACCTTTACAAAACATTTGTACCTTAAATAATTAAGAAGTAAGTAGATTTACTTTGATGAATAATGTAATCAGTTACGCGCAATAAATAATTAAATAAGCTTGAAATAAAAACCGTTGCTAAAACTTGAATACATACCATTGTTGTGTATGAATTTTAAGGGGAATTACTTTGTGAGAATTTGACTTTAAAGGAGATCATAAATCTACTATTTGTTTAATTCATTGCTTTATAAGTAAGAAAAATTATCTATTCAAAAAGAATTATTGGAAGTAAAGTAAAGCACAAACAATATGATTCTCCTTCCTATGAGAAACAAAATATCCTATAAAATAAAAGGTAATACAAAATAAACTAAAATTTTCAGAAATTCTGCTGCACAATAAGTTTAAAATGTTCATTGAGTTTAATTATTTTCCTTCGAAATAAAAAAAAATCAATTCATGTAATTAAATAAATAAATTCTATGTAAGAAAGAAATAAAGACGACACTGAATAAGGATTGAAAGTTTCATTCAAAGCGCCGTTGCTGATTCATTTTTCATTAAATAATTAATGAATTAATAAAAATCACAGTTACTTCTTTTTCCTTCTGCTTGTAAGAAAGTTATCATTATGAAGTATGATATTAGAAATTTTGAAATGTTTTAAAATTTATGTTCTAATTATAAGTTATTTCCAAGTATTTTTGAATGCATATATGAAAATAAGAAATGTCTTTGGAATTTCTATGTAAAATTCCGGATTGTTTAAATAGGACAAAATGCATATTTAACTAATATTTTACTTTTAGCCCAAAGAGGCGATAGCTCAAAAGTGCTATTAGTCTCAAAATGGCATTTTGTGACGTTTTACTATAAACGGCGAATGACTTTTTAAATTGTTGCCACCAAATATTATCGTCTTGTCTTATATTTAAAAAATTAAATAATAAAGAAACTGCATGTACGTATGTGTATTTTTCGTACTGTGAGAAAACGACGGTATCTAGAGCTATCAAATTTTAAATAACTTAATCCTAGACCTGAACGCACTTAGACGCCCGAATTTTGAATTTATTTCATTATTTATTTCATATTTTGGAAAACTTTAACGAATATTTGATTAACAATTTCCACGATTTCAGAGTGACACTGTACGAATGGCAACACTGTACGAAAAAAACATCTTTATCTCCAGCGCAGGAGATTGTATATCGCAAATCTTTAAGATAAGCTGTTTTTAAATATTTCGTGATATTGTTGTTTAATTGAATTTTATTTGGTTTAAATGCGAAGAATACGATATTTAATAAATAAAGGTAACACACAAAATGCTCTTTTGGGAGTAAAATAAAATCTGAATGCTTTCATATTTTTAATTAATTTACTTTTACATTTATTTTATTTAATATTTATTTCTTAGGATAGTGAGATCCTGAGAAATAAAATAAAGGATCTATGTTTCAGTACCAAAGAGTAGATATCGTGATAGAGAAAAATATCATGATTCTACTTTCTCATGATATGTGCTAGTCAGGGCTGAATAATGCTGAATTCCTCCCTTAAATTTCATCACAGATTTTTCAGAACGTTTGATTATCGTTTGGAATCTTCTAATGCAATAATATACATATGCCCTAAATACTCTGAGCAGCAAACTTTTAGAGTTAAATCTGGTTTAATTAATTAAAACACACATAAATGGTGTTGATATTATCAATGCTGTTTATATAAATAATAATGTTCACGTTATAAAAGTTCTAGCTGTTCATTGGATTATTTATTATTCAAAAACTAGTAATTTCTTAAGATTTGTAAATCTATCTGCACAGAAATATTAAATTCTAAAACTGAACGAAGACATAAAAGTATATTGTATGAGATAATATGGGCTAATCTAAGGGTGTAAACTTTTGAGTTCTTGACCCTGAATGATGCAGCTGAGTTTCTGAAGCTTATGTTTTGTTTCTGTTTATTTTCTGTTATTTTGATTTATTTTTTATTTTTTTGTTTATTCTGAAGTTTATTTTTATGTTTATTTTTTTAATATATATTTCTCATAGTTCAATGACGAACGTGTTATTTTTAGTTACTCTATTAGCTTATGCAGTAAACCCTTGCCGAACGCGGAGATTACAGCATTAATATATTCTTATTATGGCATTATTACGCATACAGCAAATTCGCGCACCGCAATTTTCATTTACTAGGAAAAAATGTGTTGAGTGTAATTCAGATTTAGAAAGTATATATAATTTAAACATAAAGAATAATAAATACTGTTATTATTAAAAGGGAAAAACTAAACAAGCCTTACCGTTGGGTAAAAAATTTTACAAAAATAAGCAAAGAAAAGAAAAATCTGAATTATTTTACGTCCAAAGGGGCACTTTTTTTAACATTTTGTTTGTTACCTTTATTTATTATATATCATGGCCTTCGCACTTAAACCATAAAATTCAGTTCAAGAGCAATATCGCAAAATAATTTTAAAATGAGCAATCTGTAGGATTTCCGATAAACAGTCTCACGCGCTGGAGATAAAAATGGATTTTTCTGTACAACGTTGCCATTGCTCGCTTTGAAATTCTTGAGTTTGTTAATCAAAAAGTCGTTAACGTTTCATGAAATATGAAATCGATAGTAAAACAAATTCCAGATTTAAATTTTGGGCTTCCAGATGCCCATATTCGGGTGGAAATGTTCAATATTCAAAATTTGATGGATCTAGGTACCGTTGTTTTATCACAATGCGAGAAACATATACACATTTATGCAGATTCTTCACTATTTAATTTCTTTAAATATAATACAGGGCGATAAAATTTGGTGGGAACAATTTGAAAAGTGACGCAACACTTTTAGTGAATCAACGCAAATTGCCAAAACGAAATTAATAGGCCGTCTGGGCAAATTGCCCCTTCGGACTACCAAATGTTAGTTGAAGGATTTACGTTTACTGCGTAATAAATGCGTGATGTATTTTTTTTAAAAGTTGATAATATCAGCCTGAGCAAATTTACTCGTGCAACTCTTAAAAAATTTTAAGGCAAGGAGGTTTTTCAATGCTTCTCGTAACGCGTCCTCTTCTTTCTTCATTTGTGTCTGTCTTCGCTGCAAACTCAGGCAATACCTGTGGCTTTTTTAACAATTCGTTTAACTTCGCGAAGCGCCTTTACTTCTTCTTCGTTGCCACTGTTTTCACTGTTGCCTGGTACTATAAGAACAATCTGATTATTTATTGTCTATTTCTAGATTAATTCTTTGACTTCTCACTCTTTCATTTCCATGTCTGAAAATCTTTCGCCGACAATTGCTTTTGCAATTTGTATGATTTCTTTGGCTTCATTTTCAGACGGTGGAAATCCTTTAAAATTGTTGGCCACAGTTCACGCCCGTAA
>KK118013.1:728696-754782 GCA_000611955.2 Stegodyphus mimosarum | reverse complement strand
CTGAACCGCGTATGAATGAAATTCTCCCGTTGGACAAATTAAATGAAAACAATTGTGATAACGCGTATAAGCGAAATGGCATTCCAAAAATCTGCGCTCGGGAAAGGTTCACTGTATAAGAAAATATAAAAGGACAATTTTCAAAGATATGCATTTAATTGTGATTTTTAGCCCATTGTGTTATTTAAATAATATTAGTATGTAAGCAGTTTTCCAAAATAATTAAATCCTTTAAAATGATCGCTTTGTTGGAAAGGCTGAACACCTTTGAACTAATCTATTAACCCAGCAATTGAAATGCAACGATATTCTCATGAAACATTACTTGTAATTTAAACATTCATAAAATCTGAATTCGTCCAGCAACATAAAATGCACATAAGCATATAAATTTACCGTTACCTAAAACGGTAAAATATTATAAATTTTGATGAGTTTCAAATCAATCACTTTGTGTTTCAAAGTGATATCGAAGGGGGAATTCAAAATCTAAGCGAAAATCGTCAGTGATTTATAAATCAGGCAAAAGGTTATTTCAATACAATGAATTGCGAAGAAGCGACTGCAAAGAAGTAAAATATGCGGAAAGCATTTCAATTTCAAAGATGAATTATTAAGAACTTCCCAACAGAAAGAGTAGATAGGGGAAGGACTGAAATATTGCCAGCAAAATGGAATTCCTTGAATAATTTAATCGATTAAATTGAAGATTCCTCTACTGACGAATTTAAATTACGTGTATATGGAATTCCTAAGTATGCGTTGGAAAAAAAAAAAGAAAAATGAAAAGAACTCTTATAATCTGGAAATTCCAAGAAAAAATGTCTAAACAGGTACTTTAAGAAAAATACAGAAAACGGAAACCTAATTCTCAATTCGCAGAAACGTACAAAAAAATTAGAAGTTATTTTTTTTTTCCAGATAGAGCTTCAAAAGGTAATTCACCTTTTTCTCGATAGATGTTGATGTTTAAAGAAAATAAAATTGTTACAACTATTATTATTTCTAGTAACGACTACTACTGCTACCATACAGGTTATTCGAAAAATTTAACTATATATTTTATTTTGCGGGATATTATGTTAATTAACCAATGAGCTGAAATTCTATCTTTCTATAGATTTCACCAGAATGCAAATTAGTTGTCATGCAGTTAAGCCGAGGTTTTAAATATTTTAGAGTAACAGCTTTCTTACTTACTATCGCCAGTTCTGCCAAAGTTATTCTGGATTTAGCATCTTGCTCGCTAATTATCTTGAGCTAGTTTAAGTAATCTATTGTGTATGTAGTCTCAGGCTACGTTACCTACATTTGAATTTAACCTATCTCGTGTTCATTTAAATTACTCGCAAGTAGTGGATGTTCATTTGTAGTACAAATAAGGAATTATCTTCATACTACGTATTTAGGAAAAGTTATTTTAACTTTGGACTTCCTTGTACGAAGTGAAAAGGAAGTACTGTAATCGCGAAAATTTCGGGTATCATATTTCAATGAAAATATTTTTCAAATCTTCAATTTTGACTGCTATCGAATGCAATTTAACTATGTTTTTGCGGGACATTTGTACTCAAGAACAGAATAAAGAATCCCAAAAAATTATAAAACTGTTTAAAATGGATTTCGAAGAGATTTTGTCGTGGCATCTGTATGCATGTACGGTGCGTATGTATGTATGTATGTATCTCGCATAACTCAAAAACGAGTAACCTCACAACGTTGAAATTTTGGACGTAAGACTGCTATAGCATGTAAATGTGCACCTCCTATTTTGGTCGCAATCGGCCACACCATAAGGATATAAATATATATAGCCGAGTCACTGAGCCAAGTAACAGAGTGGATATGTATATATATATATATATATATATATATATCTCTGTTACTACTCTCTAATATATATATATATATATATATATCCACTCTGTTACTCGGCTCAGTGAGCACAGTTTTTATTATTATATGTTCGTAAATTGCGCCTTTTGTGCTTTAAAAATGATTGAATTATGTCGTTCTTATCTTCCGGTTAAGGTTTTTATACCTCTAGTAAATCTGAATGCAATATTTGTAGAATTATGAACAATTTAAAAGTTGTTTAAATGCGGCTAAGCGTAATTATTTTCATAGCAGCCATATTTGTTTACATTTCAAACTCAGCAGAATAGTGGATTTGTTGACAAACTAGAGAAACTAAGCTTCGCAACGACAAAGATCACGCGTTCTTCTATTATTGCGAAATTAAATTATACTTAATCCACTTTATTCGAAGAAATAAGATGTGTTGAATATATACTTCGTAATTTTTAATATAGATATTTTGAGTTTTTAATGTATTTTTGCCTTGTCGCGAAGTGAGAACTGAATTAACTGAATGAGAAATACTGAATCGCCTGCGAAAAACTATTTCTTTCTTTTTTGGTTATTTAATTTCTTTTATACATCGTTTTAGATTTATTGTAGTGTTTCAAGAGAACACGTGGCGACGATTACATTATTCTTCAGAAGATAGGATTTTTGTCCATTCTGAGTTATAAAATGGATGAGATGTAACGCTATTACGTGAACCTAGCTCCAAAGTGTCGCTATGGTAAACAAATACAGTGAATTTTAAATATTGCATTTATTCTATCGTGGTTTATGCGTTATCGACGAAGTAGATTTATTCAATCCAATACGTTTAAATGAAATGCAAAATGCGTATAATTTAAAATTCCGTACAAGGAAGTCATGCGACGTACACATCAGATTTTTTTACTTCCTTGTACGAAGTAAAGGAAATATTGTAATCACGAGAAATCGTATAACTCAAAAACGAGTAGTCGTAGAATGTTGAAATTTTGGATATAGGTGTGCTACAGCATGTAGTTGTGCAACTGCCTTGTTGGATGCAATCAACCGCACCAAAAGTGTATAAATAAATAAATAAATATATATGTATATATAAACAAAATACGATGGCTGCTTTAAAAATAATTTGCGACCTCAAAATTAACGATTCTAGATATGGTGCTCTGCACCTAAATTCACCTGTTCTCCCGAATTCGAGATCCGTCCATGATTGTATAACAGCTTAACGTTAACCAATCATAGCTCAAAGTACTTTCTGCATGTACTTGGTATAAATACTCTTGGCAGAAAAAATTACGTCATTCTGGTCCTAGCTTTGCCATTGATGATGTATCCCTTGTAGCATCGCTTCTCAGATGCTTACGTCTTACTTTTAAAATCAGCGTACATAGGATTTATTCTATTTCATTATGAATGGATAAATATCTACTAACATGGGTTTAAATGCGTGAAATAAAGTTTGGGACTTCTTCAAAATTCATTCGTGTCCGCGTCATATGTTCTTCTTCTTGCCACTCTGCCCTCATGACTACGTAGTCAAAATTATTACAGCTTTAAAGTCAGTAGAATATCTACCTGCTGCCGCAACCCCAGTGTGGTTTACTTTTATAGTGATTAACTCTTGCTATAGAGTGATTAGTGGTGTTTTCTTATTTACTGTCTTCGCTAAAGTGTGGCGAATGTTTTCGCCAACTGATGTGTAGAAGCTGTTTTCCAGTGCGACAGAAAAAACTTAAAAAGTGATTTAATGCCGGACTTAATGCCGTGTGTTGTAAGTTCAGTGATCTCTGCAACGTGATTTGTGAAAAACTCGTAGTGTGCACATCTTCTGAAAGATTCTAATAGTGTGTTTTTGCGTGTGTCATTAAATATTCAAGTTTTGTATTTCTCAGTTTTTTCGAAGTGTATTTATTAGTGCTTCAAATTTGAATTTTCTGTGCATTAAGAGCAAAGTGACTATCGGTGCTTTAAAATTTTCAAAGAATATTTGAAGAGTCATGAGATTCCGTATCTGCCAATTCAATGTCCTGGATATTAATAATTCAACTCGTCTCGAACATTATTAACAAAATAGTAAAACTTCATGTTGAAAGAAGATCTCAAACTTCAGTTTGAACAAACATTTGAAGGAACAGAAATGTCTGTAACATTTTCATGTATACAGTAAAGCTGATATTAGTTTCGACGACAAAAACAATTATTTTTAATTAGTCTGCATCAGACATTATTGATTTTAGTAGAATTTCGAATTTGTTAAAGTGTCATAAGAGGCTGCCCATGTCACATAAGCACGTGCACATGATCTTTTGACTGACTGATTTAAATATAAGCGCTCTCAATGAATTGTACTTATTTCTATTTTTTGCTCTCAGAAATGATGTGTTCAGTCTAGAGGTACGAGTACGGTACTAGAGAGACGGTACTAGAGCTCGTATACCTACAGATCTAGTTCAGAAATGGGTTCTCATATCTTCACAATAGACTGACGAAACATGTTTAAACTCGAGAGAGAAACGTTTTAAGAGAAAGAGGATAATGAAAAGAAGAAACGTTCCTTTTACAATGTATTCTTAAGAAACAAAAATGCAACGGACTGTTACTTCATTTTTATAGTGCCTACAACATAAAAATACGTACCAAAATCATATAAGGAAACACCAACGACATTCCATCATTTTTAAATTTTAAAAATATTGTATATTTTTTAATATTTATTAGAATTTAAGTTCTATTGATAAAACTACTTGCTTGGTTAACCGATTAAAGCAAAGCAGGCAAGGGCTAGCTAGTTAAAGAAAGGAATGCCTCCGTTAAGAAGGATTTAAGGCAGTGATACTTAAATTGCTTTTCTCCACGCACCCCTTTCACCTTTTCTAAAAGCTCATTCCATAATAGTTTCTCACTAGTGCTAGAAGATCACTTAAACGTCGTTTACATGTCCAGAACACTTTTCTTTTACTGCATTTGGTAAAAAGAATCTAAGTTAGATCTCTCCATTTTAGATATTCGTGATGTTAATTGCTTGAAATTAAATTATTTGCCCAAAATTTTAAGTCCTTAAAAATCAAGCATTACTTTAAAAAAACATGAACTGCTAAATAAAACTAGTAATTAAGGTAAAAATGACCAATGTCTTCTTTAATTTAATAAGAATATTCGACAAGCGACAAAGAATACTCAATTTTCAGTTTTAAAATGCAGAGTTTTACTTAATTTTTTAATTAATTTTGCTAAATGACAATTCATTTTATAGATTGTGAGCAACTGGAGATTCTTAATCCCCACAGTAATTACATAGTAAAAATAACGAATTTCAAATTAAATCCAAATAAATACTTGCTGGTTTTGATATTAGCTAAGTTACAGAAACTGAATTCCGACTTTAAATATCCGCTGCAAATACAATTCGCAACTTAAATTCACAAAGTAAGTAAGTACCAATAACTAAAAGTATATTAATGAAAACTCTCGATAATGGTGAAAGGGATGATTAAATTGATTAAGAAAGTTCATCAGCTAGAGTTTCGTTTCTCCTAAAATAATTAGATTTAAATAAACTTCCCTCTTATAGGAAGTGTCTGAATACCTATATCTTTCTTTAGCTCTTTTAAACGCCCAAACGCATCAAATGCATCTCAAGAGACTTCCACAGCAGGGGAGATAGCTACCAGTTATTCTTTGCCCAACCACCCATACTTCAGCACATGTATAATCTTCTCACATGGACATTACATGAAACCATATCTTGTATTAATATTAATACGCTTTATAACATAGTACCTCTCGAAAACATACAACAAAAATTTTTAAAATCAGTAATAGATTATGAAGAGAGTAAATTAATATTAATATTTTTTTCTAAAACATAACCGATAAATAGTTAATAAAATTTATTTATTCTCATAAAATATTCACCTGCCCGAAGCCAAGCAAAAGCCGCATGATTTACATTGTCTAATTCTCAGTGAATATAGTAATTTATATAATTAAACAATATAATTATAGCAGCCTGAGCTGCAAACAGTACAGTTTAATGTAAAATGATAACATAAAAAATAAGCTTAAGACATGAAGTTCTGAAACTGAAACCTTACGCTGCTGTAAATAAAGCTAAGAAGTCATCAAAATTTATTTATTTGTGAAAATAAATTTTATAATTTTTTACACGTAAGAGTTCACGTGTAAGAAAATAAATAGAAAACGTAGACCGATTAGGATGTTTATAAATTGGTTTTAGTTTTTTCATTCATATTTCGAACTACAGTTTACTCTTAGATATTATACATGTCTACAACCAAAATTTGTGATTTAATTTCTTTTTTTAACTAAAAGAGAACATTGCTTTTAAATTATTTGAGGTTAGTGAATCCTAACTTCTCAAGATGGGAAATTTTTATTCGGATAATGAAGTGTGAAGGGAAGGAAATTAATTGCATCTAACCTTTACAATTAATTAAAAAAACATAAAAATGAGTGCATATATCATTAATTAAAGCATCTCATTTCTAATACTCACATCAAGGAGTAAGTCTTTTTTGATTTACATAATAATGTGAGAAATTTGCGGAAGCTTCTGGTATAAGATGAGTAATTGTTCCACGAATTTTAAGTATCGGAATTCCAATTATAAGTTAGAAATATTGGAAAGAAGTTACGCTTTATTAGGTTCGTTTTCTGAATATTATTGTGGCTTCTGATTATTGATCTTCAAAGTGTCTGAGAGGAAACTTACACATGAATGAAAGAAACTACCTTAAGCTATTTTCTGCTGCAATGCTTCATTAGGTATTTACTTAATATATTTTTTACACTTATTAATCACCTTTGCCTCAAAAACATTTTATTTTACTCGGGTCGCTCATTTCATGTTGATTGTTCTGAACTTTTATATGGCTTGTACTGTGAATATATCAAAGTTAACAATTTCACACCTTTCAAACAACCTTTTCTTGTGTTAGTATTTCATGCGATGCGAAACATTTCATCAACAGTATCAGAAGACTGTTATTTCAGTGAGCCTGCTAACTTATGGTCTATAACTCAGTATTTATTCTCCATGACAGTCTTGCAAACGAAATTCGGTGACAATAGTACTTGCATGGATATAAAGGCTATAAATTATTCTTATTTATTATTTTCAATATTCAACATGATATCAAAATTTATTTTTGAATAATAAAATTTCGTAAATTGATTAATGCATATTTATAATTTTCTTAATTTAGAAAAATCTATGCAATCACAATTTAAGTTAGTTAATTTAGACAGACGACATTGGAAGGAGAAAGCAAGTCAGTGTTGGATTATCTAAAATCACAAAGCATCGATAAGTGTCATTGCTTTTGATACTGTAAAGGCCTTGTGGTAAGATCATGGAACACTAGTAATTTAATCTGAGTTCAAATCCCAACAAAAGATAGGCTGCATGAAACATTTTTGTGGTTTCTCAAAGTGCATGATAAATATGGCCTAATTTTCTTTAGAAAGTATTCCACCAAGATATCTCTCTATCTCAGGCTGATATCCCTGTGTTCTTTCTAGTCCTGTCTAAATGATCCTGTCTACTTTTGGTAGGTGAGGGGGGGGGATAGCTGCAAGAATTTTCGTGATTTCATTGCTTTGGGGTATACAATTATCAATTTTTTCTTATCCGAAAGTATTTCACATCCTTCCCCTTAAATAAATATCCTTAGAATGCTTGACCTCCATCAGCGGCTGAACGGTAAAATTGTTGTACATTGGTAGTTCGACCGTCATTCAGATCCTCGAGACAAGACTAAACATAGGAGTGGTTTTTCCCATAGGAAATATAATTATGAACCATTTTCTAAACAACAAAGGTTTCTGTCCTTCAGTCAGGCAGCCATTCGTGTGATTTACTGTAATCTAAATAATCCATTTTAATATTTAGTTCAATAGGAAAGGAAATAATCATATGAATTGTGTAAAGATTTGATTGCTTTCGCGTCTGTATCAAAGTAATCATCTGAAATTTAAAGGTGTTTGTATCCATGTAGGTAGCTTCTTTTGTTAAACCAATCGTCTGTTAATGTCATGCAAATCTTTTAAATCTTGTACTTAATGCCGATGTTTAAAATTACGTATTATTGTCTTATTTTCCCTATCAGTGCCAATAATATAGTCATTAAGTTTATATATGCTTAAAGCAGTAGTGTTTCTCAGTTAAAGATCCAATCATAATTACTTTTGTTTAATATTACTAGAATAAGCCGAGAATTTCAGAAACTCCTATTTTTGAAAGGCACATCCTTCTCAATAATTTTAATTTTTCAGCCGTAGATTTTTATAAAAATTAAGAAAAGTATAATAGAGTAAAAGCTTTTATTGCTAGTGTTTTAATTTTAAGGTTTATCTAAGTGAAAATAATTTATTTCAGATTCTTTCCTTAAAACGTCATTTTAAGTGAGCCATGCATGTGTTAGCAGTCTTTTGAAAGTCTCTTGGAAAGTTAACATCAAGAAATTTAAAATTGCAGCAGTAAGTTATCAAGAACTAGCAGCGTACCTGTCGAGATATTTGCTGTTCATAGATCATCCAGAATTATAAAGCAAAAATTTAAATGAAATCCTGGGTCTAATACGAAAAGCTTTCAAAATCAGAAACTCACAGGGATGTGTAGTGCACCCTTATATTCTCAAATTATTCGGATATAATTTTGAAATCTTGATGCCTGGGTTCCATTACAGACAAAAAAAACAAAATTAGCTTCGAAATTATTGTCAATTTCATTCGGCATATGCTGGAAATCATAAATAAAAACACTTTAAGCTTCACCAGCTTCTGTCAGAAATATAGAAACTAAGAGAAACGTTAGATCAATTTGTTTCATTCTGTTGAAGATCTTCGCAATATAGACTTTTCTTTTTAAAAATAACTGTGCGTTATTTCATTATATAATCTGTGAAATGTTGATAGTCTGCCAAATTTCGATTTCCGAGCTTGAGGGAGTTGTCTGCATGGACTTCCGTGATTTTATTCCATGACTAGCATAAATAAGAGGAAGTTTGTTAAAGAATGCGCTTCGCGAGGTAATCATCTCCTGAGATAGATCTGAAAAATCTCATTAACGTAACCTAGAGATTTCATTTAAAACCTAACTATACGTTCAGAAAAAGCGTAGAACCAATGACCATCAAATGTTACATAATCAAAAGTTATATAATCAAACCATCTTTTATTTTCAAGTATAGATCTGAGTTACTTGATCTTATAGCTTCCTACAATCTAGAATCAGCTCTAATGTACACACATTCTAGTTAGCAGTCAAGATGCAATATTTCAATATCTGATACCTGAATAAGCTAATTTAATAGAAATCATTTTAAAATCTGAATTTATTTTGAGGACTTGAACGGAATCCGCTTTATATGCAGAAATAAACTGAGGAGGAAAACCTGCTAAACGGGATGATTAACATTCATGACTGTTCCAACATACCACCCAGAAAGCAGAGATGGATTAACCTTTACGGTCCACGACGTTTTTCCTTTATTTTCCCTATCTCGTGTTTCGGACGACCACATTGACTCTCATACTCGGTTTTCTCTTACAAAAGTCTTGAAACTCTATCTGACTGCGGAGCTCGTGATGACATTTAATTCGTATTCATGAGGTGCAAATAAGTAGAAAGGGTGCCAGGATGGATCAGGAATCCGAGTGGTCTGTCTGTCTTTTAGGCCGTAGGTCTGGGAGGCGTCCTGTTTTACCCCCTTCTGATAGAGACAATAATCCCTTACGGTGTCACAGAGAAACGCGATGGAAATTCTAAACATTGTGGCAAAACAAAAACGTGAGAGAAAATTTGCTTGTTGGTCTAAACGAAATGTGTCTGATCATCTTCCTTACTTTTTATTTCGGTAATATATCCACAGAAGTAATTCTTCTTGCGTTCTATTAAGAGACAAATTTTTTATTTGGTGTATAACATTTTAGTAGTGTAATCATTGATTTACGGTTACCATATGTTTAGACTCATTATATACAGGGTTATCCAGTTTTTGAGAAATTGATATTACAGTGTGGTTAAAATAAACTGGCCTGGAAAATGTGTATAATTTTGACATTAAACTTACCCTTGTTAATGAACAAAATAACCGTTAATTGCTAAGTCTGTTTCATGCCATTTTGTTAATAAGGTTTCCACTGCATATTTTACTGGAAATTTCGATGAGACATTTCCATTCTGAAAATTTGAGCAAACTGTGCGTTTGCGTAACATTCAATAATAAACACTATTTTATCATTAGCACCATTTTGTGTTGCATTAAACTGGTGAATAACAACGTCTGTTCCAATTTCTAATGATCTCTTTATTGTTTAGAGTATTTTTTTCAAGAATTTAGGGACACACTTTTCCGGATTAGTTTCATTTTGGTTACCGTGTATGAAGAAAAAGAAGTGTGTAAAGAGATTATTACAAGCATAATTATTGCTAAACGGATTCAGCTGTTACCTGCGCTCGTTATGCTGCTATGTTTTGCATAATACTCTAAAACCCTCTAACAGCCATATGTACTAATCTAGATTCGGAATAATACGTTTACTAAAATAAACTCATTTCTCAAGTATTCTAATTTATTTCTATGAGTAATGTGGTCAAGAAATACAGCTGTTGGCAACAAATAGTTTAAGAACTTAAGAAAGAGACCGTCCCGTGCGAATTTCAAAACTAAACACTTCTCGGCTCAATAAATTTCAAAAAGGCTTTTCAAAATTTCTCTGCTTTTTATCTTAGAAGTTGCAATTAAAAGCGTTTTTAGAAGATAAATGTCGGAAAAAGCTCTTATTGGTCAAAATTAAAATAAATACGCAGAACTATGAAAATTACGATTGCTCTTCTAATGCTTACTTTTTGCACAAATACTAATGTAAACAGTAAATTAATTTACATAGGCTGCCAATTCGTTTGCATGATACACCTTTACACTTCTCAACATAAACTAAATTTCACTTTGGTATGATTATGCTAAACCAAAGCGCAGTAATACTAGATTTTTTTCGCTTTGTCTTGCAACATGATTATTACGAAAAACACGCCAATTCCATTTGGTAATATGGCTTTCCAGTATTTTCTGCCTGAAACTGGACACAAGCTACTTCTGTCACGTGATCATTCAAACTAACAATTATTTTCAGCCTTACCATATTTATTCTGTTATTATCAGACGTTGCTCCAAGAAACGTAGAATTTCCATTATGTCATCAACATTTATGTCAATGGATTAAATGCCTGGAAATGGAAACTTTTATGGAACACAGGAAGGAAAGTTTTTCATCAGTTCAGCAAAAAATGCGAGACTTCTCTAAATAATCATCCGATATAAATTCCTCATAAAGAAATATGTAAAAGCCCGTTAAGCTTCCTATTTTACTATTCAGCAAAGTTTGCAAGTGCTAATATCTAAAACTTCCACAGTCTCTGTTCTCATAATCAGAACCACCGATCTCTCACACGCAAGAAATACAAATATTACAAACGTGTAATACACTAACTATATCTTTAAAACTACCTTATTTATAATAAATTATAATAAGTTTGACTCATTAGTTTTTTTTTTTTTAAGCAGAAGACGTGGAAAGTGTGTAGTGTTCTTGTGCCTTCGCCAGGATTCAAACACTGTACCTCCCGACTGCTAGCTGAACGTGATATCCAGTTACATCACGAACTGAGGTGAAAATGAGGGATAAAATACCTTATATACTACCCCTTTTAATGAGGGACTCAGGCTGAGAGGATACAATCGTCGAATTCTGGTGGTGTTAAATAATGGTTCACAGCTTTTGAATTCGGGGAGGGGCACCTTTAGAGTCTTTTTAGAATTTTTCGAAGCAAGAAAATCGAAGAATCAAGGATGCCGTCACCAGGATTCGAACACTGGACCTCCCGATTGCTAGAATGTTATGTTATTCGGTTACAACACGAACGCAGCGGAAGAGAGGTAGAAAATATCTTACAAATAAAATTAATCAACAAAACTTGTTTGGGCAAGATATTGAAGAAACAAGACAAAAAGAAAGGAAACATGAGTCTCATATCAAATCAAACAGGGAACGGATAAAAATCATTCTAATCATTTGTGAGTTAGGTAAGAGCTAGAATAAATTCATCATCCTCTGTGAGTTAGATAAGAGCTAGAATAATCGGAACGAGATAATTCAAAAAGCAGTATTTAAAAATAAACATGATTTTTCCATATATGATACGTATAAATCTCGATGCCCAAAAGGGAGTTACCCTTATCACATATGGACAAAACTACTAAGATTACTAACCAGCAATGACCGAGTGTTTAAGATCAGTGAATATAGGTAGTTGGATTTCGACTTGGATTCAAATCCAGGCATGATTATAGTTTTCATGGTTTTCCTCTGTATGACGTAAATGCGAGCCACTTTTCCCCGAGGAATCCGCCACGAACGCATCCCTACTTTTAGGCAGATAGCCAGCGTGGATTTGTCTTTTTCAAATAACCTAACCTAACCTAATTAAGCGATTAACGTGATTGCGTAGTCTCGGTGTTAAATGAGAAAGCTGCCTTATCTCTGGAAGGGTCATTTGCATTTTTTATTGTTGGTATACCTTCAATTTTTTATTGTTGGTATACTTTCACTTCGTACAAATTATTTATACTGCATGAATATGCATGTATAAAAATTTGTATGAAGTATATATTGCGTATAAATTTTCTTTTGACTTACTCTTCTATAGTTCAGTTTATTTCCACACGTACTTTGTATTTTTTTAGCTTTGTTAAATGTCTTGAAATTAGCAAGTAGTTAACAGTAAACTATTACAGAACCTGTCAACCCCAAAATCCAAAATGAAATGGTCCTTTCTTTCCATATCAGGCAAATATTCATATTCATACAAAATGCAATTTGATTTTGGACTCATACTCTGCATTACATGGACACAGCATTAAATAGTAAGCTCTGAGTTAAAATTTACAGTACGAAAGTTTAAAACAAATCACGTATATCTAGTTTCCAACGCCTTCGTAGTTTCCAAACACGCCGGTGAATTTCTCAGGTTTAAGAACTTAATTTCAACCTGCAAGCTGCAAAGAAACAATATAAATTAAACGTAAATATAATATGCGAAACAAAGCTTCTACAACTACTCTTAAGCAAACCATTTTATTCAAAGAATTTTGTTTTTCGAGCTACTAAAGTGAAACTTATAGTTAAGTTAAAAATGCACTTCCAAAGTGAATTAAAAGTTTTGTGTAGCACAAATGTATGTACTGCGGAGGGAAAAAAATCTTTCTTAAACTAACGTTAAAATTATTTGAGTTTTCTGGATAGAGAATAACATTTAAAGAATAAAACCTACTTTTAGAGAGAAATTCAAGTTCATAATCACAGGAATCACATAATGAAATACAAACAGACACAGTTTAGTTTTAGGAAACTCTACTAGTTACTGATGGTTTCTTGAAACTAGGAGAAGTATTTTATAAAGCAAAAAATAAGGAGAATAAATCCTAATAAAATTAAAAGCTTCCTTGTATTATATTGCATTCAGAACGCAAAAATGCTCGAGTAGTAAATAGTAAAAAGTCTTAAGAATAAATAAAACATTTTACTTTAGATTTAACTATTTTAAAACTGTGCAAAATATGGAAAGATAGATCTGAAAAGAATTCCATCAATTTCGAAGATGATTATCATTTGAACTGGCATTCATTTAAAATGAAATTTGATCAATTTTGAAACGTTATCTGTTATTCCCAGAGACTTAGTATGCATTATAGTCCTGGAAGTAGACCGGGTTTTGTTCAAAATCTTAAGACCAACTAGGACCCACAATCGGCCACGCGGTAAATTCACTTAATCAGTAGCAGTTCCAATCTGGATTCACCCAACTGATATAGTCGTTAGCGCCGCTAACTGCCGTGCCTAAAGGCTCCGGTTCGAATCCCGGAGAAGGCATGGATGTTTGTAAATGTATAGTGTCGGTGCGGCATGGCGGCATTTTAAATATGCAGCGAACCGAAAGTCCTCTCATGTGGTTTGGTGGAAGAGGGGAGGGGTGGGAGACCCTCGGACCCGTCCCCCCCCGGGGTGCTCTCCATCAAAATTGGGGGGCGGAACTCGTCAAATCGTACTGTCACCTGTTAGGTGCTCAAGGCTGATGCCAACGACAGGCGTAATCTAGCACTCCTTGACACGAGAATTCTCGTGGGCTTGGGCTGAATCTGTCAGACAAGTGAGCATAAGCAACAACAACAACCGATCTGGGTTCTAATTCAGGCGATAGGGAAGTTTAGGTTGTTTCTCCAATATACACTGAAATAAATTAAGCGAATTTGCTTATTTGATCTACGATCTCTAGAGCTACTGGACAGATTTTAATAAAATTTGGTGTGAATATACGTTAATATAATACAAACAAAATGAACATTCAACAGTTATAATAGACACAAACGTTCGTGTGTAACACTCATCGGAGTCTGAAGGTTTGATACAGCGGCTGCAAAAGACACAAAAGAAATGGGTTAATAGGGGGTATGGTCCCCTCTTACAGCTATACAGGCCTCGCAGCGTGATGTTGTACTGGAAATAAGGCAGTTCATCAGTGCCTGTGAGTAGTAAGCCGGGGTAACCGGCCGGCGGAAGTGACATCACAGAAAAGGGGCGTGGACTCCGCCATCTTGGATTTCTCCAGAAGTGACGTAGAGGGATGGGTGACGTAGATGGAATGACATCATCAAAGTTTCGTTTTTATTCTGTGGCAACGATTTTCTGTTCTCAAAGTTTTGATTTTTTGTGGCAACGACAATATTTGTTTATGTTTAAGGCAACGAGCTCTTGAACCACGTGTTTGGCACGACATCTCTTAATTTATTATTTTGAATTATTTACCCTTTTTAATTATTTAATACGTGATTATTTTAATTATGAATCATCATTTTTAATGAATTAATCCGCCATTATTTTTTAATTAGTTTTAATTGATTCTATTATATTTTAATCCATTTTTAATGAGTTTAATATCATTTTCTCTGAATTTTAAAAGTAACTACATGGCTGAGATTCGAACTCGCTCTCTCGGGGATGGGAGTCTGGCGCTTTAACCACAAGGCAATTTTATCGTCCCTCCAAACTTGTTCTTTCACCTTCTCGACCCTCTTTGTCCATTTGACCTTGTACAGAGGAAACCGCCATAATGTCACTAGGCTGAAGGATAGCGCATGCGGAAACCTCATTTTAACTTTCTAAGCCATTATTTTATTCTTTGATGCTTTAAATATAAGATTTTCCCACAGTTTAATTTTTTTGCTTTATTTATTAGGATATTTTTCATAGTCTTCCTTTTTTTCCTTCTTCTTCTTACTAAATTAAATTTATGCGTTTTGCTTTTGCTAACGTAAATTTTACTACCGCAAATTAATGTTTTCACAATTTTATATCCGTTGAAGGAAATTTATTTTTACATATTCTTTTCACTTTTTTTATTTTGCAAAAGCTTTTTTCCAAATTTATTCCTTTTCATGTTTCTACTTAAAAAAATTTTTACGTTTAACTTTTATTTTTGACAAAAGTAATATTTATTTTTACAATTTATTATTATTATTTTTTTTTTTCCTTTTCGCTTTTTATTTTAAAGAAGTTGTTACTACATTTTTCATTTTGTGTTATCCTTTTTTTTCGTCTTGTTCTTACTAAATTAAATTTATATATTTTGCTTTTGCTAACATAAATTTTACTGTCGCAAATTAATGTTTCCACAGTTTTATATCCGTTGAAGAAAATTTATTTTTACATTTCTTTTCACTTTTTTATTTTGCAAAGCTTTTTTTCCAAATTTATTTCTTTTGATATTTTTACTTTAAAAACTTTTTTTACATTTAACTTTTTCTTTGGTTTTTACAAAAGTAATATTTATTTTTCCAAGTTTAATTTTTTTCCTTTTCGCTTTTTATTTTAAAGAAGTTGTTACTGCATTTTTCATTTTATTTTTAAAAAAGTAATATTTATTTTCGTAATTTTTTCCATTTTTCTGTTTTTACAAATGCAGTTTTTCCCCCTTATGTATTTTACTTCCAAAAGTAAATTTGAATTTTTTTTTCACATTTTTTTCTTTTTTTGTTTTTATAAATGTAATTTTTTTCTATTCTTTAGAAATTTTCTTCTTACTTTTTTTTTATTTTCCTCTTAACTTCTTTCCCTTGTTTTAAATACTTATTGATATTACATCTCCATTTCCTTCTGGAGGCCTTCATGGATAATATTTTCTGAAACTTTAAACAGTATTCTTCTATGCAGTTTTAATAAAATACTACATTTCTTACTTTTCATACTACTAAATAGGAGATACTCAGAATTTTTCCTTCTAATCTATTGTACTGTACTAACTTTATCAAATACTACGCGAAACATTACGAATTCTCTTTTACATGTCTTACTTTTATTCAAAGCATTCGCCAAACTGTGTCTGACAAATGTAAATTTTACACTCTGCATTTCCACATTTACCCTCAGATTTAACTTTTATCCTGCTTTTAAAATATATTGATGTTGCATTTCTGATTCCTTTTCCCAATATATGTGTACAGACTTACACAAGTTTCTTTACTGTAAGACCTACTAACTTTGAAAAAATCCTATAAGGAGTAATAAATTTTTTCATGCCATAAAGTTCTCTCAAACCAATACATGGGCCATTTCTACCCAGTTTAGTTCAGTTGCATACCAAAAGTGTTTCATTTCTTATTATTTTACTCTACAGACATTTACATGAATATACTCAGAACAGTCCTTTTTTATTCAGCAGAAGGATTGCTTTATATTACTAACCCATATTAACCCACTTTACAAAAATATCTTGGACTTTATTGTGCACATCCTTCCTAAAACCACTAAACATTTTCTAAACCTTGATTTTCTTATTGTCAAAACATCACTTGAATTCTTAACATGATGTCACCCATATGCCACAGAACCTCATAAACGCTACTGTATTCGAACTTACCACAGCATTGACTTTCTTAACAAGATACACGAGATAGTATTATTTTTAACTATAATTACACATAGAATTAATATTCAGCCATGGAAATGAAACTTTGTCGTCTTTTTTCCTAACTTGGAATGTAAAAATTTTTTAACATAGAATATTTTTTTCAACCAGTAAATGTGATCATTATTTTTTGCTGAGTCTCATAGCCTCTTAAGGTATTCATTGTAACTTAACTAAAAGATACCCATATTCACACTAACAATAATTTATTTAGCACTGAACTGTTACAGCCCTTTTGAGAACGAAATTTAATTTATCATACCAGGCACATAAACTCCTACGTAGTTATGTTACATTACAGGAAATATTGAGTAAAATTCCAAATAATGATCCAGCATAGTAATTAAAAGATTTAACAAAGTCATTTTAAGATAGAAATTTCAAATTGACATTATTTTTTTAACACTGAGCTCTTGCAGCTCTTTGAGAACACTTAAATTCTCATTGATAGTAAATAAAATTTTGCTAAACCATCATACATAACGTATAATATTGACATGACTTTCCAATAATAATCCAACTTAACGCTTAAACGTTTTAGCACATTCTAAATTAGGTACGCATTTCAAAATTGACATTGTTTCATAATAAGCTCTTACACCTTTTTTGACATTTAACTTCTCATAGATAACAAACAAAATCAGGCGCAAATATCGTATATTGACAGAAACTCCATATAATGATCAACTATAGTCATCAACTTTAAAAATTTTAACGCTGTTTAGTATGGCTTAACATAAAGACCACACTTTCAAAAAAGCATTATTTTAATTAAACATTGGAGCCACACAGTTCTGTGCACATATATAACATTTTATTTATCATAAGCATAACACATAATAAGTAAATAAAACTCATTTCACAAAGTACGAAACACATTTCTCTTTCAATCAGCTGTATTCTTAAGAAAAAAAGAATGAAGAAAAGATGCACTGTTGGGAACCGTTTGGTGTTAGTGTTCTTCATTTCCCCACGCATTGATCAAAATATATATGTACTTTAAAATCAGTTAAAAAGTATTCAAATGCAAGCATTTAAACAGGAATACTTCACAAATTAGATAAAAGATGGGTATACAGTGAACTTAGTGATACATACAGAAAAACATATAAAGACCAAGGAAAAATTTGCATTCGCGGAGAACTTTCTATGGTTCTCTACTTTCTCTATTTCAGCATATGGGGTGCATTTTTTCGTTTTAGATTAAGCAGTTGAAGGCAGTTCCTGTATAACTAGGGATTTTGTTAACACTAGTTGATAATGTAATTTATTAGAACAGTCGCACACATATAGGAGAGGTATGCCATATCGATAGAAAAACTCTTTTTAAGCCAAACCGTAATAGTGAAATATAGAATGGAATAAGAAAAGGTCAGATTTCCAACAAAATTATTATCTGAGTGTGCGAAACATGAATAAGAAATGAATATTTTTTCTGAAAATGTTCCGAACGTCATAAGTCAGGAATAAGAACCTTAACTAGTTTCATAAACATGGCATGAAAAATAATGAAGTATTTTCAGTTTTTATTTTGTCTGTAGTATATTTGCATGTACTAAAATCTTCCGTTTTGATGGTTGTATTCTACACTTAGGCACAAGTTGGTAAATCAGAGTGATTTTTGCGTTTTAAAGTTTTAGATTCAGAAATATTTCAACTTGAGAAATAATACATCTCAAAAGCAAAAAGATTAGAACGAAGAGGGAATATACCATAAGCAGGCGAACGTGATAAATTATTTTTTTTCGCTGATTTTCACGAATTCATAGATTGGGTATCATACTTTCATACGTTTTAACCTTCGTATTAAACATGCTCTTAATTTAAACTTAATTCCTCTATTTTCTGACTATATATATGAACTTTATTTAATTTTTAACTTATTTCGTAGATTTTGAGTTTTCATAATTTTTAAAGTACTATAATTTTGAACTTGTTTATTACGTTTTCCCACCATAAACATCAACTTTATTAAGTTTTTATACCTTTCTGGCACTTGTTTCTTTCTATTTTCCAACATACTCTAAATTTTAACTCATTTTTTTATAATTTTCGATTGTAATAAGGCTTTAGATTTTATTATTTCAGCTAAGTTTACATATTTAAATTTCTTAAACATACAGATAGTTTCCAATTAAGCATTTAACTTTATAACAGTTAACTACTATTCATATCCAATTCGTGGAATAACCCTTACTTAATCTATATTTAATTAATCAATATTTAATTAATTAATCTATATTTAAATCAATATCGCTGCCACATTCATTTGCTACTCGTTCTTTACGTTTCAATCTTTCCAAAATTGTATTTTTTTTAATTTCTTAAGAGAGAAACATACAATTTTTAAAATGTATTTTTATCTCTGCTGTATTTTTATTTCTTTTTCTACGAACAATTAATTTAATATAAACAATTGACCAACTCTAATAAATTTAGTCACGTCACACATATATCTTTACAGCCTAAGCTTTAGCAAAGAATCATAAGACAGACTAATATGCCCATACTGTGATCTATACAGCAACATTCAAAACCGTTTAACTGTTTCAGAAACAACCGTAAACGAAACCATCTGTCCAGTTGCCATCTGTCCATTAAATATGAATACTATAACACAAAACCTGGAATCATGCGTCTCGTTTGTTAGCAAGTTTAGCACGCAAAAAATGAAGGAAAAAATTAGTAACAAGTCACATTTTATTTTTAAACATCCTTGCTTAGTCTTCTGAATGCTAGTTTATTGGGCCTTTCTGTGTTAGTTTTTCTATGCTGCAACAGATTAGTTAGATTTTCGTTGCCGTTACAAAAATACTTTGGAAAGCTTATTATTTGGAAGAAAACGCTCTAGTTTAAACTAAAGAAAAGTATAAGAGTTGACAAGATGTGTTTTCTAGGCTAGTTTTGTTTATGCAGCACTCTCTTAGAGCAAACTAGCATGAGTTAACTTCAATAAAATAGTTGCAGCAATAAATTATAACATTAGAAAACAGTGTCTATAATGCAATGAAACTTCAGCTATTTTTTAGATAAATTATTTGTGCTTTTAATTCCACCGGATAGTTTTAACAGGGACAAGTGGGTGGAAACCAGAATTTCATCATAGGTGAAACAAGTATAGTCCCACCACACTAACTATGCAGTTCCCCCCCAGTTCCGATGAAGAACACTTTGGGGTGTGGTCCGAGAGTCTCTCACTGATCTTCCTTTACCATCAAAACTATATGACAAGACTCTTGCAAGCCAGTAATTTAAGAGCGTTATAAACTATACACGTACACAATATACTTACGTGCAAACACACACGTCATCTTCGGGATTCAAACCTGATCCTATCCATATGATACCCAGTTACTCTAACCACTATGGCAATCAAGATAGTGGATAGTTTGTAACACAGAATTCTTTGGATACTTTTTGAATGTTTGAAAGCTGAAAGTTTATCATTATATTTTTTTAAATAAATTTCTAAACTTCCTTAGCTAATTCGGCACCCCTTCTAATTTTTCCCCTTAGGCAAATGCCTCACCTGCCTCATCCTTGTCACGGCTCTGCTTGTTGCGCAGGCAGTTATGACATACAGCTAATAAACTGGAAGATCACGGTTCCAGTCCCGGAAAAAGCATAACCGATTTGTCCTGTTCTCTGCTTGCAAAAATCTAATAGTCTCTGCAGGGGAGCTCGAATTAATAGGTGGATGAACGATAATTTGTGATCATCGGGATTTGGTCGACTGAGACTCATGCTCCTTTCCAATCTCTTTTAGGTGTAAGACTATGGAGTATGTCGCACATGGTCTCTTGGTGTAAGCAATTAGCACTTCAGATAGATATTTCGTCGGAAATACAACTGATCTTCGTGTTTCCCACTCTAAAAATCGTAACAGGCTGTGAAAACTTCGGAGAACAGGAAGTTTTAATTAAACACCTTGTGAGGTTTATTAACAGTTATTTTAAGTTTTCTATCTTTCCTATCTTATTCTAATTTCAGCTTACAATTTCCTGCCAGAATGTAATTTCAGAAACGCAGTTAATGCAAATGAGAAAGAGTACTATTTAAGTCGATACTTCACCGACTTCGAGAGAGAGAGTCTGATTTCCTGGCTAGCGCGTGTTTGCCTTTTGGTTACGTCTCTCTTAGCTATTTCTACGCTCGGCCATACCTTAGGCCCTTGCTTGGCTTCGCCGATTTACTTAATACTTAGGGGCCAACTAGTTAGATCTCTGATAGCTTCGGCTATACCTTTCAAATAGCTTAGTTAAACTAATTTAAGTTTAAATTATTATTATTTTAAGTTCAAGCCCGAGTGGAGGCTATGTGTAAAGTTCCAAGTAGGAACTGATTGTAAATATACTGAAAAATAAAGGGTTGTAAACCCTCTTTAAGTCTTAGGTGTTTTGTTCACACGCTTAAGCGATTATTCGCTTGTTAGTGTTCGTGGGGTTCTAAGTTAGAACTTTAGAATTAAATAAGTAAAACCCCACAACCGTATTATTAATATACTTTATTCAGCTGTATAATGCATTCATGGATTACACTACCTAAGAATTTAAATGAATGAAGTCGTTTTCTGACGTACGTATTATTTTAAAACATATGACAAAATAAATAATGTTATGCCAGTAATGATATTTTATATATGCCCCCCTTCTTTAACTTTGGAGAGGTTTCATAGGAAGTTAAAAATTAAATTTATTTATTTCATTTCTATTTTTAATATCTGTGTTCTTTTCTGAAGGTAAAACATGTTAGAAATATCAGCAAAAGAGTAAAGGGAAGAAAATTTTTTTAAATGTTAATGGAAATATTTCCTGTTATTTGTTATGTATCTTGAACGCTCAGCAATAACAAATATTTTCCTAAATTATACAACAAAAGAAAACCTGGCAGAAAGTATAACGTAATTTAAGCGAAATAATAATTTTCGTAAATCAGCTTCGAATTATCGATTTGTATTTGCCATCAAACACCACACATATTTAAATCTAATGACAATAAGAGAAAGTATCATCTTACTGGAAAAAATTACTATTATTAGAATAAAGATCTCGTATTTTGAACAAGATTATGTGAACAAAAGAGGCAGTTTTTTTTCCTCTTGACGCACTATTTGAACACAACATATACTTTATTGTACTTTGATAATATCCCACATTCTATCAATACTCAAATATTATAAGTTTATCTTTTCCAAATCCTAAACAGTAAACAATTGAGCAAACAAATTGCAAACTATTCACGCTGTATTTGCATTTCGTTACGAAAAGAGCAACTTCCATTTTTACACCTAAATAAACCGGAACATTCTCTAGCTACTTTTTAAAAACTCTATACAAAACTGAAACACACAGAATTCTAATCCTATAAATGATTCTGACTTACTAGAATTTGTAAACGGATAGCAAAGAGCACGTTTCAAGAGGACATTTGGCAGATTTCCCAACTGTATAGCTAAGTTGCAAATGCTTTTTAAGTAAAAACGGTTTGCGAAGTGAATACATAATAGAATATAACTCCTTAATTCTTTCTCACTGAGCTATCATCCCTCTATCACCTTTTCAGATCGAGTTCCCAAAACATCAAAACAAGCGTAATTATGTATTACATATGCTTTAGAAATATCAGTCATGTGAGATTTATAAAAGGAAGCTTATATCTTTCCTATTCAGTAAATATTAAACGCTTACTGTTTCTGTGAAGTCAATAAAGAAATAGTGATATTTAATCTTTTCAAATGCGTAAAGCGGCAGAACCGATAGTATCCATTTGAGCAAATGTTCTATGTACTAAAATTTACTTACAATTAGCAGCCATTATATAAGTTAAAAAGAACGGAAGTAAAATTAGCTATAGCTGTGCAAAATGCACAGTGAAAATTCATAAATAATCCGGCTGTTTTTTTAAAAACATCAACTTGCTTGAATTCGAATTTAATAAATATAACCAATACAATAGTTTATATTATTCAAGAGTGTACAAATTAATGGAAAATTCTACCAAAGAAACATTGAAAACACAATGGGTGTAGTGACATTCATGATGGCATTCTTATCTTCTATTAGAGATAGGTAGATAGGGTGGGAATATAACAGTCTGTTGCCAGTGCTACAATCATAGATCACCATGTTATGTGCTGCTAATTAAAAAGTCGTAAATGGATGACCTTCAGAGGAACATGGTTATTGAGATGTGAATCATGAACAAACAGTTACTAATTCAGCAAAAATTTGAGCTTGGTAAGTAGAAGTATACACTGCTCATCAAAATTAAAAGATAATCTGAAAAAAAATAAACTTGTTGTTTAACCCTCCGAGCGTTTCGGGTTTAGCCCCGAACTTTCAAAGTTCCTCAAAATGTCATGAATAAGTGCTATTTTCTTAATTTTAATTAAAAAATGACTGTCAGTTTCTACCTTGATTCCTTTTCTTCCAATATACATCCAAAGTCAGATACATTAAAAGCTAGCAAACATTTTCATTCGTAATGAAAACAGAAGACTGGTTTCTATACGAAATTATCCGGCCGTGGTGTGCCAGTATATGTCAATTATCACAAATAAACTCAATAGCAGACTTCTGAGCATATCTTGGCCCATGAAATTTCGAAATTAATATATATTAAGCAACGGACGTATACTGGTATTCGAACTCTCAGTAATTCGGATGAGTAGAATTGTTTAAATTTGTTGTAGTTGATAGTCAGAAATCATTAGTTATAACTTGAAAGCATCACTTGAACGGAGGGAAAAAAGGGCGGTTAATTGGTAAACTCAAAATGAGGAGACAAATACCAATATAGGTTCGCTTAAAATCTATATATCACTGAAAGTGTCAAGAAGTATCAAAAAGTTGGAATAATCATTAAATTAATTAGTAAACTGCCTGCTCAACGCTGGTTAGAAGCAATAACTATATTCGAAGACTGCTGTCATTTTCAGCTCGAAGAATCCGTAAACCGAGTACAGTAGACCTGGTTTTAGATATTAATTTTGCCACAGGAACTCGAATCAATCATTCAGTTGCTGCAGGAAAGCCTCACAAGATTGAACTTTACGCGTGATAATAAACTACATCTTTCAAAGGGAGTCGTTTAGGGCTATAATTAAATTAATTTTTATTAGCATAAAATTAATTCAATTTTCAGAAGCATAAAATTAAATAAATCATTATAAGCATATAATTAAGTAAAGTATATTTAGAACTTGCATACTCTGTAAACATGATAAAAATCATAAAGTAATAGGATATAGCATAAAGTTGTTGTTTACTTTTGATTTCCTAAAAGTTAAGAATTTAAATGTCAGGAACTATTTATAAACTTTTTCATGCGAGCATTTTACGGCACCTGTTACATTTACAAAATATTTATTCTCCATTTAGATGAATTTGATCGTTAGAGGGGAGAATTGTATTTCTCCTATTAGCTCTAGAATTCTTCAGATACATAAGTATAAATTAGATATTAACACAGAATTGACTAAATAAAGTGCAAATGGAATGCATAATAAAAAGACTAATTCAAAACGTACTCTTAACAGAAGGGTTCTGTAATTGCTAGAAAAATAACCTAGTTTGTTTCTTCAATGCTAGGTTGCTAAAGAATTTTCAAACATAATGCTAACATTTAATTAAAAACGTTTTGTTTAAATAAACTGAGAGAAAATTGTTTTATTCCAAACATTTGTCATCTAAACCGTTTTAAAATAAAAATTAGGCACACAAAATAGGAAGTAAAAAGCATGCGTAAGAAGTGCTGTTGTTGTTGGTTGTAATCTCGTTTGTCTGTTGTCAGAACAAGGCCACGAAATTCATCGTGAAAAGGAGGTACGATTGCGCCAGTCGTTGACAAAAGCCTTTGGGCACTATACAAGTTGTAAGATATTTCTCCCCCCTTTTCTCATGCCTTCATGGTGTAGTGGTCAGCACGCTGGGCGTGCATTCCAGAGAGCGTGGTTCGAATCCCAGCAAAGGCGTTGCTTATTTTTCATGTCTCCTGCTTCGAAATAATCTAATGTCTCTACAAAGTGACAGTACAATTTTGCTCATTTCCGCCCCTAATTTGTTATTTGCTTATGTATTTATCACCACTAAGTAGCTTCTGACCTGAGATATATACCAAACAGAAAAGTGCCTGCTCAGCGGGTAGATCTACTATACAGCAGCCGCCACCACCAGGGAGGGGCTGACAGATCAGACTACATTATGTTTACAAAATCAAAAGCTACATAGAGTAGTAGTGTTATATAAACAATAACTTATCGCATTCATATGCTACATATAATTCAGAGTCACAGAGCTACTTATGATAATAAGTGGGTACTTAATATAATAAGCAAAAAAAATAATAATGTTAAAAAATAAAAAATGAAAATAAAAACAAAAAATAAAGAAAGAAAGGATATATATAAAATAAATAAATAATATAAATAAATAAATAAATTTTATGCAACGATTGCTTGCCTAGCTAGTTGATGTGCATGAATATCGTTCATTACAAAAATTGCAGTATTTTAGAAAGTCTAGCAACAGTTCCTTTAGTTTTTAATACATGTGAAGTCCATTGTTTCCAATATTTGATCAGATGGCTTGGTCAAGTGAGAGAGTTTCGTAAGACAGCAGGAAAAGTCATAATTATCCGGAGTTCTTTGCTGGCCACATTCACAAGTGCCCAGTTCTATTAATACCGAATCGATGGAAATATGGTATGAAAGGTCCATGGCCTGAAAGAAAGATTGTTGACACAAAAAAATGTAAGCATCTAAAAGTCAGGGGGACAAAAACGAAAAGTCCGTCTTTCCATTGCTGCACTATTCCATCTGGATTGACAGTGTTTTGTTAAGCGCTGTTAAGGTAATTCTTTTATAAAACGAACTTAGCAGGGTCAAGGGATGTTCCGCTAAGTTCATGCCAGTTGCTGCTTGCCTATCAAGCAAGTCAGCAAGCTCATTGCCAACTATGCTCGTATGTGCTGGAACCCAGCATAACCGTGAACGAAATTGAAATAATGATTGATTAAACTTCTTTTCCAAGTGAGTTTCAGCGTTTCAGGACATCATTTAACATGACACATAATCCATAGCCTGCGCCCCTCCCTCGGTGTACGAACCGCTTTTGTGAATGGTACCCTGTATAATGTGCCCCAAATTTGTGTAATATGCCCCCCAATTTTGAAGTTGAGCACCCGGGCAGCTCCGAA
>KK118013.1:710539-728648 GCA_000611955.2 Stegodyphus mimosarum | reverse complement strand
TTTCCCTACCATTACCTCGGACTTCCAACTCATCGCATACTTTGACTGCCCCATGCCACACAGATACCATGCATTTGCAAACATCCATTCCTTCTAAGGGATTCGAACGCGGGTTCGTTGGTATGGCAATCAGAGTCACTAACCACTATTCCGGTTGAGCAGGCTGTGTGAGAAATTTTGCATGTACTTATTGTACAGCTACCAAACGAAGTATAATTATTTCATATGATTTTCTTGCCCACTTATAGAAAATGATTTCATTCCTAAATTATTTCTTCCATAAACGTCAACAGATAACCTATGCTGTAAAGATTAAATTTAGTTTATACATAAAAAATTAATGATATTTTCAACTTTCAGAATACAATAGTTTAATTATTCAATTGCAATTTAATCGTCCGTTCTTTTTCTTTCCGTTAACGTTTTGAGCAAACAATATTAAAGTTAAAATTTTGAGTCATGGATATTATAAATTTAAAATGGTCTATCGTTTTTTAAGATGACCGTTAACGTATGCGAAGTAAGAAACTACTCAAACCAGTTTCTAGAAAATTAACTGCTCGTTCAGTTTTTTTTATTTATCGACTGATTGATTTTTTATGCGCTGTTTGTCCCCTGGAAGGGAAGAACCGTATTGTTTTGACAGGCTAGAAAAGAAAAAACAAAATAGAGTGTGAGCAGAACGTGGCTTGCAGCATTTTCGTTTAATAGAATTTAGGAAAGTATGTATTGGCAAGTACAAAATGGTGATAGAACCCATGCTACATCAAACTGAGCAAAATAATAGGAGGACATATTTTCGAAAAGTAAAACTGCGTCCCTAGATGCAAATGCATCTATTACTTAATTATGAGATCCTGCCCATTAAGCAACTGAAGATATCCAATTCATATTGCTAGTTTCAGAAAAATATTATTTATTATTTTGTATCTTACTATAAGTAACATTAGATACTATGACTTTTCCAAATGCTTTCGATGGACGCTATCATTGTCATTTTGATATGACGCTATATGATTTGATGCGCTATCATTGTCGCGTTCTCTCTCTCTCTCTCTCTCTATATATATATATATAATATTCAAAATCACTTCTTTAAACTAAAATTTGAAGCATCCATTAAAGTAAGCTTTCCTTGCCCAAATCCTAAAATATACTCATATCCTAACTTAAGAGAACTTGCACATTATGTTGAATTTCTGAAAATCTAATAGATATATTTTAATTAAATTTGGTATGAATATGCATTTATAACAAAGAAAACGATTTACCATTCAAAAGTAATTTTTATGAGCTTAATTATCAGTAAAGCTCACAAAATGCCCAAAATCCGCATTGTGATATCGAACTGAAAATGAGTCTAATGTGGGGTGTAGTCTCTTCTCACAGCCAGACAGGTGACGCACAGTGAGCGGCATGCTGGGCAGAAGGTACGTAAGAAGTGCCTGTGGTAGCCAATCTCATTGTTGCAAAAAAGGCAGGTTCCAATTCCTGGATGTTCTCGGAGGTGGATAGGGAGGTGAAACTGTCTTTCTAACAGCGTCCCAGACATGCTCTACGGGGTTAAGATCAGGAGATCTGTGGTCTATTAATAGGAACTCCAAACCAGCTACACCCCTGAAAAGGTGAACACAGGGCTCTAAAATCTACTCTCTGTACTTCATAGCAGTCAAACAGGCTTTGTCAAACACATGCAGGCGTGTGGATCCGTTCAACATAACGCCTGCTTAAACCATCCACTACCGTAAAGATGCTTTTCAGGAAGGGTTGGTATTGTGCTCCAGTCTCTCCCCAGATACATGTTTCCAAGCTTCTAGAGACATTAGGTTATTTCGAAGCAGGAGAGATGAGAAATGAGCAATGCCCTCGCCGGATCTCGAACCACGGACCTCTCGAATACGCGTCGAGCGTGCTGACCCACGACGGCATGCTGAGAAGGCGAGAGAAATACCTTATAGGCTTTACTCCGAAAATCAGTTTCCAGGCTGAATCGCAACTCATCTGTAAAATCGAAACTGTGTTCCACTGAAGGCGCATGTTTTCTGCAACATACCAAATTCGTTTTTCTTTGTTCTGCAGTGAGTGGGACGCAAACAGCGAGTCCTCTGGCATAAAGCCCTATCTCAGGAAACCTTCCGGCACCTACACAGTGTGAAACTCACTTCCAGTGTCAGCATACAACTCAACGTGAGATCTGTGAAGCTGTAACAGTCCCGTGTCACTGCGTAGAAAATACCAAATAAGGATCTCATCATTGTGGCTCTTGGTCGACCTTTCCAGATCTTGGATATGTATCCAATATTCTGAAACTGTTTCTATAAATTGCAGACGATACTGGGCTTTATATTAAGCTCTGTAACTTCCTGCGCTTGTGAACAGCCTGCCTTCCAATACACTGACAATTCCCATCTCCTTCCGTCATCCAGATGTTCGTGGCTACCTGATACCTTAAACATTTGCGCAACTCTTGCAAGAAATTCGTCGAATGTCGTGAAGGAGTACGAGAAACCCTTCTTGAACTTCTGTTCTCTCTAAACTCACAACTCTGCAGATACGCACATGTAAGCTTAAGTATTCGACTATGAATATTTACATAATTAGAACCTTTGGTGCAATACGTTTCGTAAAAATAATCATAATTTGCAAAAATAGACATTCTATTTCTATTCTATATTCTATATACATATGCAACGTTCTTAACGGAATTTTTAGTTTACGTCTTTCTAAATTATAAGACATTTTTGAGTGGTCCCTTGAAAAACTTTTAAATGATTCTTATATGCATTTAGGAGATCACAAAGCTTTTACATATTCTCTTCAAAGCGCACAAGATGCTTTAAATTATTGAAAATATTTAACTTACGAGTGTAAGTGAATACAATAAAAGCATTTATAATGTGAAAACAGGAAAGAAAAGGTATAACAAAATTTAAAAGAGGATTCCATCACAAAGGGAGTGCAAACTGCAGATCTGAAAGTTGAGGTAAATATCATTATCCCACAGTAACGAACAAAAAAGGTAAGGGAAAAAAAAGTCGCAGATTTCTCTTACTTAAAATGAGCTTTTTAGTTAGATATATGTTTACATTATCTTTTCTTTTTTCGTGTTTCCACATTTTTATGAATTTTCAAATTAGCTTTAGGTAAGGGTTTTAACTCCAGAAACAAACGTAAATATTTATTAGCTACTTTATCTTACTTGTAGCTTTATGCGTCTCTTAAATTCATATACTGCTTATAATTTGCCTTTATTACTTTTGCTCATTTAGAGGTTTATACGTGTAGATTATCGATTTTCTAGTAAGAGAATTACGTATTATAAACCAATCAGCTTTATGTGCTTTCGCTTTCCATAGATATAAGAGGACCCTATTTGATGCATTAATACACGTTTTAACTGTGCACGCACTGTACATTTATTCAAATATTAGCCGTATACTTTTATCCCAATGTTTAAAACTAAGCGAAGGAAAGATTTTTTTTCTTCCATTAAGAGAATTTACCATTTATCAAAAGCTGCTCAGGAATACATGCTGTTCTTATTTTATTGCAAAAAATGCGCATTCTTACGAAAACTTATTGTAATCTTAAAGTTCTGTGGCATAGATGAATAAAACTTTTCATTAAAAAAGTAAAAAAAAAAATGGAGATGCGGTGCGAAGTTTGTTCTTTCTATAAAATGAACTTCCATTGACGTAGAAGAAGAAAGCAAGAACTTAACATAGGCGGAGACGCTGAAAATAAAAGTACCTGAAATTCTAAATTTTTCTCATTTCATTGCTGAGAAAACCATTCGAAAAATCGGAAAGGAATGATAAGATTTGTTGACTTTCAAGAAGATTGAATGGAGAATCCGTCATCAGAAGAGCGCGTGATTTATTACGTGAATGTCTAGGAATGATTTGAAAAAGGATAAAAGAACAAAGAACACTCATTTAAAAGAATAATATATCACATGGGATTTACATTCTCTACCTGCCATCTATCTGCAGCTGTCAAATTAAATCATTTTTATAAAAATTAATTATTCTGAGTTTTGATATTAAACTACCGACATCATCTTTTGTTTCATGAGAAATAAATTTATGATTTTTGGTTATAAAACTATCAGCTCTCTAGGCTTTTGTTTCATTATGAAACGAAAAAATGTACCCTTTTTATTCAGAGAATTATTTCGTGTTAAAAAACGGAAACAATCAGAAAATGTCCGATTTCGTAGACGAAAATAGCTTAAAAGAGTAGCCTCGTGTTGAAGCACATTATTCTCCAATAACGTAAAGAAGCCTAGATACAAGAAGAATGCTTCGCATAGCAGTCATAAACTCTTCTTAAAAAAATACCAAAAATATCTACAAATTAAACGGATATTTCAATTTAATATAGTGTCTGATGTATGACATGTATAGGTTCTAGTCTGAGTCAATAGTAAGACCACGTCAAGCCAAATAAACGACCATTTATTTGTTGGCTTAAAAAATTTATTTGAAATGTATGAAATTCCTAGTAATGACAGCTTTTCTAACGAATATGTTTGTCGCTCAAATGCGATAGTGGTTAGTGACGCTGACTGGTGTACTGAAGGCTCAGGGTTCGAATCCTGGAGAAGGCATGGATGTCTGTAAGCTTTCAGATTCTGTGCTGCAAAGGGGCACTCCAAATACGCGGTGGGCTATAAGTGTTCTCGAGTGGTTCGTGATAGGGGAAGAGATGTGGCAGAATCTCGGACCGCCTCCTAGGGTATTCTCCCTCAAAACTGCTGCGGATCTGCTCAGATAACAATGTGTAGATGTCCTTTTCTTAGTTGAAAGGATTGATTTCAGTTAAGGCAAAGCACATAAAGGCTATCTGCCAAAGGAGGTATGCCTTCATGGAAGACTTGCTAAAGGAAAGTAGCTCGTATTTACACTGCAAACGAGGAAAATCACAAAGCAGTTCCCCAAGACTTGAAGCCGGCCGAAATACCAAAGCACAGTTTTCTTATCTAATCGGCCACTGATGAGCTCTGTTATGGCAGAAAAGGAAGATTCTGCAAAATATAAACCGGTATTCTATTGAAATCACGTACCCTTCTGATAAATATGCATCAACGACATGACGAAATGTCCCGATAACATATTTTCATGCATCATCCTGATGCACGATAATGCATTGCTTATAATTACCAAAGTGTTGAAGTAAAAGTGAGATAAATGGAACCATAAATGGAACACATTGAACTACACTCAAGATCTCTTTCCGTGCTGAATTATTGCCTTTGGAAAGCTCAATAAACCATTCAGATTTTTTCAGTTTAGATGTAACATAAACAGGGCTGCATCAGACTTCTTATGCAACGGAGGATCTACTATTAAAACACCTTTAATCTAATCTATCAGTGGAAGAATTCTCTTAATGCTTCAAAATAGTGTAAGACTATTCAACCATACAGCCATGAAACAAAAAATTCTTCATCATCCCTAAGAAAATGTTGAATTGCTAAAAATAGCCAAGAAAGAATATTTTGGAATTTCATGTTCGTAAAATAAATCATTTCTGGGTTTAAAAGAGAGGTCGGATACTGATATTGTTGACGCTGTTTAATTATTTTTACTTCTGGTAGTTTACAGATGCTGAACACAAAGTTATTGTTATATTAGTTATCTCATAACTAAAACGAACTGGAATTCTTTAAGAATAAAAATGTGTAGATAATATCAATACCCTTTCCGTGAAAAAGAAAGTTATAAAAATGCGCTGGAATAAAGCACGTTACCCAGATCCAAAGAAAACGGAAAAAGAGGGCAGGACGAGGAATTTATAATTGGATTCCGGAGTAATTCATGCAGAGAATTAATGATTTGGGTTATCTATACCTCGACGGTACTGTTAACTTTATTCAGTTATAGTCGATTGGAAGAGTACATCACGACATGTCTCAGAAATTGTTTTGTCAATAACTGTAATGAACTCACGGTATATAATAGAAAAATATACATTTCCATGGTCTACAAAAAATAGACACTTCATTTCGTTTTTTCTCTTTTATTATATTCAGCATTTTATTGGCAAACGTTTAAGAAAATTCCAATAAATTTTATTTGAGGGGTTAAAAGTTAGATTTTAGTATTCACTGGTAACATAAACTAAGTCCAAACTTCTAACAGACTTGAAGCGAATTATCGCTTCTTCTGAGAAGAACTAAAAAATCTTAAGAAGGTTTTAAAATAAACCTTTTTATTAAATCACAGCTGGAATCAGACGCGCATTTATACACGTCTCATACTTGACAAATCAGCCAACAACCAGTGGAGATGTAACTTAATTAGCTGACGTTTAAATACGTGTCGTTCAGTATCTTAGGCCAGTTCAAGTAGCACTTTTTATGCATAGTCTCCGATTGTGTTGCCTGCACTTGAATTTAATGATATGTTGTATTTATTTAAATACCCGCAAATAATGAAGTTTCGTCTGTAGCACAAACTGTGCCTTTTTATTTATTTAAAAAGGCTATTTAACCTTTTTTAGAGTCAGCGATTTGTTTCAGACTAAGCGATAACTTGCTTCCGATCTAGTAGGGTCTGCAGGATATTAAAACATGCTTATAGGTACAGCAGAAGCCTGCGTCTTTATCATAGGCAAAATATGCATGCAAATATATATGTATACATTTCAGATGGATTTTGGCAAAGCAGAAGCCTGCGTCTTTATCATAGGCAAAATATGCATGCAAATATATATGTATACATTTCAGATGGATTTTGGCAATATGCGAATTTTAAAACTTTAGTGGTTGGATCAAACATTAGTAATTAAACCAGTTTTGTTTTAGTCGAGTGACGATAACATTTCATCCACCATGCCTTCATTTTTTCATGATTTATAATAATTTAACATTAATTCTCGCCGTTAAAATTTAAGAACGATTCTTTGATACACAAAACACTCAGTTGTCTGACCCATCATCATGACCCAGTTATACTGTATGATTTATGATAATGATGGAAATGAAAACCAGAAATGGAAACCCATTCAAATATTACAGGGGCAAAAATAATTTCATTTCTTCCGCTTTTATTTAACTTTGGACATTACACTTTTTTTGGCCTCTATAGTTTTTCTGTCTAAAACACTTTTTCTTGCAACTTTTGAAGTAAAAACTAAAAAAATGTCAAGTATTTTTTTTTTGAAATTTGACCGATGCATTTGAAAATATTCATCATCTTATTTTAAATTAATCTTTGAAATGATTCACTGTTTCTATCACACAAAAACTAAATTCCCTTACACTGATCTTAACAGAACTTTTCATTCGTTTTATTTTTCTCCATTAGTAACATCACTTTCACTCGTAAAAAGGAAGTATTGTAATCGTGAAAAGTTTCGGGTATCATATTTCAACGAAAATATCCATTTTGACCGCTATAGAATGCAATTTAATGATGTTTTTGCGTGACATTTGTACGTAAGGACAGAATAAAGGACTCTTTTGCCCTCAAAAAATTATAAAACTGATTTAAAATACATTCTGGAGAGATTTTTTTCGTGGCGTCTGTGCGTACGTACGTATGTCTGTACGTATGCATGGATCTCGCATAACTCAAAAACGAGTAGCCTCAGAGAATGCTGAAATTTTGTATATAGAACTGCTATAATACGAGATGCGCACCTCCTATTTTGGTTGCAATCGGCAGCACCAAAAGTTTTACCAAAAGTATATATATATATATATATACTTTTGGTAAATCCACTCTGTTACTCAGCTTAATGAACTCAATTTCTTTATTCTTATGTGCTTGTAAATTGTGGATTTTTTGCTTTAAAATTGCTTGAGTTACGTTGTTCTTAACTTCCGGTTAAGGTTTTAATACCTTTAGTTAACCTGCGTGTTATAGTTGCAGCATTATCAACAATTTAAAAGTTGTTTAAGATCGGCCTAATTGTTGGCCATAGCAGCCATATTTGTTTACATTTTAAACTTAGCAGAATAGTGGATTTGTTGCCAATCTAGAGAAACTAAGCTTCGCAACGACAAAGATAACGCCTTCTTTTATTATTGCGAATTAAATCATGCTTAATCCGTTCTGGAATTTATTCGAGGACATAAGTGTTTAAGATTTACTTCGTAATTTTTAATGTAGATATTCTATGTATTTTTACCTTGTCGCACTTTTTTTGCTTGTTTAATTTCTTGTATATATCATTTTAGATTTATTATAGTATTTGTTGAATAGAATATGTGGCAGCGAGTAGATAATTCTTCAAATGATATACATCATTTTTGTGTATTCGGAGTTATAAAATGAATGACGTATAACGTTGTTAACTGAACCTACTGCATGATTGTCGCTATGATAAAAATTATAGTGAATTCTAAAGGGTGCATTTCTTCCACTGTGGTTTATGCGCTATGGACGAAGTAGATTTAATTCAATCCAATAAGTTTAAATGAAATGCAAAATGCGTATGATACGTATCATTTAATATTCCGTACAAGAACGTCATGTGGTGTATACATCATATTTTTTTCTTATTGTGCTCAACACTGTGTATTAATTGCTCTCACATATCGGCGTAAAAAGGACTTTGGCTTAGATGCTCCTGCAGCATTTAGATACCTCTCGAGCATATTTCAATAGTTTTGGAGCAGATTTATAATAATTTATTGCAAGTTCATGAAAGGCATTCCTAAATATATTAACTAAATTATATTTATTCATTAATTCACTTCAGTTTTCTTCTTTAGGTCAGCTTTATAGTTTTTCCCGTGTATAATTGTGGCATCGAGAAGTTAAAACCACTGAATGCTGGGAGTTCGATCTAGGTTTGATTTCAGGCAAAAGGACTGGCTGCATGATTAGTATTTGTGGTTTTCTCCATGTGTAATGTGAATACAAGCTAGTTTATCTTAGATTGTGTTGTTATATTATACCTCCGAATGTTCCGAGATGCAATGATTAATGTTATTTTATTCTTTATTAGCTTGGACTCACCTCTCAGAGCACTATGTTACGTAATATATGTTATAGGCAGTCTAAACTTCAGTAGTTGCAATGTTGATCGCTTTAGTGTGAATGCTTACTTTTCCATTCTCCTAATAAACGTTTTATTAATACACTGTGATGAAGTTAACATTGATTTAAACAGAACGTTCTCAATGAAGGCATCATTTCCTTTAGACAGATAGCTTTGCCATATTGAATAACATTCAGGAAATGCCTCTCACATACACAGTCCAGTCACATTAATGTGACCATCTGTCAAAAGCCAGAATAACCACCTTTCGCAGAGCGGACTGCTGCGAGACGTGCAGGAAGAGAGTCACATAGGTCCCTGAAGGTGTTCTCTGGGATGTTGAGCCATGCCGACTCTAATGCCATGGCCAGCTGCGCTAGATTACGCGGTTGAGGATCCATGGCACGAACAACTCGATCGAGATGGTCCCACAGATGCTCGATTGGGTTTAAGTCAGGTGAGTTTGCTGGCCAGGGGAGGACGGTAAACTCATCCTGGTGCTCTTCGAACCACGCACGTACACTGGCAGCTGTATGGCACCTCGCATTGTCCTGCTGGAAGATGCCATCATCCTGAGGAAAAACAATGCGCATGTAGGGGTGAACATGGTCCGCAAGGACAGATGCGTACTTGTATTGATCCATTGTGCCTTCCACAATGATCAGTGAACCTAGAGAATGCCAGGAAAACATTCCCCAGACCATAATGCTCCCGCCTCCAGCTTGGACCGTTCCGGCAATGGTTGCAGGGTGGTTCCTTTCAGAGGTTTCACGCCTTATACGCCAACGTCCATCTGTCCGATGGAGCATAAAACGCGATTCATCCGAAAACGCAACCTGTCGCCACTCAGTGGACGTCCAGCTGCTGTACTGGCGTGCAAATTCTAGCCTTCGCCGTCGATGAACAGCAGTCAGCATAGGTGCACGAACCAGGCGTCTGCTTCGGAGGCCCAGACGCAGCAATGTTCGCTGAATAGTACTTTGGGAGACACTTTTGGTAGCCCCTTGGTTCCTTTTGGTGGTCAGTTGCTCAACGGTAGCCCGTCTATCTGCCCGAACGCATCTCCGCAACCGTCGTTCGCCTCTGTCATCTATGGCCCGTGGTGCACCACATTTGCCACGTCGCTGATTTTGGACAGTCCCATTTTGCCATGCACGGTACACTTTTACCACGGCGGCACGCGAACAGTTCACAAACTCAGCCGTTTCGGAAATGCTTCCACCCTTGGCCCGAAAGCCAATGATCATGCCCTTTTGGAACTCGGATAAATCGCTTCGTTTCTGCATTACGCCAACGATTGAAATGTTTTCCGAAGCCCTCACACACCCTTTATATACGCTCAACTGCACTGTGCTGCCACCTGCCTTCTGTGATTGGTTATTTAACTCTGACATGGAAAGTACGTGGTGGTCACATTAATGTGACTGGACTGTGTATATTATGGAAAAGCAATTTTATGGGCATCAAAATTAATGTAATATTATAGCAACAGCAATCTTTCAATCTTCAGTATGTACAAAGTGTATTCTCTATTCATTTTGATGGAAAAGTACACAAAAATCTTAGTTATGACTAAAATTTTCTCTAGATATGTAAGAATTTATGTAGATATGTTAATTAAACTTGCCATAAAAGATTGAAATGTTAGCTCTTTCAACTTAATCTCTTCATACAATCTTAGTAGCCTATTCTTTCAGCACTATTCACATATTTTGATAAACTGATCTCATTAATATATTATATACTGATTCTTTAATCTTGTAAATATTGTCAACACGCCCCAGCTACTGCTTCGAAAAGATTCTTGAGCAATAAAATTGAAGACATTGAACGCTGCTAAGGAACGAACCGTTTCCACACTGGATATGTGCCCACTGTGAAAAGAAGACTTCTGTAACTGCAAAGCTTGTGTCCTGCAGTCAGACTGAAAATAACTGCTCGACATTATATTCCGAAAACTCGCCAATCCAAATTATATATCAGTTGTACATCAGATCAATCAAAACGCGCATTATAATATATTGATAACTATCATGTATTAATAACTGCAACCTATAACATAATTTATCTACAATCTACTGTAACACAGTGGTACATCGGTAAACGTCCGCTTTGAAATACGACGAACTCGGTATACGTCCAGGCGGGACGCAAAATATTTTGTTAGCTATTAAGGCATTTATTTGAAATACGACTCAAGTTCGATGAGGCAAGACTTCGGGCACTACATTTGTTTACCTCTTTGCAGACGATGCAACGATTGCCCATGAACGTTAGTATGCCAATTGCTACTATTCAGTGAATACCCCGTGCTGTAACACTGAATTTTGAATTCATTTGTGTTTTTTAATTGTTTCTTAAATTCATTGAAAATGAGTTTTAGAAAACTTGATTAGACGAATCAAGCAACGAAGAAAATTGTCAAAATCATCATGGATGTGAAAAAAAAATATTGTTGAAAAGTATAAAGATAATATGTGTATCTTGGACTTGGCGCCGCATGTCAAGTAAGATTGTGCTTAGCGTTGTGAAAAGCAAAGACGCTATTAAATCGACTAACGTTGCGAAGGGGTTGAGATCGATTACTAGTCAGAGACATTACGACCTGTTAAAAAATTACTTTTTATTAAACAGCAGAAAAACGTTTATGTACAGTATCATGCGCACTGCTTTATTTATATGTAGAGTACATATTTTCTCCTACTGCATTTTAGTATTAAACAACTTTACAATAATAACGCTAGGATATAAGAACGGATTAATTATTTTCCTCTTTTTTTTATTGGACGAGTTCGTATGGTATACGTCCAAAGGAAAAGAAAAGAGTAGAAAGAATTAAACTACGTAACCGAGTTATAAAGTATATCTTAAATAATTACTTTAATATACCTAAGCTATGAGATTATAATTTACAACCTATAAGAAGAATCTAAAATACGTATCAGATCGATCCACAGACAAAGTACGTATCTTAGCTTTAATATAAATATATCAATTTCAAATTTTAGGTATTCGAGCCTAAAAATACCTCAGCTGAAACTGAGAAAGAAAAGGGTAAAATTATTGAAAATACTTTTCATATAAATATATTAAATAATAAAGTTTGCCTCAAATTTAGAGAAATCGTTTCCCTCCAATAAGTATTGTTTTCGTAGCCTAAAAACGACTATATTTATTGGATGAACTTCAGATAAATATTATAAATATCTTATAAATATTGCCACTGAGTTATTGAGGAGACAATTTACAGTTTTTTACGGTTAACTTATTCGTAAAAGGGAAATACTATTAAATAGTTTTATTGTAAAAATTTTATTCAATCGGAATAGTTACAGGCTCTTTTTATATTGTAGGCAATAACATTGTATTGGAAATGCGTTTTATTGTAATGACAGTTTTTTCCATTTCATTACTTTATTGGAGAAAATGCCATTAAAATTAAGTAGTTTTTTTCTAAAATTGATTATATCTTAGAGAAAAAAATATATTTGCCACTCATATGACCAACCTTTCTGTTCCCGTCAGTGTTCATGCGTTATAGTCGTAAATTATAAAAGTAACGAATATAAATGGTATAGAAATAGTATTCGCAGTCTAAGTCTTTTGAATTCACTTTAACAACTCTAAGCGAAATCATTTTAATGTTTATAGAATACATTTTTCTTAGCTTTTTGTGGGAGAATTGAAACATATTTTGCTTTTAAAAGAAGGATGTAAAATGTTTTTCTATTTTTACTACGAAAAAGTTTTTTTACTTCCTTATACGAAATAAAAGCGTGAAGTATTGTAATCACGAAAATTTCGGGTATAATATTTCAAGAAAATATGCATTTTGACCCCTCTTGAATCCATATGAACTATTTTTTTTACCTGACATCTGAACGTACGAACAGAATAAAGGGCTCTTTTATTCCAAAACGGGTTATAAAAATGGATTTTGAATAAATTCAGAAGGATTTTTTGTATGTCTGTACGTCTGTATGTAGGAATGTGTTTAGCATAACTCAAAACGATTAGCCGTAGAATGTTAAAATTCTGAATATGAAACTACTATAACATCTAGTTGTGCACTTTTTTTATTCTTTAGGCTGGTAAACTGCATTTTTTGCTGTAAAAGTGACTGAATTATGTTGTTCTCATGTCCTGCTTGAGGTTTTTTAGGCCTTTAGTTAATCTGTATGCAATAATTGCAGAGTTATCAATAATTTAAAAGCGTAAGCTTCACAAGGCCTAATGTGGCGGCTGTTTCTTTACATTCGAAACTCAGTAATAAATATAGTGAACTAAGTCAGTCGATGCATCAACTTTAGCGTCTTTTTGCCTTGTGGGACCAGAGGTTAACTTTAAATGTTTGTTCACTGAAACTTTTGTCCGTTCATTAGCCAAATTGTTTGTTTTCCAGTAGAAACATTTAATTTTAATCAAAAAAAATCTATTTTCCATAACTGTTTTTGGTGTTTTAGGTTTTTCTGTATTTTACAGTTTGAGAATTATATCCCTAATGAAATTTGTGGAAATAAGTTTAAATAAAATGCAGCAAAACGCATGTGTAATAAGGACGTAGAAGAAAGACACGTAGTGTCCACATCGGATATTTTCCCTTTTGTAAAAACTGACTTAAAAATCAACAATCTGCAATTTTTGTTTGCTGAGATGATTAATGATTTTGCTTTTTTACTTACTCTAAAATTATTATAAAGCGAAATTATTATGATTACACACAGACTCTATCTCATACAGAGAAACAGTAAAAATTTCCAATCTCATTCAAATATGCTCCTTATTTGTAATAGAAATTCATGATATGCAAAAACGTAAAAATGGGAAAAGAACCATTTTTGTAATGTTACATATATTATCATCAAAACTCCACTACTCCATATAGAGTTTTAAATTCTTTACTAATTGTTTAGCATTTCTATTGGCTACTTTTAATTCTTTAGTTTCTGACGTACTAAATTATAAAAATGTCAGTTAATTCATACAAATGTATATCATTACCTCTGCTTTATTTAAGCATGTAAAGGCTGATGGAAAACACATCTTAAAAAATCATCAGTCCAAATAAATAACCATTTGTTTTACTGCAACGACATTTACATCAACATTAAAAATACTTTTTACTCTGAATGATAAGATTACATTAATGGTCAGTTTGTGGATCAGTAGTATCTTCTGCAATTATATATAAAGAACAATATTACAAAACTAATTGAAGAAGTACGTTATCATGCTTTTTTGTATACATCGAAAGCAAAATCGAAAGTAATATTTTAATAAAATTTCGTCAGTATATAATGGACTAAAAATAAACGATAAGTAAATAAATGATAAAAGCAACTATAAAATAATTTCTACACTCTTTTAATATTAATAATATAAATAGTAATAAAAATAAGTATTAATTTTAATTCATTTTGAGTGTCTTAAAGTAATAGATGTTCAAAAACGATCACCATCGGCAGCACTATACAGCCAGCAACGTTATAGAACAGGTCCCCAACAGCGGATACGATTTCTATTAAGGGGGAAGGAGCACAGATCGTCTCAGCTGCATGTCTCATGTCATTCCATGCTCGTGGCTTTATAGCATGCACATTTAGGAGCCTGTAGCGTCGTCTTCATATCTCGTCAGATGTTAATCTCTTGTTGCTGCATCGTCCTCTCTTTAGATCACACACAGTTCCTTCAAGCCTATAACAAAATCTTATAACCGTTACACGTAACTGCGGCTAAGCAAAAAATTCTGTTCTTCATATCATTGCAACTCATATTCTCAGTTTTTCAACTCTTAAAATTTCCCATACATTGCTTAAAACGAAGCATGCTTACTTCTGTTTTTAAGTGTACTCTGGAGCCTGCCTCCTGGCCGGAACTGAAAACAGCAGAAATGCCTATACGTGCTCATGCATACTTAATGTAAACACGGCGGCTTCAAATGCGAAACAGGTCATTGTTACTAATTTCTCTGTTACTGTCGTTTGTAATATGTAAACATTATTTTGAGATATTTTGGGATTATTTTACTTACCGTATCATTTTTATTTTGATTCTTTTCTGTACCTTCTATTTCTTCTGTTGCCTTCATCAACATACAAGTTAATTTGTGTTTAAATTGCGAACATAATTGTGGTCATCACCCAGAATAGCTTAGTGGCCTGGAAAGACAAGCCGCCCATTTATTTGAATTTATGTATTGATGGAAGAATTTTAAATCTTTTGGTTATTTGAATATAAAGTCACAAGGACATTCTACCTAGGAGGAGGGATGCCTTCGTGGAGCTCGTATTCACGTTACACATGAGGGAAAATACAATAACTTATTGCCTTTTTTCAAACTGTTCAGACATTTCATTGAAAAAATGTATCAAAGAAACCATTACCCCCAAAATATTAAATACTGGTTTGCCTAAATAATAACGAATTACTATGCAGACAAAAAAGGCACTTTACTGCACAGACAGACAGGTACTTATAGACAGATGCTGTTTTGATAACGGGGAGCCACTTAGGTCAAATATTAACGTTGGCTCGCAAACTAAATGACATACACTTTATATAATAATATGTAAAGCGACATGGAAAGCTTGACCACTTTATCAAATCCAAAATAAAATACAAACGAAATAATAACAAAACAAACAGTAATAAAAAGATAAATACAAAAGTGCAAAACAGATTTTTATCAGATTAATTGTAGGATGCATAAAATTGCTTATTCCATTTACATTACTGAAAACATTTCGCGCAGACGCCGCCACTTGAATTCGAAGAGGCAGAATCCGGATGTCAGCGACCAATTCCGAGTTGACATTTATTTCTCCATTTTGCATATGGCATGCTGTTTCATTTTTAATAGCGTTGTAGTATCTGCATCCAGCATTGGTATTCATATCCAGCCTCCAGCACTGGCACTCAGTTTGCTTAAGCAACTGAAAATCTAAGATAGAAAATTCCTCAGTTGATGTTCTTTCTTATAGCAGATTCGCAACGACGTCATTGCACAGCTATTTATGACGGATGTAAACAGACTACCAGAACTGGCATTTGACGACTGGCAAACGTTAGAGGAACAGTACCCAGAAAATTAAATGGAATGACGTTCTACTTCCTAGCACATGAATCGATGTCTACGTTGTGATAGAAACCAAGTACGCACTGTTTACAACACATACGGCTACTTTATTGTGAAATTCTAAATATTTAACAAGCAATACAAAAAAAATCCGCATTTAGCATAAAACCTGAATTAGTATAAAAGGTACGATACAGGAAATAATATAACTGTAGGTTTGGTTTTGGTTTATTGATATTACGGAAAAGCACGTTTTATCTGCCTAAGGGGAGGGATGAAAGACTTTCTAAGGGAACCTGGCTCACATACAAGTTACACATGGAGAAACTACGGAAACGGTCATGCAGCAGCCCATTAGCCTAGGGTCGAACCCAGGACGGAACTACTAATTTTTAGCCGTTCGGCCGCGGTTGTACCCTGAAACTGTAGGTATAAACTGACAATACGCATTGGCGAGCTTTAACACTGTGATAGTAATTATGTCAAATGTAAGAGACACAATATAGAAGAATAAAACGTCCACTAGCAAAAGACCTCGGATATGACTGGTAGCTAAATTGCCACCCTCATTGGCAAGTGCATAAAGGCCGTGAAGTCTGACTATAAAGCATATTGCTGTATCAATGGCTTAGTAGTACTAATATTAGTAGCAGCAGCAGTTCAAGTAGTTGGGCTGCACAAGATTGACTACCTAAAATTCTATGCGACAGGCACATTTCGAAGAATGGGATTCGTTGAACCAGTATATTATAAGTAAGCTGACTGATAAGTAAGTATGCCTTATGGCTGCAACTTTCATGCATTTCAGCAGTTTTTATACACAAAAATATATTAAGAGATATTTTTTCAGTTTTTTAATTAATATACGAAGATATTTTAAAAATTAATTATCATATAATTTTTACTTTCGGGTATTTTTATATAAATCACAGTTTGCACAAATATTGCGCGCATTTTCACCTGCTTTTAACCGATCCTACTTCATTTCATCATTACCCATCTTTCCTTTAATATGCATGGCCTGCATTTCGATCTTTTATTGTAAACATATTTATACTTTCATTTCTATGCAGTATATCTCTTATTTACTAAACTATTTTAAATACTCTAATCCAACATTTAAGTCTAGTATATAATCCGTACATTGCAACGTGACTACTAATGCATCTAAAGTTTTGTTTTCGAAGTTGGCACCGTTTCTAAAAAAGTCTGATCTTCTCCCATTCCTTCAAAAGATCTCGAATTTTATTATCACTTAACGCGATTTCCTGCGGCTCTAAGAATTTTTGTAAGCTGACACAACTTTTAAACGCGAGAAAAAGAATAAAAAGCGCATTTAAAATCATAGAAACTGCATCCTAAAATACGGCGTGTTTAGTCAAAATTTGTTTTATTTGCTGGTTGTTACACTGCCATCTAACGGTACAATAAAGAACCTAGTAATAAGATTAAACGGAACTCTCGTTCTAGGTAAGTGGATGCTTAAGGTTTCTCTTAATACGAAGTACTTTCTTATGCTTTTAATTTTTTACAAAATTAAATCAAATTTCTGCACTGCTTTTATTTTTTTACAAATAAAATATATTAAATGTGCAGACAAGTATGCGACGTTTGTTATGATAAAAGTTCCTTAATTTATCTAATATTAGTTTTAAAAGATTCCGAAAATCAGAATTAAATAATTACGGAAATCAGAATATTGACGCTTCTAATTAAAAGCCGCGAATTTATAAATCTCAAAGCTAAAAATTCATAAGCAAGAAAAACTGCATTAATAAGCATTCGTTTTTTGTTGCTTGAGAACTAGATTTGGAAAATATTGATAAAGTATTTTTAACGCAAATTTTTAATTACTTTTTCCCTAACTGATATTCACAACCACACTTTTAACATTTGCTCTATTGTTTCCGATGTTATTTCAGTTCTCCTAACTTTGGTTTTGTTTCTTTTTTTAAATTTGTTTGATAGAGAAAGAAAAATACATTAATCAAAATCAATCGCACTTTCTTTTCACAAACAATTTTTTTAACTACTATTATTGCT
>KK118013.1:699720-710502 GCA_000611955.2 Stegodyphus mimosarum | reverse complement strand
TTATTATTATTATTATTACTGCTTCTGGTTTTAATTTATTGGTTACCTAATAATTTCAAGGGGCAATTAAAACTCGATGCATACAAGTATACAAAATTTTCGGGTAACTAAGTTTTTACAATATTCTAGAGATTATTAGGTTTTTCAAAAAGCAAGAGGTATGGAAAATATATTGTACCTTTTCTAGAATTCGAATCAAGTATCTTCCGGTGCTAACTGGGGAGGCTAAACACTTACTCTACGAAAGCACACACGGAGAAATGCTATAACTCTTTAAATTTACAGGGTGAAAGGAGAAAGACCAAAGACCCAGTCGTCGGAATTCAGATGGGGACGAGCTACCAATTACCAGCTACCAGCTATTAGCTGCCCAGACGATATTGCAGTTAGTGACGCTGACTGCCTTACTCATTCAGGGTATTTAAATGCGGAAGATGGCATGGATATAATGAGCATGTATGATCTGTGCGGCAAGAAAGCAGCTCAAAATACACGGTAAGTTTAAAGTTCTGTTCAGAAGTTAGTGGCAGAGGAAATGGGGTTAGAGATCCTCAAATCTCGAGGTCTCCTTCAAACCTGGGGCGGAAGCTTAATGTTTAGCTAGGTTCAGGAATATCTCAAACACCTGAAGTACATGTGGTACATAATACCTCAAACACAGATGCTGGCTTAGCTTCTGCTTATAGCTGTGCAGACCCTTAAATATTTCGAAAACGAAAAAACTTGAAAATTCAACTCTGCCCTCTTTGAGTTTCCAGCCACGGATCTATCAGGTGGAAGGGCTAATTGCACCGCAAGGGAATGCATGGATAAATGAGATCATTTTTTAAATCATCATCAAAGCAACAAGTAGCTGATAAATTGGTAACATCAGAATCTGCTATTACTTTAGTAAATAAAATTTAATGATAATTAATTCTACTATAGTAAAGAAAAAATTTAATGATAGGTAAATATACGACATAAGAAAATAATTATTTTTTGTTTTTAAATTCTTGACTACTGTTAAAAACCTAATGCCCATTCTGTAATTAATTGTTGGCCCCAAAATAAAATAAAATCCAAATAATCTGTATTGTAATGGCAATAAAAATATTCATTTTAAGGGGAAGATTATAAATTTTATGCAGGGTGCGATAAAAGTCATTTTCTCATTTAGAAAAATTGTGTACTTTTCAAAATCATGGAATTTTACTCCAGAATTAATTAATTAATTTTTTCTCTTCCGAGAGAATATCATTTCTGCAAATGTTCAGCCTACTCTCTGTATTAGTATGTTAATTGCTATGCTTTGGGAATCAGGAGTAAATAATGATTTAACGAGAAAATGAAGAGCCGTGATTTGCAATAGTGAAGCTCGAATTCAGCGAATGGGAGATATACGAAACTTCGACACGAAGACAAAATAAATTAATTAAACTTTCATATCTGAGTAGAGAACAGTTTCTTGATCTTATAGAGATTAGGAGAAGCTTACCAGTGAGAAATATCTAATTAAACATTAACGCGCCTGGATTCGAACTGAAGATCTCCGCTGTGCCAGTCTGATGTGCTAACTGTTACATCACAGCAGCCTGTGAGAGGAGTGACAGAATTCCTTACAAATTAATTATTTTCTCCATAAAATGTGTTGTTAATATTATCATTATCCACTAGACGCGTAATATTACAAATGTCTTATTTCAATGTTACCTTATATTGAAGACTGAATGATCAGTTACAGATAATAACGGTAACTTCGGAGCGTCTAACAAAAATATCTGTGATTCTCTTTCATTTTTAAATCTTAAAGCATTGATGCTACTTCAGATTTCATTAACATCTCACGCCTTTTTGTTTCGGTTATCTGCGGTTGCTAAAATTTTCTATCGCTTACTGTAAATTTCAACTTTCTAATTTCCTTACAAACTCTAATACTTCCTTAAAGAACCATTTTTACTTTAGAAACAAAAACAGTAAGAATTATGAAATTATTGTGAAATTTCAAATGTAAAAATGAACGACAGCATTTGAACTTGACAAAAATAAAATTAACACATTTCTTTAAAAAATATTTTAGATGGTTCTATGCCATGTTCTTTATAAATATACATTGTAGCCCCGTTTATGCGTTTCTCATTTATCCGTTTTTTGCATTTATACGTCGTTTCGTGTTTGTCTCGATTCATTAGAATTCACGTTAATAGCGAAATATTTTATTTATACGTCAAATTAACTTCAGTTATGATTCGTTTCACCACCATATTTTTATATCGAAATTTATTTACACAGCTTAAAGAATTTTTTCGAAATTCATTTGTAGAGAATGTAGAGGTCTGTAGAGACTTTTGGTTCATTGAAGCAAGGACCATGAAAGCTCAACGATAAATTCGCTTGGATCTGAACTCCAAACCTTTCGACTACTAGTTGAAAGTGCTTTACAATTACGCAATGAAAGCATGAGGGAAGGAAGAGGAAAATTCTTTAGACATTTACTTCTTTCAGCGGTATTTTAAAAATATACTTTGGGATACAAGAAGACATGAGAGATATCCTCCGCTGGACAACGATTCAAATGCAGCAAATGTAAGCAAGGGAACTGCTTTGGGGTTTACATTAGATAGTAGCCTACACAGGTCTATTATTCGGAGACTATTCATTCTTATATCATTCGACAAGCGCGATTTAATGGGGCCATTATTTTCTCTTAGACTTCTTATTTAAAGATTAAATTTATTTAAAGCTTGTTTGCTTAGAGCTTAAATATGGATCGGCACAAACGAGGACGCATTTTTAAAGAAAAAATTGTAGTCCGCGTGTATCTTAAATTTTCCTATGAAAAGAGCTATTTTTTCAAGAACGTCAATTGAAACAAAAGTGGAATCCTTTCCACTTTAATATAAAGCATTACATTTGTTTCAAGTCTTATGATTTTAAAAATGAAATACTTTTATTTTTTTAAACCTTAGTATTTAAAACAAATTAAAAGGAGAATGAAAAAACTAAATTTGCATAATATCTGTCATGCAGTTGCTACATTTAAATTCTCCTTCTAATGTATACATAAAGAAAGATTATATATTTTCATAAAGAGAAATATATTTTCATAAAGAGTAATTTTAATTGTACGTCTTTCTCATTTATTCGTCTCTTTTGAGCGATCTCTTTAAAGGTATGAATAGTGCTTTACCGTGTTTGGTATCAGTGTTTGGCTTTGGAAGCTATCTCACGTTTCAGGATACCACTCCAACAATATGATACGTTCTCCAGTCTTTTGAAACAGAAATGCCCAATTCTGAGCTATGTCGAATTTATTTCCACTTTATTTCCTTTCAAGTTACTTTATTAGGGATTCACGGATTTTTTTTTTACTTTTTGCTTTCAGACATCTGCTATATATATTCCATCTACATGTTTAAGTTCTCTGTTCTTACGTAAACGCATTGATAAAGTAGTTAAACAATGACATCGCATACTTTAACTGTGAACGCGATGGTGGAAATTACAACTTTTCTTTGATTAATCAATGAATGAAATGTGCATCTGAAAGCTGTTAGCACTTAAAATATTCTCCTCCCTTCTCTCTCACTTCAAAACGTTCGTTAATCCTTTTTATATACTATCAGTTACTAGACTTTTCTGAATTTAGAATATAAATAGGCGGCGTGATATGCTTCCCCTCTCAAATCAAAATATCATACTTTCGTGCTTACGTTCTGCCTTCTCTTTCGTTTCCGAGAAGTTACAGAGAAGAGATTTTTGCTTTTCCTATTTATTCTAAATCATATCACGAAAACCTTCTGCGCTGCTAGTAAACAAGACCTACTGCAACATGTTTGCCATCGTTTCTTGAGTTTTTCTTTCGTTTTACTATTTTTTTTTTGCATGCATTCAAAACATACCTAAAAACTAAAATGCGTTTACACTTGCGAAGCGGATTTAAATCTCCGCTTTTCGAAGTTCCTTGCATAGAATTTAAATGCCTATCCAGATCAACTCGTTCTTTAAGGTTTAGTAATAAATGCAATGCGAATTTCTTTAAACGAAGTCCATTTTGTTTCTTAAAAGAAAAGAAGTTTCATCCTCTTTAACTTAAATTTAATAAATTACTCTTATTTCTATAGATAATATGTATAAATATTATTACTTTCGCATTATATACGTACATATATATTATTTCTTATAATATATAAATATTTGTTAGTTTTTAATATTAAAGAAACAAACGGTCAAAGATTTATTAAAGTGTTCGTATTTAAAATCCCATTTGAGAAACAGCGACCTCGAGACATTTTAATTAAATGGAAGTAAGGAAACTGCTTTGTTTAGCTTTTTAGATACATTTTTCTGTTCAGTTTTGACCTAAGGCTCACTTTTCAAAATCTCTATAGCCAGTTTCTTTCGTTATATAAATATATTTACCTAAAAATGAATAAATATAATGTAAAACGTAATTAGTGAATTAGAATTCTAATATCTCCAGGAAAATTATGCCTAACAATCTCCAAAAAAATTATTCCTTAATATCTCCAGGAAAATTATGCCTAACAACATCCAAAAAAATTATTCCTACTAATCAAACAAAAGGAATAAAAATTATTGTTAATAACAGCAATAATTTAAAAAATTATTTATATATTATTTTATTAACTAAAATACTAAAAGACTAAAATACTAAAAGATAACAAAATTCCAAATAATGCTATCAAAATACAACCATCTAAAGTAGAGTTGCCAATTTAAAAATTATTTTTACCATCAAACTGCTGTTTTTTATGACAAGCTATATCTAAACCATATTACAGTACAGTTTGCATGTTCTTAGCACACTTGAATTAGGAATTCTTGTCAAAAATCTAACATTGGTTTTAGTTTAGATTAGACTGTCTAATAGTTTTCTACCTCTTTGATTAACAACTTCTGCTTCGAAGTCTCAAAACAGCGCGCTTGAGTCAGTTCTGTAATTTGTAATATTTGAAAACTTCGTTTGTTTCCTTCCTTTATTCTCTTTTAGGTTACCTATAATTTACAGCAATTTTTCTAAATTCCTGTTTTGTTTTTACTATATCTGCCCACAATTTTGCTCACAGTTTACTAGACGCTACCTCACAATTAAATAATGAATTTATTATTCACAAAAAAATAATTTTTCTATTTTTATCAAAAATTTTACTTTTTTAAATTTCATTAAATTTTTTCACTATACATTTCAGTTTTTAAATATACACTGCCCTCCAGAAGGTAAGGAACAGCATGTTTTTGTGTCTAACTTGAAGGATAAACAGTATATCACAGTTTTTTTTTGAGAAAAATGGGGTGGTAACAGTACAAAAATGGCTTCTAAGAAGGAATGTGTCCACCCCTAGCTGCAATACATTGGCGACAGCGATGTACCATGCTGTCAATTACGTTGTCGGTCAGTGAAATGGAAAGCAACGACCGTACACGGAATAATCATTGTTCAAGCTCATTTAACGACCTTGGAGGAAGACCTAAAGCAGCCACCTGTCTCCCAAGTTACTTCCAAAGATGCTGCATCGGATTGAACTGCCCTTTCAACTGTCGTCCATCAGAAGAAATCTAACATCAATAGCAGCTGCATATGAGCGGACATATTGATCAAGGATCTTCTCTCGGATATCACACACCGGTAAAAATTTCCTCCATGGAACACATGCAGGTAAGTCTTGTAGAGACATTAAGCTTTTTTTTAAAGCAAGACATGTAAAAATGTGAAATGCCTTCGCCGGGACTCGAACCACGGACCTCTCGAATATGCGCCGAGCGTGCTGACCACTACACTACGAAGACATGCAAAGAACGCGAGAGAAATATCTTATATACTACCCCTTTTAAAGGGCGATTGGAGATTAGGGGACCCAATCGCCAAATCCCGGTGGTGGAGAATCATCAACCACCACCTTTTTATAGTTCAGGCGCCACTGGAGAGACATTAGGTATATTGAAACAGGAGTCACGAAAAATGAGAAATGCCCTCGCAGGGATTCGAACCACGGACCTCTTGAATACGCATCGAGCGTGCTGACCACTACACCACGAAGGCATGCCAAGAAGGAGGGAGAAATAGCTTATAGTGTGACCACCAGCCCAAACCATTGTTCCACCTGTTGACTGGTCCAGGAGACGTGTTCTCTAGCCCAACATATACGGGCACCTCTGTGTCCTCGGGTCAAGTGGACACAAACAACTGGTCGTCTTGCATACAGACCTGTATTATGCAGGCGTCTGCGCAAAGTAGTAGCTGATATTCTTGTTCATGTTGATACTGAATGATCTGCCATGAGCTGAGGCACAGTAACATTACTCCTCCTTCGGGCCGAAAGTACTAAATAACGGTATCTTGTAGGTGTTGTAACTGTAGGTCTGCCTGGAATATGTCTTCTAGACACAGAATCCTCGGATTCAAACTGATTCCACAGTCGGTGGACCACACTATGAGAGACATTGAGACGTCTAGCAGCGGTTATAACCAAAACTATCATGGCAAAAATATCGCGGACGAAAACGTCGCGGAGACAACAACGCAAGGCGAAAACATTGTGGGAGAAAATAAAACAAAGAGAAAACATCGCAGTTCTAAACTATCTTGGTACAAAATATCGTCATCGAAAATAATGAGGTTAAAAAACTTCGCAGTTTAAAAACATCGTCGTCGAAAACAAGGTGGTAAAAAATAAAGCACCTACAATTCATCGCATGACGATAACATCGCACACATGGGTTTTTCAGGTTTTAAAAGTTGTAAATGCATAATCGTAAAAAGACTTGGAAGCGTAAGAAATGTTAACGAGACTTTAAGAATAAATGGAAACAAAACAAGATGTAATTTTCAGCAAAATAGTATCAGATTAACAAAGGTGAAGGAAAGTAATTTCATAATTAACTAAGCAATTTTTATAGATGTAACCTCACGCTGTTATTTATCTTCCTTTTCTAAACATTTTACGCTTCATTTTTCATGAAACATTATGAGTAAAGCTTGTTAATTAACAATGTAAATTTAGAATTCTATTAAAGCTAATTATGAAATTAACCTTAATAGAACTTTCAATTTACAATTGAACCTTAATAGAATTTTCAATTTACAATTGAACCTTAATAGAATTTTCAATTAATGAACTAATAAATATCAGATTAACAAAGGTGATAAGTTGCAGTAATATTCTAGTGATTTTCAATTTTTAAATCCTTAAGTCTACTCATTACTTTTTCAGCAAAAATTTATTAGTTCATTCAAAAATATGATATATAAAATTAAAAATCTCCCCCTTTCCTTCTTGGCTTCCCAAATCATTATGCGAAAATGCTCTTACAGCTTTAAAAACCTAGAAAACGCATGTGCGCGATGTTATCGTCATGCGATGATTTGTAGATACTTTATATTTTACCACGACATTTTTGACGACGATGCTTTAAACTGCCAAGTTTTTTAACCACTTTATTTTCGACGACTATATTTTGTACCACATTGTTTTAGAACTGCGATGTTTTCTCTTTGCTTTCTTTTCTCCCACGATGTTTTGTGCCACGACGTTTTAGTCCTACGTTGTTTTCTTCGCAATGTTTTCGTAAAAGTTGTTTTTGACGGACATGCTAGCAGCATAAGCTTGTGATATCCCCATTTCCATCCATCCAATCGCCTGCACCTCAATGAATCGGTAAACGACTTCTCCTGGATATTGTCCACGAAACAACTGAAGATCAACACGCGTGAACAAAAATTACAATTTTTGCGTTTTTTTCTCCAACTCCTATATAAGCATTCATTTCTATAAAATGAAAATAGTAACTATTGTTTTTGCATATATTTCCTTAAACTTCGTAACTGTCATGCATATGAAGTGTGAATTTAAATGTTACTGACAGTTTTGCAATGGTGACCTTTGAAAAACATGCTGTTCCTTAACTTTTGGAGAGCAATGTACACTCATGGACAAAAAACTTAGCGCACCAAAAAGGAGTTGTTAAAATGAAGCGAAATTTTACATACGTAATGACTATTTTAATATAAGTAAACGATAAGAAAATCAAAGAAAAAGGATAATTTATTTCAGAGAAAAAGGCAAAAGAACGGAGAAGTTAGTACTCCGTTGGACCCCTCTAGCGCGAATGCACGATGCGATACGGTCGGGCATTGAGTCATACAAGCTCTGTATGATGTCTTGGAACATTTCGTTCCATATTTGCTGTAACGTTGCCTCTAGTTCGTTCAAACTCATGGGATTCCCAACTCGTCGTCCCAAATGATTCCAGATATGATTGCTTGGAGACAAATCTGGGGATCGGGCAGACCAAGGAAGGGTAGCAACAGTGCGGAGACAGTCTTGTGACACCCTTGCCATATGATGCCGAGCACTGTCTTGTTGAAAAATGGTTCCTGAGAGCCGTTGCATGAGTAGCAACACATGTGGTTGCAGGATTTCATGAACATATCGCTGGACTGTCATGGTGCAACGGAACAATACTAGGGGTGACCATGTATTGTAAGCAATGGCACCCCATACCATCACATCAGCTGTGGAAGCGATGTGTCGCTGTACAGCAAAGGCCGGATTGAGGCGTTCACCACGGGCTCTCCACACACGAACACGATTGCCATCACTGACGAGATTGAATCTGGATTCGTCGCTAAAGACGACCTGGTTCCATTCCGCTGCAGTCTGGTTTCCTCGTGCTCGACACCACTCCAAACGAAGGCGTCGATGGGTGGGCATCAAGGGCAGCACACGTAATGGGCTCCGCGATACCAACTGTCCTTCAGCCAGGCGCCTTCGTATGGTTCGAGAACACACAGGGACCCCTAGTGAAGGTGCTACCTGTGCCTGGAAAGCGGCCGATGAAGAAGTTGGCTGTACGCGTGCATTTCTTACGCTGTGGCGTTCTTCTCGACGACTGGTCTGTCGAGGGCGTCCTGAGCCTGGTCTTCGTGTACATGACATCTCTCGGGTCCACTGGTCCCAACACCTCCTCACAACACAATCAGAGCGGCCTAATTGACGAGCTACTCGCCTAGCTGACCACCCAGCTTCTATCATCCCGACGATTCTCCCCCTCACAAACTGCGACAACTGCTCATATTGCCTTCGAACAGGGCGTAATGGCGTGTCTACCTCAGCTCTTCCTTTGTAAATCTGTCTACCTCAGTTCTTCCTTTGTAAATGATTCAGCACACTCAAACAAGCTTTGGTTACCTGTTTTGTACTCACACAACGTTCAACGGCCTCTACCGGCTATACGTAATGAGAAATCACGCTGCATTTCTAATCATTTGCATATCTCCCCGACATGTACCTTCATTGCAAGTTTCGTTACGATCCCCCAATTATTTCTTGGTGCGCTAATTTTTTTGTCCATGAGTGTATTTAACTTCAGCTTATTCCATTCATTGAACTAAATACTACAACATATTCCATTCGATGAACTGAAGCGAATGAATACTTCACTTGAATTCAAATAAGTGGTTTTTCGGATTCTAATTCAGGTAATTCAATGTTTTCCCGCTTTCCAAAATGTTTAATTCCTACTACTATATATTTTATGTTATAAATGAAGTGTTTTCTAATTATTTTTATTGAGTTTAATCAGTTTAAAATTTGTAATTTACGGAAATTCATTACTTGACACATTTTGGCCTTCTACGAGTACTATACTAGTGAATACATTTTATCATTTCTAAATTGTTGCTAGTCTTACCTTTCAGATTTAAGGAACTTACTCCTCTGTTTTAATTACTGTTTATATTTTTTAATCAAATTTTTATTTATTTCATTTATTACTTTTTCATATGTTGTGTTACTTTTGTTTTGCATGGTTTCGAACTCGGTCCACTAAAATTGTAAATTTTTATTAGATTTCTAAGCTTTATTGCTTAATTATGATTTGTGTTATTTTTTAACCTGGCTTGTATGTTTTCAAAATTTCAATTAGTTTTGTTTTTTCAAATATTGAATTAAAAACTTGCATACGGTTTCATTTTTAAGTATTTGATTATTACTTTTAAAAGTTTGGTCTCCAGACTCGATATACTCAAAATATTTTTGTTTGTCTATTATTTTGCAATCTTTTTTAACTTGTCTATGTTTCTGATGCTATAGTCTTGCAATTTATTTCATTTCTAATTTCGGCCTGTACTGGTTGGACTGATTAAAACACAGATTACTTTTATTGTTTTTCTAAGACTATTTTTAAATTTTAAACATCAGTTTGTGTCTTTGTCGTTTCAAAAACCGGTTGTTTTATTTATTTATATCTTTCGTTGCACCAATCCCTTGATGGCGATGCAGCAAAAGATGTAAATTTCATATTTCTTATCTCATTTTTAGTTTTTATCATAATTTGCGCCCAGTATTTCTTGCAATTTTTCACTGCGCTTCTGGTTTTTGCGTTTTGCGTGTGATTTATTCCGAATTTATGTGAAACTTTTTATTTTACTTTGAGTACGCTTTATTTTATTCTGATTTTATATATGTATATAATTACATAAAATGAAAAATAAAATAAAATAGAAAGTACTTTTAAATATATATGTATAATAAAGTATAATATATCTGTCAGTCTCCCTCTCTCTCTATATATATACAATATGTATAATATACTATAATATATACTTATACATATTGTTTCACAAGAAAATAATAAAGTTAAATTAAATTTAAATAATTAGTCCACGCACAGGAATTCAAATGTGTAGTTCTAGGTAAGTTAAATTAAAACTTACTATTTACAGGCTTTTTAGTATGTTTCAGTATTATTTTTATTTTTTGATAGATTGTATATAGTTTA
>KK118013.1:661585-699661 GCA_000611955.2 Stegodyphus mimosarum | reverse complement strand
AGTTTCTAAATTACTTTTGTTTTTCTAAAAAATAATTTGGTTTTCTACTTATTAACCTTTAATTAAAATTCCTAGTCTTTTTACTTGCTTAATTTCTCAAAATTCCTACTAGTTTAATTTCATTTTGAGTACTTCACAACAATGATTTTACTTTTGGTTTTGAATTATATACCCTTGCCTATATGGATGACGAAACATGAATTGAGTAATTGAAGAGTTAGGTTTGGAGGCAACTTCCCCTTGATAAATCTTTCTCCTGCCTGTTCAACCATTATTCACTTATGCAAATTAATTTCGTCTTAGAAATTTAAAACATTTTTTAGATTAATTTTTTGGAATTATTATTTTTTTCACATTTTTTCACTGTTTTAGATAAGTGAACTTATTTACCTATGCTCTTAGAATTTAAATGATATTGTAAATTGGTTCGCAGCAATAATTAATTTTATTTTTGCATTTAAATTTCTTAATTAAATTTTTAATTTATATTTGCTTTTTAAGAATACATTATATATATATATATATAATGTGTAATATACTATAAGGTTTTTCCTAAATTTTTAACCGTTATCTTTAGTTAAAGCTACTTTCCTATCCTTTCTATTTTTAGCTTAAAATTTTCTACCAGAATATGTTTTCAGAATCGCGTTTAATGCAAATAAGTAAGAGAAGTATTTCAGTCGAAGTTTCGCTGACTTCGTAAGAGAGTCAGAGTTTCTAACTAGTGCGCGTTCGCCTTTTTGGCTACGTCTCTCTCTCTAACCTATTACTACGCTCGGCCGTACTTCAGACCCTTGATAGCTTCGCCAACTTAATTGAGATTTAGGGGCCAACTACTTAGAATCTTGATAGCTTCACCTATATCTTTTTAGTTAAGCATTAGTTAAGCTTTAATTCTTGGTACTTTGACCTCAAGCCCAAGTGGAGGCTTTGCTGTACGCTCTGAGATAGGAGCCGACTGTATTAAATCTTATTTTGAGAAATAAAGGGTAATTAACTCTTTTTGAGTCTTACGTCTCTGTTCACGCATTCAAGTGAATATTCGATTATCTGTGAAAAGGTTTTTCACATTCAGTTGTTAGATAAAAGGGTGAAGCCCTACAATACTATAACAATATATATAATTCATAGGGTATAATCCTATTAAAATTCTTATATTTCAAATTAAATTAAGAAAGCTAATAAAGTAAAAGAATTACAGTTTGAAATCTAAATAAATTCCAATTTACAAATTCGTAAATTTTAAGTAATATAAAAAATGTTTAAACTTTAAAATGTTTAAGAAAAATTTTTACAAGTATTTAATAGTAAAAGTTAAATCGGCATGGAAACATTGCTTTACTTTGCGACTGTTGGCCATTAGTGGATATGCATAAAATTGTGACAAAAATTATTAATGATAATTAAAGGTATATAAATAAAATTACTTAAAAATCAACAACTAAAAGGAAACCCAAATAACAGCTATTCTTGAGAGGGTAATTAGTTTATTCCTTTCAATAGCTCAGACATCGTGTTTCGTCCTTGCTATGCATATGCAAATTCGAAAATAGAAACCAAATTTAAATATAAATATTTAATTCCCCAAATCTTGCGTATTCATATGCATATCAAGCATTCCCCTACATGATGTAAATTAATTCAAGTTATTTGGAATGAAAAATTTCATTTAAATGCCTAAATAATTTAAGAACAAAACTTAACTATCGAATCAATGAGTAAAACATGTAAAAATGTGAATATAAAACATTATAATGCAAATGTAAATAAAAAGAGCATACGTAATACACCAAAACTATTCAATTAAATGAAAAGTCAAATTTTAAAATGAATTAGCCAGAATAATTTTAAAAACCAAACACTTACTCTGTATATCGTTTTAATAACTACAACGAATGTTATATTATTCTTTATTCCACGGGCAAGTGTTGTTGCCAGGTTTATAAAAATAAATTAGGTTGGTGAAAATTGTAATTATGGCATGGCTAGGAAGCGCGTCTGGGTATTAAATCTAATAAGTAAGTAAATTATTTTTAAAAAATTCTGCCTGAAAGTCATGAAATAGAAAAAAAATTAGTGTAAAAGTTAAAATCTTCACGCAAAACGAGCTGTAACTGCGACTTAAGAAAAAAAATTTGCTCTGAGTTTGTAAAAGCTTAGAAGCCAGAAAACGAATATTAAAAATTATATACTTTGTACTATCTACGTATGTATATTCTTCCAGTCTAAGCCATCCAAGTTTAAACTTCTTATTTTAGGTTTCGAGTATAGCCTACACATATCTTATACTGAAAGATTAAAATTAATGCCTACCTTTTTGTGATAAAGATCAATAAATTGAGTAGGTATTTGGTTATCCGTTAGTGTGCTTAATTAGTAAGGAGATTTCATTTTTATCTTGAATGTATGTAAAAATATTCCTTTATCTTTTAATTTGATAAAGCTACTTTCGATTACTTTTTTTTTTGGAAATATTGGAGTTCCAAACTGATTAATTTAATAGCAGAGAACTTAGAATTTCTTCTTTTGTTAAACATTTTTATGATAATCAGTAATTTGCAAATCAAGATAATCTATTACATGTTGATTATTATTGGTAAGATTAAGTTTGAGAATGCATGGGTGGATTTTGAGTCTTTCTATGGCTTTATTTTATTGGAAGTAATAATATCATCAATGTACCTGTAGGTGTTTGCAAATAGTTTTAATTCTGGTGCTTTTAATTTTAGCCGAAAGTTTAGCCGAAATTTAATTTTAGCTCTTGTGTAACCAGAAATGAATTACAAATTCGTGTTGAACAGTTACAGCCTATGGGAATTCCTCTGAATTGTCGAAAAATATTATTATATCATTTAATAACGTTATTGAATAACGTCCACTGAAGAAAAGTTTTCCAATTTTCAATACTAACTGATGAGTAAACTTGTGGAAATAATTTTGAAATGTCTAGTAGACTGTCGAAAATATTTTGAAGAGGTAGAGATGTATAAAGGTTTTCAAAGTCGTTGCAGTTTATTGCATGTATGTTTAAATTTATAATAGCGGTTACTACTAGTTGGTTATTGTTAATGATTTAGCTACAATTGTGCTCTTGTTAACTAAATTAAGAATTAATATGCAGATATTTCGAGCTTCTGTACAAAGATGTATTCAATATTTTTCTTGTAGATGTTGACACCGTTCACAATAAATCTGAATTTAATAGGATCTTTTTGAAATTTAGGAAGTGCATATAGATTAGCCGATGTGTTGCAACTTGGAAGAAGTGAAATTTTTAGTTTCTTGTGAAATTCTAAATATTTTTTAATTAGTGTAGTTTCTTGTATTTTGATGTGCTTGTGGGCAAAGGTGCTATTTAGTTCTTCTCTAATATTTGAATTAATTAATTAATTTTTTTTTCAAATAATTCTAAAGTTCTTGCTAGCTTTGTCTATTTTTGTGATAGTAATATGCTGCATTAATTCTTGAATTTGTCATTTTAATTTTAATCCATTGTAAATTGCCAAAAAAAAAATAAATTTGCTAGTACGCTGCCTGAGTAGAACATATATATATATATATATATATGTGTGTGTGTGTGTGTGTATGTGTGTATGCGTACATTGTATGTATATATAAAAACATATACTAATTTAAAGTCTGATGACGTAAAACATAAAGCAGGATTCATGACTGATTGAACACATTTTATTTCTGAACAAAACAATTGTTGGTGACTCCATTCATAATTTGAATTACGCAGAGCAAGGGGCGTAATCTGTGTGTCCGTTCTTGATTACATTTATGCCTTTTTACTTCGCCATGATAGTAAATCTGATAAAAGAGAGGTAAGCGGTGACATGTTAATATGACAGCTAATAAGAACAGGAATCCGAGGTGTCTAAGATGAAAGCTTGGTTCAAAATGACTTATTTTAACTTAACCTTTATCCTTATTGTTTAATTTAAGTTCCGTTCCAAACATTGTAAATTATTGTTGGTTGAAGCGATTTGTATCTGCATCAAGAGCGTTATGTAATAATCATACTAGTTTTGAAATGACGTAATTTAGAGCGATTTATTATAAGCAGTTACTATTCTTAGGATGGAAAGGAGAAATACTATAATTAAAAAAAAATTACGACTATTGCAAACTAAAGTTAAAATTTTAATTTACATGTTTTTCCTTTTATCTACATAATTATAAAAATGTGTATTATTTCTTTGCATTTTTTCTGAGCTGTTTCGATCTGATATATTTTGTTGCATTACCGTAAATGATAATTTAGAATTTACTTTCCTTGTTCCAAAAAACTTTCTTCTGATAGTGCAAAGCATTTCTCTTAACTTACAATCAGTTTATGGTCCGTTTATTTCAGTATAAAATTTAAAAGTCAATAAATATTTTTCGTATCGGTACAGATCAAAATCTGTTCCTCTCGAACATCTGAAAGGCTCATGTATACGAATTTGCGTTGGAATAGATTTCTTTCCCCCTCCAAGTAGAATGCTACAACGTTAGCAATAAGTGAAGTGATTACTTCTGTTTTGGGGATCTTTGCGCGGTATCACTCACTGTGCGCAGTTTCCCCTTGGGATATGACTGGAAATTCGAGCATCATTAGCTAAATTTTGACTCTAAACAATGGAGAGGGAAGGTGCATTAAAATAAGAGTGCTACTGTAGTTACTTCAAAAAAAAATCATTGGAATATCAATTAAGATTTCCAAAACCACTGAGCCATGCAATAACTTTGTGGCGGAAAGCACCAGGTAGAAAATGGCCGCAAGCGTTCATGCGACCTGCCGAGGTCTGAATGGACGGGCGGCACGGGCGATTTCGCTGTGAAAGGGTTAAACTCAATTACTGGTAATTTCTAAGCATTAAAATATAAGCGTTTCAAAAATATTATAATATAAGATTATAATATATAATTATAATATTTGATTATTTAGCTTCATTTAAAAAGAGTGAAGCACTTTAAAAAAGTAATATTTCATTATTTATTATTGTGGATTTTATTTGTTAATGGACAACGTACATGTGAATAGCTGTAAATTGTCAACAACATAGACCGTATCTCTGTGGGACAAAGATCACAGATTCAGTAGTTTAAACCAAACCAGAATTTCAGAGGCAAGTACTTATGTACCATCGAAATATTTTGATTAATGGTGTCACAAACGTAATGCTTTTTGAAAAATTATTAGAGAAAAAAATTGTGCTTGCATTTTTGAATAGTACGATGTATATTGCTTCGAAATCTTCTTTCATGTCTTATATTGGTAGTATATTGAAATTTAAATTGATAACATATTAAAACCTCAACAGAACAAAAATTGATAAAATTGCTTACAATATATTTTCAACCAATTTGCTTTTAAAACTATTTTCTCTAAGAAAGATTAATCTCAGTTCGGCAAGAGAACTAAAAGTCTTATACTTTTCTCCTTTCTATAAATCCATTACCAGTACTTAGAAAATTTTATGCATTAGAGATTCACTGTACTATATACCTCACACAGGTGGTATAGGTATCAGTGAATAATGATATAAGTTTTATTTAAATACTACATATTCATTTATTGCAAAAATATGCAGACGAATTATGATGTGTTAATGAATCTTCATTCTCTTTAACGTTAAATAATAAAGAATGTATTAATTCCTAATCGAAGGTAATTTTTTAAGTTTGCTTTCACAGTTTCATCTTAAAATAGAAAATTACGTAACATAAAGGCAGATGAATAAACATTCCTACAATTTTATGTTAAAAATATTTCTCAAATATTTGACTGGTATGCATTCAAAATGATGCTTGGGACTAGAGTGAATACGAAGTTCTCATAAAGTATTATAGTTGAAGTAAGTTACAAATCTAACAAATTAGATAAATATTTGAAAGTATCATTATTATAAAATCGCTGTAGTTTTCAGTTAGCAAAAATAGACTTTTTGAGAAGCATACTTTTTTTACCGAAAGATAAGACACTTTTTCACGTATACCACTGTTAACTTAGTTATTCTTGCCTTTAATTTTTAAATTTTATTATACTAAGTTTGATCTATTATATATCATCTAAGAAGCACGAGCTAAGAAATACAACTCCTTATCACTATTAAACGTAATAAATTTCAAATATAACACAAATTTATAAAGCACTATAGTAAGTTAAAACTGTGATTTTTAGTTTATATTTTCATAGGCTCCAATATACCGTATCACAGAGATTCTTAAATTATAGTATACGGATTCCTGGTGAACCCCAAGGTAATTTCCAAGCTAAATTTGATAAACTATCTAACTTCATTATGAATTTTATATCTTTATCATCACCGCCAGTTTGTGAAGTTAAATTACGAAAAAAAATCCCAAACTGATATTCATGAAATGAAAGTTTTGAAAGTTTCAGATCAGGATTATAATTTTTTGGTTTTAAGAAATTTGCATTCAAGCAGAAAAATTCTGACTTTTATTTCTGTATTAAGTACCTAAATGAAGGAATAGCTTGCAAAAGTTACTTTCTTTCTGCATGAAAATTTTGGGCAAAAATATATTTTCTAGCTTTATGCACACTAAAAAGAACTAACATCCATTGAATAGCGAACCAGATTTACGCATCTCACTTTCAAATACTGAATCAAATATTACACATTTAGCGACAAAGAAGCAATATCATCTTTCGCGAAGGAACTAGTAATAAATATATTTACGGTTCGCAGAAATATTTTTATTAAAATTCTTATTTTAAAATCTAGTTTTTGCCAGGTTTGTAAACTAAAATCATAGTTCTAATGGCTTCTGTAGCGAAATACAAATAGTTCATTTGCATCAAAATATCTTTTTAGCCTTCAAAAGCAAATGTATGAATAAATAAAAGGTCTGGCAAAATGCATGCCTTATGAAAGGGTTTCTCGAACTTTTAAAGTTTAAGAACTGCTGCTGTTATAATATATAAAGGTTTTAAAAAATATAAATTAAATCCTCTTTTCACTTACTTCGATCATAGTTCATAAATGCCGCCAAGGCTCCATTCGCAGTCCACAACAATAAGCAGGTTACAAAAAAAAGTCCTCCTTTCAGCCCTAAGCAATCCATTTCGAAGATTAGCAAGAGCTGACAAAAGCAAGTTTCGAAGTCGGCAGTGACCAATTACGATACTCTCTCTGACTATCGAGCCGACCCTTGCACCTCGGAGCACGCTGGCACAATGTGAAGTTGTAACAAACTACCGGCTCAGCTGACAAGACCAAGAGAGAGCGGTGAGAGGGTAGACCCTCGTGACGTAGCGCAGTCACGTGTCACGGCCACCGTTTCTGTTTCCCTAGCTCCCCGTTGTCTTTCTCTTTTCGGATTGCTCTTCGTGTTCCTTTAACGATAAATGGTCCGGTCTGGCGCGTGCTCCTGCAGTTAAAACGATTGGCGCGCGCCCACTTGAATTTGGCGAATGTTTCAGGCGTCCGTTCGAACTTTCGTGTTTCTATTACATTTTATTGCGCAAATGATTAATGCACCTACCTATTGACAATATACTGATTGCAATAGGCAGTTAACATACGTCGTCAAGTATAATTATTTTATGATTAAAGGTTTCATAAGTTCGAAGGTAATTTAATTCAAAATGAAATAAGCTAATTAGGAATTTTTTAGGATGAAATGAGTAGTATCCTTTCTACCTTTAAGTTTGCACTTCTTTCGAAATCTAACATGTAATCAAGCTGTAGATTCAATTCTATATGAAAATAAATAATTTTATTTCACAAATTAAAAAAAAACTGTAGATGTTAGGTTACGCTTAATCAGGCAATGTGCGCTATCTATCTAAACTGAGAATCACGGAGGAGCCTTCAAGGAGAATTTTCTAAGGAAAACTTTGCCTCCATATATATATAGGTACAAATAGATTCCATATAGGTAAAACCACGAAACCTACCATGAAACCAGCCCATTGATCCGGATTTTAACCTGGGTTGAAGTACCAATGTTAGTGATTTTACCGCTTCACCATCGGTGTGCAGTTGTTTAAAATTTCCAAAGTGCAAAAAAAGTAGCATTATTAATTCGAAAATTCGTCAGTCATTGTTTTTACATGGAAAGTAAACTCCAGACGAATGCCTTAAAAGCCCGTATTGTTTCTAATAATTCTCTGAAGTGAAGACTCTGATGCCAACAGAGAACACACCATATAGAACTCATTTGTAGATTCTGAAAGTAATTATAGAGAATTCAGTAATAAAAATAATAGTAATTTACAGTTTAAAATGATCCAAAGCTGAATGTTTATCAACTTTTGCCGAGATATTTGCCTGCACGCAGGAAATATAGCAGTTCCTTGATATAAACACCATTTAGCAGAAGAGAAGTCGAAATACATTGTGGATTATGAAGGGTAGGTTTACTTAAATTTCATTAAAGTTGAAAAGTAGAAGACGTAAAATCTTTACTTCGACAATGCAAAGTAAACTTCAACAAGGGACTTTCAACTATAACAAATGTTTCCCGCAATGGCAAATTAACAATAATAAAAATAGACTAAAATTTTAAAATCAACCCACCATACCATAAGAAAAAGGTTTTATATCCAATACTTACAAGAAATTTATGTCTTTATTCCAACGAATTTCAGAGGGTAAATTTGCACTAAGCCAACATCAGCAACCATATTTCAGAAGTTCCTGTTGCAATCCTTGAAAATATGAAGGTCGTATAGCGATTAATTTCAGATTGTCTGCCTTCAGATAAATCACTCGTGAGTAAGCAACTATTTATTTTTCGGGATGAATAGTCTCCTCCTTCTTTACAATCATCTTCCACTTGGTGATAAAAGTAAGAGTTATAGGATGAATACTTCAGCCCCTTAGACATCATGGTAGTTCCCTCAGCAGATAGGACTCCTATCTAAAATCATTACCCAATTTGAAAGTCTGTACAAAGCGCTCTGCCCATGCTTGCGCTGCACTAATTCGGCAATAAATATTAGCATAATTTGTGTTACAGGCTATTACATGTATTGCATATATATCTTTCCAACTTATCCCTGCAGTGCTCTCTGATTTTTCATCTATCTTCTATTGTGCTGACCTGCTGAATACAGTTATTTCAAATAATAAAACTACCATGATTCCACGCATCCTGCAAAATAGTTAAAGAGGAATGGAAAGAAATTCCCTTTTCTTTTCTTTCAGAAAAACTAACCGTCTGAACAAAAATTTAATTACAAGTATTTACGTTTTCAACACATATGAAACGGTCCTGAAATCATTCTAAGAATGTGTTACACTATGTGTTAGGATGCAGTAAGATCATAACAATTGTTATCCTATAAACAAGTAAAGGGGAAAATATTAAAGGAGGTAAAAAGAGAGAAGACAATATTTGGGAAATTATCAGGCATTTTTATACTTACTGTTAGAGATAAAACTCAAAGCACCAGTTTCAAAAATAAAAAATGCAATTTCTATGAAAATGAATAAAAATTGCATTAAGCAAAAAAATTCAAGGTAACTCTAGATCACAGTCTAACATATCCCACATTTTTACCGCTAAAATCACAAAACGCTAAAACGTACATACACTGATATACAAAATTAAGAAAATCTGCCTATTATGTCGAATTTCTGAAAAATTTGCTATGGATCTATGACTGAAATTAGGCCTAAATATTAAATTTTGTAATTTCTTTTGAGAAATTTTTGGAGAAAATAAAAACTTTATATTGGAGAATTTTTTTTCAGTTTGCGCGAAGAATTATTTACTTGGCGAACGTCTTAATACATGGCAACCTATTTTCCTTTCCCTTTTTACATTGCGCATGAACGGAAAAAAGTCACGTCGTTCCTACTTTCGAATAATTTTAACAAAATGCCTATACCACATTTGGTGTTATTAACGCTTTGAAAAAGTATGTCAAATTTCCAAACGCGCCAATAGATAAATTCACGTATATCTTCGCAAATTTTTGAATAAAAAGAATTCTAATTTTTTGCAGGTGTGCTTAAAAATACGTCTACTTTACGATAATGGTAAAAATTGTATAGATTATAATTCGATAATACGATATAATACGATAATGGTAATAATTGTATAGATACGATAATGGTAAAAATTGTATAGATTATAATTCAAATAAAAACAAATCATAGAAAATTCGCGAATTTTATTTGGAATGGACCTTAATTTCAAAATATGAAAGGAAGAATCAGGTATAATAGGTAATCAGGTATATTTTTAATAAAAAAAAGAGAAATTAATAAATATATACCAAATTCAATTAGCATGGAGGACCTAAAATTTTCATAGCTAATTTTAAAAACTACTTCTGCGATTTTTACAAAACTTGGCAGTTTGGCATAATTTGAGCCGTAGAATCGAAATATGGAAAAACAATTAGCATGTCATTTCAGAAAAGTCCGATTTTGGGTTAAAATACCTATATTAGAACAATGCCGATTGACGAAATTCAAATTGTGTTTTTATGTCGAACTGCTAAGGAGTATACCCGATGTCAACGTCATCCGTAGGCTGGACGACAGACTATGAAATACGGGAAGCGTCTTGCCAACAGCCAATCTTCACGATGCTGGAAGACCGAGGAGCGGCCTGACGGTAGCACAGGCGGATGCAATACCACATTAGCCCGTGAGAGGACTTCTGGTAAAAGTACTGTGCACAGGCTTGTACGTTTTCAGAGGCTACACCCATTTTGGTACACAACCGTGGAAGGTCTGAAACCAGATGACTTTCAGAAACGCGTAGCCTTCTGTGAATGGCTGTTGCAGCAACAGAACGCAGATAATGGTTTCATTGCGCATATCCTGTGGACCGATGAATCATGTTTTACCTGTTATGGGGTATTCAACCATCACAACAGCCATATGTGGTCCCAGGTCAATCAGCATGCAATCCGGCCGCAGAAACATCAGAAACATTGATCTCTTAACGTTGGGCCGGCATACTGGGGGATCGCTTGCTTGGACCCTATCTGTTGCCTGAACGGCTCTCGGGACAGTCGTACTTGGTGTTTCTCAATGAGGTCTTAACGGAGTTTCTCGATGACATACCATTAGCGGCAATACAGGGACTTTGGTTCCAGCATGATGTGGCTCCGGCCCATTTCTGTAATCCTGTACGTGGTTGCTGAATATAGAATACCCCGGCCGTTGGATCGGACGTGGGGGTCCGGTTCTATGGCTGCCACGTTCGCCAGATCTTACACAGTTGGATTTTTTCCTATGGGGCCATCTCAAGGAATTGGTGTATCGAGACGTAGTGACAATACCAATGGACTTAGTTGCTCGTCTGCATGCTGCTTGTACTTCGGTGGACCCCACGATATTGCAACGTGTGATGACAGCCATTCCCCGACATGCTCAAGCCTGCCTCGACATGCACGGCGGACACTTTGAACATCTGCTTTAAATTGTGCATATACTGCTGTTGATATGTTTAATAAAGTGTTTTTTCTTGCACCGGCAGTGACGTCATACTTTGTTTTTCGTATTTTTCTCGTAAACTATGGATCGTACAGGAAGGCTTCTTTGGGCAGTTTTTATGTACTTCCAACGAGGAATCTAGCTGTGCAGAGGTTTATGCGGTCGTTTTGGGACACCCTGTATATCTTATTAATGTTATTTACAGTATTTAATTCATGTAATTTAATATATAATATATAACAATTCCATATTAATATGATTTTTATAACTGCTTGAAAATTTTTGTTGTTGTAAATTCCATAATTACAATATAGAAAACTTCTAATGCACATAATTACGAACTTGGATAAATAACAATCGTGGTCATGCCACCCACAAATGGCCTCTCATTTTTCAAATGATAAATATAAATCATGTGCAGAGTAGAAACGAGCGTTTTAAAAATAATATGCGAACATTTTAATAATATTTATTTTAATTTTGATTCCCCTGTTTAACATAATTTCCAATGTATCTTAATAATGATTTCAGTAATATTGTTATGGGATTAAAAATTTTTTAAAAAACTTTTTAACATTTTATATTATGTATTCCACAACAGAAGAGTATGTTTCCTAGAAGTCATAAATTCTGAACGCAAAATTTTATCGGAAGGTTTTTTTCATGTTATCTGCTTTCTAATTATAAAAATTTGTCTATAGAAAGCTTTACTTGAAAAAAACACTATTACAAACACTCCGTAATAGTTCTAATGAAATGCAAACATGGAATTTAAAGCAATAGTTATCTGCAGAATTGTCTCTTATTCAGTGACATTTAAAAAATATGAGATAGAACAGGTTTCCTCTCAGTATGCGTTAGAATCTCAGCCTATTTCTTTATTCTACTATATTTACTGCAGTTCGAAAATCTGGTTTTATCTTTTCCTCTCGGTGGAATCCTTTATTTCTTCCTCTCTGGTTCTTTTCTCTCGCTTTGCACATATATTAGTTTAATTTATTAGAATTTTTTATCATACGTTGTTGCAAAAGAAATATCTATAACTAAACATTCGCATCCAGTTCAATTCTTGCATGGCATTTGAAACTTACTGTTCGGATCTCTACTATTTCAATATTTCTTTACTATTTTCCACATCTTTTCCCCCTTGTTTTTATTTTATGTTGTATATTATGTATGTTTTACTGATAAAACCATAGCCGTCTAGCTGGTATAGTGGTTAATGACGCTGACTGCCGTACGCCTAAGCCTAAACAACCGTACCGAAACAACCGTACCGAAGCTACCGGCTAGACGGTAGCTTCGGTACAGTACTGTCGTATTGAAGGACGCGGTTCCGGTGCTCACTCACAGAACAGTACCATTTCCCGGAACCCACGAATTTACCAGCCTTCCACAAGTTTCTAATTAAAAATAAGGCGGCAATCAACACAGTGTGCAAAATCGTCAACACCATTAAGGCCAATGGTCAAGACCTTTGCCTCCCATTATAAAACAGTGCTATTCATAATAGTCTCAGTTACTGCATTCTGCCTTAACAAACTGTGCAACATCACATGTTACATGCTGTATACTGCAAGTGTTTCACTTGTGGGTATCGTGCACATTCTGCGCTGGGCAGAATGTAAGTACTGTAATAATGTCACTTCGCACGTTTAACTGTACCAACGAATACTGTACAACTGGGCATGTATTACTGTATTTTCTAACTGTATGAATAATGTAGTGTGTAGTGTAACTCTAGAAGTAATGTAGCGCTTAGCAATGTGTATATATGTTTTATGCTGTTTAATGTCGTATTGTGTGCACTTTGTATCATGTACTGTTATGTTTTGTATAATGTGTGTTGTAATGTGTTTACTTTATGTGGATTTATTGTGTATTAGTGCAGCGTATAAATGTATTTACGCATATTATTGTATCAACTATAAATGTGCGTTTCCTGTGTGTTTTATCTGTGTCTTAAGTGTGTTTTATATCTGTTTTAAATGTATTTTTATATGTGTTTTATATATGTATCATATGTGTTTTATATATGTATCATATGTGTTTACTTTATGTGTTTACTTATGTGTTTACTTATGTGTTTATATATGTGCTAATGTATGTAATTTATGTGTTGTTAGTTTTTTTTCGTGTATGTGTTCACATGTGATGTATATGTACCTTTGTCAAGCAAACATCCTATGTAACCATCTGCCCTTGTATGGCCATGTCAATACTTTCAAGATCTCTACCCCGGTGCGGCCTCCTGCGGCTCCAGGGAGCTGTTGCTTCTAAATAGGGGAGGGCGCGGGACACATGCCTGTTTGCCTATGTCATACGTCAGGCGTCCCCGTCTTCCTGAAGGACGCGGTTTCGAATTCCGTAGAAGACATCGATGTTTGTAAGTGAATAGTGTCTACATGGCAAGGAACACTCAAAATATTAGGTGAGCCGAAAATCCTCATGAGAGGCTGTGGTAAGAAAAGAGGGTGTGAAACCCTTGGACCGCTTACCCCCTCGGATGTCTGCCTCAAAATGGGAGCTGAACTGCACAGTTATGTAGCGGGACTCTACTTGTACAACCAAACGTTTTTAATTTAGTTTTGATCACCTGTTTTGAGTAAAATCTTGGGTAAACGTTTAACCCCCTATTGTTCAAAAAGGATATTATTTAAAGAAAACGTTGATTAAAATAGTCTTAAAAAATTCTAAAACATTTAGCCTCTAAACATTTTTAGGAATTTTTACCTTCCGCCAAAGGATATACAAGGTAACCAAAAAAGTTCTTGACGTTTTGGACAGTCAAAAAGAAAAAGTCCTAAAACAAATAATAATCACCGCTAATCCTCAAAGTAATCACCATCGGTATCCAGAACCTTTTGCCAATGAGTCGCTGGCTGTGCGATGACATCGCGGTAAAATTCAGGAGTCTTGAATTCAAAAAAGTTCGTGAGGTCCTTTTCGAGGCCTGGCTGGTTGTTGAAGGATTTTCCACGAAGAGGGTTGTCCAGGGAATGAAAAAAGTGGTAGTCTGTTAGCGTGAGGTCTGGAGAGTATGGTGGATGTGGTAGTGTTTCCCAGCCCAGTCGCTGGATGGTGTCCCTGGCCTCTCGAGCCACATGCGACCTCACATTGTCATGGAGTAGGAGTACACCCTTACGATTGACCAATGCTGGCTCTTCATGCATCAGTGCCTGATGCACACGTTCCAGTTTCTGCGAACATAGGCCTGCCGTGATGGTTTGGCCCACTAGCACGAGCTCATAATGCACCACATGGCGTCTAGTCTACCAGATACAGAGAATGATCTTGCGTGGGTAGAGAGAATGTCTCGCAGTGTGAGGCACAGGTTCCCGTGGCGATAACCAATGTGTGGAACGCTTGGCTGTGTCATACTGAACTCACTTTTCATCGCTAGTGTGTAGTCGATCAAATATGAATGCAATATGCTGCCATCGCTAGCGTGTAGTCGATCAAATGTGAATGCAATGTGGTGCCGAGTAAGCAATGACAAACAGGCAGCGACGCGCTATTGCTTTTTTGCATCGGACAGTGAGTGGGATACCCACTTGCTCAGCTAGGTATGCCTTTCGTATGCGGTGTAAATGGAGTCTGATCGTTTCATCAGATACTTTGCAGTGTACAGGAAGCTCACCACATGTTTGGCTACTGTCACTCTCTATGGTTGCTCTCAGGCCCCATCGTCATGATAATTCTGATATTAAATTTCCGAAAATTTCAATTTTTCGTATTTAAGCTTATGGGGTTTTCCTTTATCTGGTAAAAGTTAAATAGTACAAAACTCCTAACAGACGTGAAATGAATTATCAGTATGTCTGAAAATAAGTATAGAATCAGATAAACGTTTAAATAAAACTTTTTATTTAAACCAAACATAGAATATAAATGCACATTCTTCTCTTAACGAAATCACCCACAGCTCGTGGTAATTCACCTAAATAACAGTCAAATTCAATTTAAAACATGGCCTAGTAGTTAAAGACTCCAGAATTTAAATATTAATGTAAACTGGTTCAGTAACTCTACCGGCGTATCAAATTCAAATGTACGCAACGATAACGTAAAACTGAATAATACAACTTCTCAGAAACTAACCGTAGCGTACCCGGACGAGCTAGGAATACGCTGTGTCTTACATTCCAAAACCTCAGTTTAAACACTATCTAATCACATTTACATTCTGGTGAGGAAGCGGAAAGAAGTTATTAGTGAAGGCTGAAATTATAAGTAACTGGTTAATTCAAATATTAATCTCAAAAGTTTTCCACGTTGTTCATATAAAGAATTGATTTGATTTTCGTAAACTTGGACAACTGCAATGGGTACCTTACATGACGTTCATTTCAGTTTTTAATGAAAAGCTATATGTAGTTATAAACCAACACTTTCCAGTTTCAGAATTTAATATTTGTATCTATTGAAATAACTTATTAGGGGTTGACTAAAATTAAGACTCTTGTAGTGTACTTTATTTGAAGCTCTAGACAGACTTTAATAAAAACTATATATTATGAGATCATCCAAAACTTCTCAGATTCGGTATTTAAAAAAAAACAGGTGATTGCGAACAGCGTATTACATTTATAAGCATTAAATGAATTCTTGGAATTATGCTAAATACAACGAGAATAAGCTCAATAATAAGACGAGCTCTCGTTGTGATGCAATTAAATATATTAGCCTCAACCTCAATTTTGTGTTCGTTTCACTTTCATGTTGCATCATATTTCAAAGAAAAGAAAGCTGACACTAAATGTAATGGTTATGTTTTATTCTTAAAGAAATAATGTAGCAAATATAAATAGTATAGCGAATATAAAAAATGGCAAAAATTAACATAATATTGCAGGGAATTTAAACCGCTTTCTTCTATCAGGCAGCGAACGGAAACGGACTAATTTGGAATAAACGGGACTAGTTCATTTGACGATACGATCGCCAGATTTGCAAAGGTTGGATTTCTTATATTTAGGGCATTTGAAAAACACTGTGTATGATATCTCCATTAATTCCGCCTAAGATGTCTCCGTCAGAAGATCTGTTCCTGCTAGAGATGTTAGGGAATGTCTCCCATCTTTGGAAATGAACGATCATCCATGCGCCATCGGTGTGAATCCCCCAAAATGCGAAGTGTGTGTTCATGTTAAAATTACTCGTTTGAGAATATGCTATAAAACAAACACGTTACACGGTTTGTAACATTTCCCTAGCCTTCTTTTCTTTCACTTATTACATTTTCTTCGTCACCAAGTCTTAAACGCGTGTTTTCGAATGCACATTCTATGGCAGAAAGGGTTTATTATGGTGCCTTCTACCAACCTTCAAATTTTGCCAAATATTTTCCAAGAAACCTGTGCATATACCCTCATTTTTGGGAGGGGGGAAACAGCTTTAAAATATAACCCGATTTTTTATTTTTATTTCATCATCTTTTACATTTAGTTTAATTATTTGTAAAAATGTTTATGTTTTGAAAATTAACGGAGTAAGCGTTTATTAATCTTGCCAGTTTGTAGAGAAATTATGTTATTTCGAAGCAGCAGACATGAAAAATGAGCAGTGTCCTCGACGGGACTCGAACTTCGGATCTCTTGAAACTTTGTAGAGACATTAGGTTGCAGAGTAATTAGGATTTTTTTTGGAAGCAGAAGAATGAAAAATGAGTAACGCCTTCGCCGGGATTCGAACCACGGACCTCTCAGTTACGCGTCGAGCGTGCTGAGCACTACATCACGAAGGCATGCAAAGAAGGCGGCAGAAATACCTTATAAGGTTCTTTCGAAGTAGCAGACATAAAAAATGAGCAGTGTCCTAGCCGGGACTCAAACTTCGGACCTCTCGAATAGGCTTCGAGTGCGCTTTCTTCTACACACGAAGGCACGATAAGAAGACGGGAGAAATACCTTACACACTTCCCCTTTTAAAGGGCGACTGGGGATTAGGAAACCCAATCGTTAAATCCTGGTGGTGGAGAATCATTATCCATTACCTTTTTTAGTTCGGACGCCACTATAGAGACATCAAAGCCTCGAGGGCTATCTGTCTAAGGATCGAGATGTCTTCGTGGAGCTCTGGCTCGTATACACGTTGCACATCGGGAACATCCGAAAACGCCAATGCAGCCAGCCCATTCGCGAGATTCGAACCTCAGACGGGAATTACCAGTGTTCAGCGACTTTATCTCTGTACCACTGGGGGCGGCGCGTAGAGTGATGGTATGGGGTGATACCTCTTATGACAGCAGTTCGATCCAAGGCATCTCGCGTGCAATTTAACAGCGTAACGATAGGTTGAGAACATCCTGCAACCGTTTGCGTTACCCTTTATGCTCCGCCATCCTGTAACTATTTTCTAACAGGTTAATTCTAGATTCCGATACAGCGCTCATATCTCTGGATTATCACCGAGCTATTGATATTCTTCTTTGGCCAGCAAGGTCTTCAGATCTTTCACCAAACGAAATACATACGTAATTCGGGTACACCAAAATTTCGTAGATATGGAGCAATAATTGAGGAATGATTATCAGAATGTATCGCAGGATGGAATTATGAATCTTTACCAGTCCATACGTCAACATTTACAAACTTGCATTACCTCCAAGGCGAGTTTCATCAATCACAGATTTGAACATACACTGTGTAATTTTTAGCCACTGAAGGGTCATATGGCTTTAAATTTTTAGTCATTTCACTGCCTGTATATGAACTTTACACATATGTAATTTCAACAAAAAAGTCGCTTTCATGGTGGTGGTTTTTTTATTGTTTTTTGCCCAAAGCCGGTATGTATAAATAAGTGCAAATGCCCTTTTTCTTAACAAATGCTTTAATTCCATATCATGACATTTTTCTCATGTCTGCGTAGCCTTCAAATAGGAAATAGGAAATCATTTTGTGCAAAAAAGCAATAAAAATTTGATAGCTTTATTTGAATTGCCTTTAAATTCTTTTTTTCGGTTCAACCAAAAGTTAACAATAATTTTTAAAATCTGCGCTTAGAGTTCGATCGCAGGAAATTTCTGTCAATTGTTCTTTTTCTTCAGGAGAATTTTGAATTTAATTATTAAAAATGCTTTGTTTCTTTGCGTACCACCTATTTTGCGTTTGCGTACCACCGGTTGAGAGCCACTGGTTTAAGTAATCTGCAACGTGTAAGTCACTGGCTGCCAAGAGCAACGACGGCTACTTACCAAAAATACATTCACACGTACTGATGTGCTTGAATTTAATTTTCTATCTACATAAATTTACTTTACTGTTTCATACAAGTAACTTACAGATCCGGGTTAGCAGTTCAAGTGATTCTAAACATGTATGTCATCTGTGCTCAACACAAAAAAGCTTCTGCAGCTAGGATTTAATTTTAATTTAAAATATCTATTTAAATTAAAGCACTACCCCACAAGAGTGATAGGTTCGCTCAGAATAATTTTCAATTATTAGATAGCCAGTAACTAACTAGTCTTGAACACCATAAAAAGGAACAATACTGAAAACATTTATGGCATGTTTTCCAGAGCAATACTATTTTAATTAAAGATGTCTTAGTAATCATCACTTTATACCAGTAAAACTCTCAGGACTGAGTGTTCGGTGCATATTCTTGGCAAACATCTTCGTGAACTCCTTAAATCCTGATCTGGAACAGGGAGCTGAATGCAGCTATGTTCTGTGGTAGAATACTGTGATTAAGTTGGAGAATAACTGCACTTGAAAGGGATTTAAAATCCTCTTTTATTAAATCCAAATTATTTACAACCACTTCCCAACTCGGGAGGGATACAGAGAGTAGAGACCGAGCTTGGGTCTAAAATGAACAATCAAATTTAAATTAAAACTAAATAGAAATTAAATCGTTGTGCTCACAGAGCTCTACTGGTGTGCAAAAATTAAGGACAAGACGATTTTTTCAATATAACTTTGTACAAAAGTTTTCCAAATCAACACATTTAATACCGTAAGATCCCCAATACGTAAGGACATGAGTAATGTAAGCAACACTTACTAAAAGAAAAATCAGAGGGATAAAAGGAAGCTTTATTGAAAAAGTAGCATGGAGCGCAATGCGATTGAAGGCCAAAAAATCCCTGTGATGGGTGTCCAGCAAGAAACATCCGGTCTTTAATAGGGGATATGATCTCCCCTGACTGCTAGGCAGGTTTCAAATCATTTGTGCATGCTGAATATGTGGTTGTTAATGAGCTGTTGAGACACTGCTGCTCGTTCCTCTTGTAGCACCAATCGCAGTTTCGGAATCGTTACTGGCGATAAGTTACGTGCTGCCACGGGTCTCCCTAGTAAGTTCCGTACATGCTTGACGGGATTTAGATCCAGAGACCTTGCCGACCAATCCATGTGTTCAATATCTTCACTCTCCAACAGCTCTTCGACAGTAACTGTGCGATGAGGTGGAGCGTTGTCGTCCATGAAGAGGAACTGAGGACCCATAGCCCTTGTGAAAAGACGCATGTAAGGAAGAAGAACCTCGTTACAATAGCAGTCCCAGGTGACGAACCTCCTTGGGAGATATGAAGGTCGGTCCGGCTACCAAGCATTATGTCTGCTCGAACGAGAACTCCGCGACCTCCAAAACAGTCCCTTTTGATGATGTTGAAGGGGTTATTGCGTGTTCCCCGCTCTGTCCAGATGTGTATGTGTCTAGAATCGCAACTCAGACTAAATCTGCTCTCATCTGTAAAGAGTACTCGTCCCCATTCATTGTCTCTCCAATTCCGGTGTTCCCGGCACCACAGAGAACGCCTTCTCCGATGGGCAGGCGTTAGAGGTACACACCGTACAGGGCGTCGTGCAAACAGACCACCACCGTGCAGTCTTCTGGCCACGGTAAAACGCGATATCGGTCGTCCAGTCGCCTGTGTCGTGTGTCTAGCGATTTCTCCCGCTGTCTGCCGCCTGTTTTTTCTGGCCTGTAAGGCAATATACCGGTCATCTGCGGGTGTGGTTCCTCGTGGACGACCACTACTAAACCCCCGGATAGCTGTTCCTGTAGTTTGAAATTGTCTCCAAAGTCGTGAAACGATGCTGTGAGCAATTCCGAACTCTGCAGCCACACTTGTCACACTGCGGCCTTCCTCCAACTTCCCAATGATTCGACCTCGGGTAAAAGCATCCAGATGTCGTCTAACAGATTGATTATTCGCCATTTCTCGCTGAGGCAGCAACTCGGTGTGATTTTAACTGCTATACGGCGTGCAATCTCTTTGCCAGAAATACTGATCTTACACCGACAACATGCTTTATACTACTCAGACTCTCCCCATTATGTCTACCTGCATATCTGTGCATGTGCTACCGTACATCACCTTACTTAATCTCCTGATTGGTCTTTCTGTCCGCTCTGCCTCTTCGTTCAGTTGAGTCCTTAATTTTTGCACACCAGAGTATAACTCGAGGTTTTCCTCTAAACTAAATGGTGCGTAGCAAGATTTAACTAATACTGACGCACTTGGAATTACTTCAATGAGCAATCACGTAAAAGCGCTATGGCTTAGAATTTAAATGCTAGCTAGTCAGGCGAACGTCGAATAGAGTGACCGTGATCTGAGACTAAACAGGGACAAGTCATGACCCTGACAAGTGTATAATCAATCTAAATACGTCATTAGGTAGATGAAAGAGCACATTAGCAAGCGCAAAAAAATTTAAAACTTAGGCAAAGGGTAACGTGTCAAAAATAGCGAAATTTTGATGTCGTCAAAGCTCCGTGCGCATGCCTGACCACTTGTGAATGGCAAGGTCATCTGGTAGACAGTCGCCCGTAGACAGTCAGTATGTTCGGGTGGGTGATCCCTGTATTTTATTTTATTGCGCCAAATGGTAAGGTCCTTTGGTAGACAGTCAGTGTTTTCGGGTGATGTTTGCTGCATTTTCTTTTATTTCGCCAAAAATAATTAACAACAAGTTCGAAAAAAGAAAAATCAAGGTGATCGAGACAAAGAGGAGAAGAACGGAATAAAGAATACGACAGTGTGCAGCAACAAAAAAAGAACGAAATCTCAATATGGTGCCAAGTAACGACCCAAATACACTTGGCAATTCATTTATAGATTTAACATTTAATAGAAATATTATAACTGCAGACATCTTAAATTATGTATCTTTCATTTCTCATATCATCGACCAGTTTTACATACGGTCATTTTGAATGATTAAATGTAACAAATAAAAAATAAACTAGAACAAAATATATGCTTGTGCAAAAATCTTTTTGTTTTATTTGTTCTGTAAGAACCTCACACTCCCGTTTATAATAGTACGCATTAAACACCAGCGGCTCTTTAAACCAAAAGAGGGAGCTACCATCACTTTTTTTAAATCAAGTTAGATAACACTAATGCTTCATATTTTAGATAACATATATTCTTCATATTTTGTTTTTACTTTTTGCATACATCCTCAAATTTAGTATTTTAAAAGTCATATTTTTTCCTCAGCATATCTTTCACAAGAAATTTGTAGAATTCTTTATTTTGTAGCAGCATTTTATGTAACAGCAGAATTTTTAAATGACGAGTAATCATTTGCATTATTCACGATATTAACCTTAAATACACATATAGACACAAATAGCACAAGACACAGATAATTTACAGGAGAAGATTCAGTCTCTTTTAAAATTAAATTTAATGTAGTAAGTTCATCAATAAAGTATCGCATTAAATAACGTAGCGTTTAGAAATATGCGTCTCTCAAATCTCAACATATGGAGTAACAAAACTGTTAAATTTTACGAAATCGAGGCACCTTTTTCGTGAACAGTTACAGGTAACTCGATTTTTTACAAAAGTATCCCCTTTAAGCTGCTGAAAAAAGGAACTGCTTTCCATGTTTGATTGAAATATGTTGTAAAAATCAACAGTCCTTAGATCAAAAGCACACAAAAGGCTAGATACGAGTAAGTCAGTATAAAATCTATAAGTCGCCCAAATTAAATTCTTAATGAAGATTGAGTTTATATCATTCTTGTCTACAATAAACTGAAGGGAGCGTAATCCATAAAAGCTGAGATTTGGCTTGTAACTAAGATACTGAAAATATCGCAAAAAGTCGACAAAGTTTGAAACTAATTCTGTAATTTGCGGCATATTTTAATATTTCATTTTAATGTTTACTTAATTATTTATTTATTTTAATCAGCTTTTGAGAAACTACCATTCCTGTGTTTCCTGTACTTAATTCTGGAGCATCATAAAACTAATAATTTATGAACTGGAGAATTCGTTATTATCAATAGCCTTCTTTCAAAGAAAAGCGATTGTTATAAAGTTTAATTGCAGCAGAAATCCTGACAGAAAATAGTTATTAATGAAAAAACATTTTTGAATACTTATTCAATAATAAATTTCATCTTTTTTTAAATTTATTCAAATTTATTCAAAACTGCATCCTTGTGTCAAAAAGATCTAGAAGGTATTCGGAATTTCTTGATGAGTATAATTCTGGTAAAATATTCACGTGTGAGTTCAAAGTTCTGTGCAATACTATTTCTTAATAGGTTTACCTACGAAAAAGACAGAAATAAAATAAAATACTATATGTACAAGTATTGTAAAAATTACCTAACTTCTAAAGTAAAATCTTCAACATTGAAATTTAATTCTCTCTTCGTCTTTTAAAAAAGTAAAAGAATTAAGCATTCCAAATCCTTTTAAGTATCATAGCTAAAGCCTGACATAATTAGAAAGCATCACGGACAAACGTTCCAGAAATTATTTAAAATAACTTGAGTGTAATTTATTTATGATTACCAAAACATCGACGCATATATCACTGTCTACAAAGCTTAGGTTCGCTTTCTTTATCCAAAAGCCTTTTCTGGGAAGCAAAAGAATGCAGCTCTTCGTGAGGAAGAAAATCCCCCATAATTCAGCGTTCTTGAGCAGCAAAACACAAAGAACTCTTTGCTGCTTGATTTTTCTCGCCGTCCAAATGGCATCCAGTAAAGCTTTATACGAGAGACTTAGCCCTAAATCTCTGAACTCAAGGGAAATCGACTTTTTCGGCTCTAGTATTTTTGAGGTGGTTTCGACATCGTTAAATTGAATTCGCCTGCGAAAATAATTTGAACCTTTGGTGCTGCAACGAAAACCTCGCTGAGGTTATTTTAAAAAAATTTTCTCGTTTAATATAAGAGTAACGGGTGGCTTTATTTCGTCAAAATGATTTCGAATGCTTTAGTATATGACTGCATATACTATATATATATATATGTATATGTGTGTGTGTGTATGTATGTTGGGTGTTAGTGGTGTATCGTGGTTTTCACTGAAGAGGACTAGGTAAAAAGAAATAAATAATGCTTTCTTTCTAAGATGAACAGTGGAATTGGTCATCTTAGTAAAGAGAAAATCACTGCTAGTGTTTAGTTATATTCGTAGACGTACTGGTCACGTTCAGAAGTAGTCGTCTCAAGAAGGTGGTGCGAGAAACCTACGTGCAGTATCACAGTACGAGAAACATGCATACATTTATGCAGATTCTTCATTATTTAATTTCTTTAAATATAATACAGGGCGATAATGTTTGGTGGCAACAATTCGAAAAGTGAAACGCCGCTTGTAGTGAATCAATGCAAAATGCTAAAAAGAAATTAATAGTCCTTCTGGGCAAATTGCGCCTTTGGACTGAAAAGATTCGTCAGAAAATTGAAATGTTTTGCGACCCACCACCACTAGTTAACGTAGTATCTGAGGTAGCTATAAGAACAAGTAAAAAGCAACTAGTCCTTTTTGACGTTAAACCGACAGAACTGAGTTCTCTCATTCGTGCAAAAACTTCACTACACTAGAATGGTGAGAGGTTTAAAAAAACGATAGTAATTAATGCTCCTAATCTACTTTCCAAAGTTAAGTTAAAACAAACTTCAGAGTGTTAATGTCTAAAGTAATAGGTGACTAGCTTCATTGACAGCATTCTACTAAATCATTGCTTAAACTGCGAAACGCAGAGTTTTCCCTGTACGTTGTTAAAAGAAAGATTTTAAAGAACTCGAAATTGATAAATTTGATACATAGTTGCTGTGTTAAGGAAATTGGGATTATTAAATTTCTTATAAGATTGCTTTGATATAGAGTGTATTAATCTAATGTTTAATTAATCATTCTAAATTTTAAAGCCGCCTCTTAAAATTCATTATATAGTTTTCTATTATTATTATTTTGCAATGAATCTTAAGTTTGGAAGAAAACTTTTCATTTATCAAAATACCCTTAAGCACGAAATAATAATAATAATAATAATAATTCTTATAACTTTTACTTTATAATGCATGATTTTGATAATTAAACTAGTTATAATTTGATTTTAAAGCGAAATGTATTAACTTAAATTTTATGTTGCAATTTTTTGGCTAAACTCATTACTCGTAATTTTCTTAAACTTTTATGCAGGTGATAATCCTATATAAAAACAAAACTTTCTCACTTTATCGAAGTACTTACAATTATGATTAAAATAACGTTAATAATTAATATGCACCTAACTGTGTAATTAAACTTAATAACATACCATTTATAGAATTAAAACCAAATTAAATACAAATATTTAGCTGTTAAATAATAGTTAAGTACAGGAAATCTCTATTATGGATTATCGCAGTTCAGATAGAATAAAAATTAGTCAAATTAGATTATTTGAATATGAGAAAACACACAAGGGCAATCTGCCTGAGAAGAAGGATGCCTTCTGAAGAACCTTTTGACAGAAAATAACTCTTATTCACGTTACACACGGGGAAAATCACGAAAAACAAACATGCTTTAGTCTGCTTCCCTAAAATTGAACTTGGGTCGAATACCATTCGTCAGCCGTCTTAACCACAGGCTACTGATAGAACTAAACATTAATCAAAAGACTAACGTTAAAAAAAAGTAGCGGAAAAATTTTAGAGTTTTGTACAGTCTATTTTTCCTTAAGAAATTATAATAGAACAATTTTATGGTTACGTCATCAAAAAGATTTTAGCGGTATTTCTTTTCTTTTGACACTATGTGATCAAAGATTCTTCAAAAGCAGCATTTGAAGGAAAGATCACAACTCTGATAAAATAAAAACCGAAAGATTTTGTGGCTTACTAGCGGATCGGATGACAAGATGAAAAATCAGGGATTTGCCGTTTGTCGGCAGCTTTGGCACTTAAGTATATTTATGCGTGAGCGTATGATTTTAAAAAACCGCTCGATATTGTAGATCTAGCAAAACTTCAAACTCATTAATTTTTTATTTTTAATGTTTTAGGGTCATACATTCATGCGTTTTGATCAGATCTTGAATAATACTTTGAAAACAGGAGCGAACGATGATGCTTTCAAGCAAATTTAATACTCAAATATATTAATTTCAGTTAATGAAAATTTAAATGATTAAATGCCAAAATTAGAACCATTAAGGAAAACTTAAATGTTTTATTTATTATTTTAATTCTACCTTTGATTACATATCAGATATTCGAGCTTTTATTAGACATAGATTTTCAAAAACGTGTTTTCCAGTGATCTATATAGGCCTACTAATGACCAAACAGATAAGAATTCTAAACACTGGTATTTTGACGCTGGTTTGAGTCTCAGAAAATAGGCTGCTTGCATGAACGTCTTCAGCGTTTAATCTAATGCTAGTACCAGAAGCTTCTCTTCAAGTACTCTCTACAAGGGCATAGCTCGTTAGCAGAATGCTCTCCTGTGCATTCTTATAATTAAAAACAGCCGTCTGTGGTACATACCATTAATATACACTTCATCAATTTTCGATGTTCGAAACATACAGTTTAAGCAGCATAACATTTTACACCCGAAGAAAAGAGACTATGTAAACTGGAAACAAGCCTCCCTGTTCTATGTCATGCATATCGCCAAGCTATACATGGCATTGTTAATCAGAAAAACTTAATTTAGGTGCATCATCTGCGTTTTGAATCATTATTAATTGTATACAACAAACTGAAGTTTTTAAAATACGATGGTAATGAAGGTAATACCCTCGTGTTTACTGAAATTTTCTTCTTGACATTTTGTATTAAAACTCATTCTCATAAAATAACTCTGGAAATTATTATTGTGTACTGCACACATTACATAGTACATTATTTTTTCCCAGCAATAGGGTTCAAGGCTCCTAAGAAGAAAAAGAACAGAAAGTTGTTTTCTGAGAACAGTAACCTCGCAATTGCCGTGTTTAGTATTGAAATCTGCAGCAGATCTGATAGCTAATTGAATGGACTTTTATCAAAAGTTTACTAATTATTAACCCAAAATGAAGCACTTTTGAGATAAAATTGACATTTACTTTTTAATATTTATAAGAACGCGCGTCATTTAACGGAAATCATTTGCAGAAAATAAAGCGTTCCTATATTGCTTATCTAGTAGTGTGGAATGCAGAAATGTATGAGCTTGGAATTTAGCTCGGATCAGTTTAAGGAACTTTTATAGGAATATCAACATAGAATAAGGTAAGATTTAATTATTTTTCTTTAATAATAGAATAAGGTAAGATTTAATTATTACCTGACGCTAAAAAGTAGAGGAAAACTATGCAAGGAAATACGGTCTTAAACTCTCAAATTAGTAAAAAAGCAGCTTTAAGTTAACGTAGATTTTTAATAAACTGTTTTTATTTGAAGGGTAATGAGGTACAGGTTCTTTTTCAGAAGCAAAAATAGTTTTGCAATGCGAGGAAAAGCGACAACCATTTTACTTTGATAAAGCGAATCACATCGAAAACGAACGTAGCACAATCTGTCGAGAAAAATAGTAATGAATGAGAAAAAACTGAGGTTCATTTTAGAGTTCTGAAAATGTTAGGAAAAATTGTATTCTAATTAAAGTCGTTAACTAATGAAGATTAGTTTTTGTCAGCATTCAAAGTCTATAAGGTATTTCTGCCGCCTTCTTCCATGCCTTTATGGTGTAGTGGTCAGCACGCTCGGCGCTTATTCGAGAGGTCCGTGGCTCGAGTTCCGGGAAGGGCGTTGCTTATTTTTCATGTCTGCTATTTCAAAAAAATACCTGATGTCTCTACAGTGCTGCCCGAACAAACAAAAGGTGGTGAATGATGATTCTTCAACACCAGGATTTGGCAATTGTGTTCCCTAATTCCTAGTTGCCCTTTAAAGGGAGAAGTATGTAAGGTATTTCTCCTGCCTTCTGCGCATGCCTTCGTTTTGAAGCGGTCAGCACGCTCGACGCGTACTCGAGAGGTCCGTGGTTCGAGTCCCGACGAGGGCATCGCTCATTTTTCATCTCTCGTGCTTTCAAGAAAGAACCTAATGTCTCTACAAGTCCACGCCAAACTTACGTTGCTTTTGTGCCTAATTTTAAATTCTACACTGGCGTTTCTCTTCCTGAGCGATTAAATTTAGTTTTCTTAATTCAGTTATTTAATTTAGACATTTTAATCAATTAAGTATAAAAATCTACGTTAGAGTGCTTTTATGTCATTGAAACTGAAACACTGGGTATGAAACCTTAAGCTCTTAAACACGAAACACGTACTGAATCGTTTGATCAAAATTTTAAGCAAAACAGATGTGATAAAAATTTTAAGCAAAACAGATGTGATAAAAATTTTAAGCGCTCATTTTATGGAATTTTTCAATTATTGAACGCTTTGCGTCCTAAAGGGCTGATAACAATCAATTATTTTCTTTGAAAAGCAATCGTATATGATAATTTCTCAATTAAATTCCACTCTTCTCTGAAATTTAATTAAATCATAAGATACTCGAGAACATCGCTCATGGAAAATTTAAGAATTATTTTCTTTAGAAGTGGCTTCTAAACCAATATCAGATTCACAGCGGAACTACCACTTCGTCGAAATTATTTAGTTAGAATGACGAAGAATAAGTATCACATCACCTAGCTTCTGCCCACAGTTCTCAGATCTCTCATAAGATGTATTTTTCCTTTTCAACTATTTGTGTTTCTCCATATTCATTCGAATAATTCTCTTCAGATGAACCGGTAAGCATTTGAGAACTAATCGAAAGAATAATTTTCAAACCCTCTTGTTTGTATTTCAGAAATACAGGGATTCTTTTTGAACGCAAATTGTTTAGTCACATTGTTTTAATTAATGGGAAAATCCAATTATGTTTTCATTTACAGAGAGCTTTTGAAATAAATTAAGCGGAAGTTAACAAATACAGGGCGTAAAATAAGAATGAATTGAAATGGCTAGTCAAGAAAAAGGAATATTTGTAATAACATCATTAAAATTAAGATAATGAATCATTTAGCATAAAATATGTTAAATTGTCTTAAAATAAAGAATTCATACTTTATGTTATTAAGATGCACTTGCAAGTACCGGGAGAAATAAGTTAGCTGAAATATCCGGGAGAAATTTAGAATCGTAGAATTATAAAATCATTAAAATTAGCTTAGTTTGGATGCGATCCCGTGATGCTAAGTATCTTTTAATATTAGCTTTATTATTAGGCATTACATCTGTGCAATTAAATGTGACTGCATATTGCGGGGGTGACCAAACTTCATGCTGGTAAGAGCCGCGTGTTGAAATTCAGGAAATTTCGAGAGCCACAGCTAGATTTTCCAAAAGCCACAAATCTATATTGAGATAATTTAAAAGCAGTGAAACAGGCTTCATATGTCAAAAGCCTGATTCTAAGCAAATCACAGTTGAGATTCAGTCACAGTTTGACTTTATTTGGCGATGCGTAGAAGACAACACGAAGTTTTGTGGTATTTTTGTTTTCTTTAATTACAGCTTGATGTAGTAAAACGTCCTCTTTTTCACAAGTTTAAATTCTTCAGTGATACCTTCTTGTAAATGAAAGTCACAGCATTGTAATGCTTTATCAGAGTTTTGCAATGTACTATCATAGCAAGTCTTATGAAACTTCGCATTCTTCTTAAATATGCACCACCGAAATTCAAATATTTTTTCTGCTGCTTCACATTTATCCTGTAATTCCCCAACATGTTTTTTGCAGGGCAAGCAAGCCATATATCTGTTCTCCTCAAATTTTACGGATTCTCAGAATAGTCTTGTAAGCTATAACTACCGTAAGATTTATTATAAAATCCCAAAAGCTTCCAATTGCCAAAAAGTTCTCATCAAGTCGGACGTCGAATCAACTTTTAACATCATTTACTTTTAAGGTCATACATCATCATACAAAAGACAAGTTTTTACTTGTCTTTCTGTATGGTGATGTATGACATCAAATGTTTCTAATGTATGACATGCGCCTTTTGTTTCGCTCACCGACCATTCCAGTTTAGTTTTCTACTACTACTAATGACTCAAAAATTCAGCAGATCCTTCCTGTAAAGCTTTCAAAAGTATTCATTCGTAAATCACCACAAGCAAATCTAACTTTTAAAGATTTTCTTTATGAAATTGTTTGATAGCATCAGTACAATATTTATATAGTTTTTTATGTTTTTGAATCACATTGTAAGTTTTTCAACTAACAAGAAATAAAATAATGACGTTTGACCATTGATCAGTTTAAGTTTACTAATAAATAAATAAATTTAATAAATGAAATAAATTAACTACTTTCTTTTGGACACTCAGTTATTTTAGTTTACCATATTTCATACACGTATATTTTATTTCCATAACAGCAGCACCACTCTCCTGCGACAGTGGCACTATCGATTTTATTTATTTTATTTGTCTTTAAAAACTGCTATTTTAATGCTTATTAGGTATTTTCTCCCTCCTTTCCACAAGCCTTTGTGGTGTAACTGGAAGCACATTCGACACGTGTTCCAGAGATCCAGGTTTCGAGTACTGGCCGAGGCACTGCACAATTTTCACCTCTCCTGCTACCCCCCCCCCAAAAAAAACTAATGCGTCTACATGTGGAGCCCAAACTAAACGATGAGGGACGGGGTCCCCTAATGCCCAGTTACCCTTTAAAAGGCGAAGTATATAAGGTATTTTCTCCCTCCATTCCGCATTCCTCCGTGGTGTAAATGGAAGCACACTCGACGCGTATTCTAGAGGTCCAAGGTATGAATTCAAGGTTCAGGAAGGAAACTACACATTTTTCCCGTCTCCTGCTTTAAAAAAAACTAATGACATGTTTTCAAAAAGCATTAAAAAATTGCGCGTTTTCTTTATTTCATATGTTATGGTTGTAGAATTTTCAGGCAGTTTTGATTTTACCGAAATTTTGATTTAATCGATTGAAGTATAATCAGTTATAGAAAAGCGCATGTAAGCTATTTCAGAATGTCCCCTATAAAGAATTTTCTAAATTAAATAATCTTCATAATCACTTTATGCATGAGCTAGCTACATGAAAATTTACTAGGATTACCATATGGCTAGCCTTCCCACGAGAATTTAAATGTGAGTTTCACTGCCAGTATTTAGCGGACTTACCCATTCGACCACTGATGGTTGTTACACAAAGCAATGTAAGTATAAGAGTGGAGTCTTTTTTGGTAATTTAATCAGATCTGATCTTCACTGTAACTTATTCTTTCCATAGTCCTCACCGCAAATTAAGCTATTATGTACTTAAAATGAAGGCCTCTTACAGCTATGTACTATCGTTAGTTCTGCCAAAGTTATTCAGTATTTACACCTAGCTAGCCGACATTTAAATAAGCACGGTTAATTATCTTGAGCCAGTTCAAATAATCTACTGTATATATAGTCTCAGACTACGTTATCTATACTTGAATTTAATTTTATCTTATGTTAATTTAAATATCCGAAGGTAAAGGAGGCTCACCTCAACAGAAGCAGTGCCTTCTGCTTATATAAAGAGATAAATGAAAAGGTTATTTTAACCATCTTAAGACTTGGTTATTTGCTTCAAAATAAAGCGATAACTCGCTTTCCAATCTATTAAGGTCTTCGGGAAATTACGCTTGTATGTTAGAGGCATAACACAAGCTTACAGACATAGCAGAACTCTAGAAGACATTTAGTGTTGGACCTGAAATCCAATCATATTTTTCGGTGACAACTAGTGCACAATTTCTTAAGAATGAACTTTTTGGTTCAGCTACCGGTCAGTTTTTAATGAACATTCATATAACCATGCACATACATATTTTAATACAGGGTTATTCAAAAAGAAAGAGCAGGTTGCAAACATGTATTTCTACCAAACTACAAAAGATAGAAACATGATTCTAACGTTAATGGATAGAGAAAAGTGTACAATTTATTATTAGAACTGGTAAAAGTTCCAATCATGGTCGCATTGGCGCTGTTGTTTGTTTTGGTATTATTTGTCGGTTGGAGCCCAAAGAAAGCCACATCGCGAGCAAGCAAAGAACTTAAAATTCCTCAACCAACGGTATGGCGAGTTCTAAAACACCCTCTGCACATGAAGCCATACAAACTGCAGTTATTGCAAGCATTGCATCCTGACGACCACAACAAAAGGTACGAATTTAGCAGTAGCGTGTTAGATGATGTGGAAGAAGGCAATTTTGCTGAACGACTAATTTTTTCCGATGAAATCACTTTTCATCTTTCATACACGGTGCTCATATTGAATGCATATCATAATTGTAAACTTTTCTCTATCCATTAACGTTAGAATTATGTTTCTCTCTTTTGTAGTTTGGAAGAAATAAATGTTTGAAATCTACTCTTTCTTTTTAAATAGCCCTGTATGTATTCATTGTTTACTCTTACGCCTGCAGAGGAAATTATACAATATAGGTATTATATTATTGCTGAAGATACTTAATGATTCTTTACGGTGCACAGAGAGAACGATAGAGCTGCGTAGGTACCTAAAATGCATAACGAAGAAAAACTAATAGTCATTGCTGAAGATAAAAAGACACAATTTATTTCTCTACACTTAATTCTTCTGTACACATTCTCAATCACACATGATTGTGGCTGCGAGATCAACTCCATTATTTCTTATAACTTATATATCTTGAAATAATGGACAAAGCAAAGCGAGACAACACGTTGCCAGCCGAGAGCAAGCGAAGAGTAAAAACGGAGAGCTGCGCATCAATAGCAGCAATATTTATAGCAAAACGTTTCTTTATTCTGCTTGGGTGACAGCCATCCGCATTACAGCATGATTACATAAACATGAAATATTTTAATTTGGAAAGCTGCAATCCAGAAAAATAGCTATAAACATATATGTTGTTACTTAACATTGCAACGGAATTAATTTTTTTGACAAAATAGTCATTAAATTGTAAATTTAGCAAAATAATTATTAATCGTAAATTTAAATAAAAGTGTAACCGTATTTCTCTACACTTAATTCTTCTGTACACATTCTCAATCACACATGATTGTGGCTGCGAGATCAACTCCATTATTTCTTATAACTTATATATCTTGAAATAATGGACAAAGCAAAGCGAGACAACACGTTGCCAGCCGAGAGCAAGCGAAGAGTAAAAACGGAGAGCTGCGCATCAATAGCAGCAATATTTATAGCAAAACGTTTCTTTATTCTGCTTGGGTGACAGCCATCCGCATTACAGCATGATTACATAAACATGAAATATTTTAATTTGGAAAGCTGCAATCCAGAAAAATAGCTATAAACATATATGTTGTTACTTAACATTGCAACGGAATTAATTTTTTTGACAAAATAGTCATTAAATTGTAAATTTAGCAAAATAATTATTAATCGTAAATTTAAATAAAAGTGTAACCGTATTTCTCTACACTTAATTCTTCTGTACACATTCTCAATCACACATGATTGTGGCTGCGAGATCAACTCCATTATTTCTTATAACTTATATATCTTGAAATAATGGACAAAGCAAAGCGAGACAACACGTTGCCAGCCGAGAGCAAGCGAAGAGTAAAAACGGAGAGCTGCGCATCAATAGCAGCAATATTTATAGCAAAACGTTTCTTTATTCTGCTTGGGTGACAGCCATCCGCATTACAGCATGATTACATAAACATGAAATATTTTAATTTGGAAAGCTGCAATCCAGAAAAATAGCTATAAACATATATGTTGTTACTTAACATTGCAACGGAATTAATTTTTTTGACAAAATAGTCATTAAATTGTAAATTTAGCAAAATAATTATTAATCGTAAATTTAAATAAAAGTGTAACCGTATTTCTCTACACTTAATTCTTCTGTACACATTCTCAATCACACATGATTGTGGCTGCGAGATCAACTCCATTATTTCTTATAACTTATATATCTTGAAATAATGGACAAAGCAAAGCGAGACAACACGTTGCCAGCCGAGAGCAAGCGAAGAGTAAAAACGGAGAGCTGCGCATCAATAGCAGCAATATTTATAGCAAAACGTTTCTTTATTCTGCTTGGGTGACAGCCATCCGCATTACAGCATGATTACATAAACATGAAATATTTTAATTTGGAAATTTCTTTATTATTCTGCTTGGGTGACAGCCATCCGCATTACAGCATGATTACATAAACATGAAATATTTTAATTTGGAAAGCTGCAATCCAGAAAAATAGCTATAAACATATATGTTGTTACTTAACATTGCAACGGAAATTTTTTTGTGTCATTAAATTGTAAATTTAGCAAAATAATTATTAATCGTAAATTTAAATAAAAGTGTAACCGTAAAAGATATTTTATTAAAAAATCTGATTAATTTATTTTCATGAATAAGATCTTTGAATAAACTTCACTTTAATAAATCATATCTGAATTAAGGAAATCACTAGAATGGTTCAACAAAAGAAAAAATCTGATGTATAAACCACATGACTTTCTTGTACGGAATATTAAATTATACGTATTTTGCATTTCAATTAAAGTTATTGGATTGAATTAAATCTATTTTGTCTATAACGCATAAACCACAATAGAATAAATGCGCTCTTTAACATTCACTATATTTGTTTACCATAGCAAAACTCTGGCGCTAGCTTCACTTGACAGCGTTACATCTCATTCATTTTATAACTCAGAAGGCATAAAAATTATTTTTATCATCCGAAAAATTACCTAATCCTTTCCACATGTTCTATTCAAATACGAGTACTATAATAAATCTTAAACGATGTGTAAAAAAAATTTAAAAAAAAAAAAAAAAAAAAAAGAAAAAAAAAGTTTTTCAAAGACGGTTTAGCATTTCTCATTCAATTAATTTAGTTCTCACTTCGCGACAAGGCAAAAATACATAAAATCTGAAGACATCTATTAAAAATTACGGATGAAATCTTAAACACTTATTTCCTCGAATAAATTCAAAAATTGATTAAGCATGATTTAATTCGCAATAATAAAAGAAGGCGTTATCTTTGTTGTTGCGAAGCTTAGTTTCTCTAGCTTGGCAACAAATACACTATTCTGCTAAGTTTCAAATGTAAACAAGTATGGCTTCTATGGCCAAAAAAATTAGGCTTAGCCGCACTTAAACAACTTTTAAATTATTGATAATTCTAGAACTATAATATGTAGGTTAACTAAAGGCATAAAAACTTTAACCGGAGATACAAACAACATAATTCGATAATTTTTAAAGGAAAAATCGCACAATTTACAAATATATAAGAATAAAGAAACTGAGCTCACTGAGCCGAGTTGCAGAGTGGATATATATATATATACATACACTTATATACTTTTGGTGCCGCCGATGGCAACCAAAATAGGTGGTGCGCATGTACATGTTACAGTAGTAAAACGTACAAAATTTCAACGTTCTTGAGATTACTTGTTTTTAAGTTATGCGAGATATATACGTACGTACGTACGCACAGACGCCACGAAAAAATCTCTTCCGAATCCATTTTAAATCAGTTTTATAATTTTTTGGGTGGAAAAGAGTCCTTTATTCTGTCCTTACGTACGGATGTCACTGAAAAACACCGTTAAATGGCATTCGATAGCGGTAAAAATAGATATTTTCGTTGAAATATGATGCCAAAAATTTTTCGCGATTACAATACTTCCTTTTTACTTCGTACAAAGAAGTAAAAATAAAAAATAAAGTTAAATGTTTAGGTTTTCTATGGAAGATCTCTCATTCATGCAAAACTTTAAAAAATCTGAAATGTTTCAAATTTTAATTACAGCACAAAATGTTCAATAGAATTTATTAACGGAGAATATCAATAAAGGTAGGCCAGTTCGAATAGCGAAATATTTTGTAGGATACTTAATGAACATATATACATTTAGCCTACCATGGCAGCGTTATATATCTTTTGTGCATTTGAAAAGCGAATATACACTGCTGGCCAAGGTAAATGCAACACCCTGAAGGAAGCATGCAAATAACATGAAATTTACAACAGGTATTAGCGGAGGTGAGCTATGCAAATGATTAGAATTTCAGCGCAGACGCACATCACGCGCCTGTGGCGCCACTTCAAAACGCTATTTAAGGCTTGGAGTTTTCGACGATTTCAAGTTCGGCAATTGTGGTTTTCTTGTGGTTTTTTCAAAAAACCGATCAATTATGCCTCGTAGTAAACAAGGATCATCGTTTGATCAAATATCTGAGTTCGACAGAGGAAGGATATTGGTCTACCGAGAGTGTGGATTATCTTTCAGTGAAATCGGTAGCCAAGTTGGACGAAACCAAACAACTGTAATGAGGATATGTGACCGTTGGATGCAGGAGTGTACGACGCACCGACATGTTCGATCGCATCCACCTCAGTGCACCACTTCACGTGATGACAGGAAGCACTGTGCGCATGGCAGTGACGAATCGCTCAGTGACATCACGAACCACAGCACAGCACATTCAGTCTGTAACGCATCATTCAGTGTCTGCGCGTCCCATTCGACGCCGTTTACAGTAATGTGGTCTGTCCGCAAGACGTCCATTGCTTCGTCTACCCTTGACGCAGAACCACAAATGTCTCCGCCGCCAATGATGCGATGAAAGAAGGATGTGGACGGAAGAATGGAATGAAATTGTCTTTACTGAAGAGTCACACTTCTGTCTGCAGCACCACGGTGGTCGGATTCGAGTCTGGAAGCACCGTGGAGAAAGGATGCTGAACAGCTGCGTTATGTACCGCCACACTGGTTCTCCACCGGGTATTGGATATTGGTACGGGGCGGTATTGGATATCACTCTCGCATTCCTCTAGTACTCACTGCCGGTACTTTAAACAGCCAGCTCTACATCTCCGAGATGTTGGAGCCAGTTGTCCTTACTTAGCTTCAGGGCTTGTCCACAGCCATATTTCAACAGGATAAAGCGCGACCACACGTGGCACGCATTGTCCAAGGGTTTTTCGTCAATCGCCAGGTTGAATTGTTTCCCTGGCCCGCTCGCTCTCCGCCGATAGAAAACATGTAATCCATGGTTGCTGAACGATTCACCCAAATTACATCCCAAGTTGCCACACCAGATCAAGTTTAGCAACGTGTGGAAAGTGCTTGGTCTGTTGTACCCCAAGAACACATCCAAAGTCTCTTTGAATCAATGCCGAGACGTGTGGCAGCGGTGATCTTCAACAATGGCGGCTACTCTGGCTACTGACTCTGGAAGGAACCACACGTCACAGAAGTCTATAAATTTAATCTTTTGATGCTTGGTCAACATGTTATCTACTAAATAAATTTTGTTGTGATATCTCTTGTCTTTCTTGGTGTTGCAATTTGCGTGGCCAGCAGTGTATATGTATATAACATAATTTTATAAAAATATTTAATGTTTTCAATTAGGTACATCAGGAAATTCAATGCATTTAAAAAAATGTTCTTCAGAACACTATCTGTTACTTTTAAATAGCTTGGTTTGTTAATCAGTACTGGACAAATTAAATTTAATTTTGAGAGATAAATATATTACATTTTGCTAAATGGTAACAGCCCGAATGAAAAGCAAATCAGCACAAATGGCATTTCGAGACTAATAGCTCTTTTAGCATGAAATGGTAATGGAAAAAGAAAAGCTTCATTTGTATCATCTGAGATTTATAGTTTAATTCTCAAGCGGTCATTCGTCACATTAGAGAGAAGGAACGATTTTTAAATAATTAAGCATTCTATCTGCAGGCATACTTGTAAGTTTCTATTATTTCCATAAATAACTAAACCAAACGAAACTCTGCTCTTAAACTTCACAGCCGTTGGTAATGTCTTTTACTGATTACATTTATGGAGCAAGAATTAATAATATTATTAAAAACTATTTATAATATGGAGACTAATAAAGACTTTATTTCGTAACAGAATATTCTTAAGAAATGTGCATTACCTAAGCCAGGATTCTAAATTCAGACTTCCGACTACTAGCCGGAACACAACGAGGTTAGGGGTAGAGTTGGACGATCCGCTTTGGAAATGATTCAAAGAGCCGGTCCACTTTACGAGAATTTACTCAGATTCCACAAAACGGGGTTGTAGCTCCTTTATGACTCACAGACAAGTCTTATTAGAAGTGCTCCAAAAATACAGATCTACTTGTTCACTTTACTGAGCGAGCGAACACCTGAATCGTGGTAAGGAGTGGAAATCTTGTTGTAAGCATGTCAGGAATTCTCTATTCGCATTTTAGGGAAGAAAAGAATGTTTATCCTCTCATGTTAAAACTGAGTTTAATTTTTATCATTTTTGAACTTTTTGAAACATTTTACTCTAAAATTTTATTGTTAGTTCTGTGTACAAAGGAAATTTCAAAGAAACCCAAAACTGCAATTTAAAAAGTCAGTTCAGGCTATTAGCATCTGATCGAGCTGATT
>KK118013.1:629025-661560 GCA_000611955.2 Stegodyphus mimosarum | reverse complement strand
CCGATCCCACGCCTCGTTCGATTCTTTTTTCGTTTCGCTCTAGTCTCGCTAACCTCTCTTGAATTACTACTCGTTCTGGATCTTTGTCATCGAGTGTGTCATTAGTGAACGGTGAGTAATAAAAATGAACAGATTTATTTCGTGAGCGAAGGGTTTTCTTGCGATCCGATAAAAGAGTGGTTTTTCCCACCTCTAAGAAGAGGGAAACATTGTCCCCAACTTACAGGTCGACTGGAAGGACAAAACCCAGTCATCAAATCAAAGTTAATCAAGGTAAATCAAGTCATCCAGTCAAGGTCTTGAATTATCATCTCTCAACGTTTAATTCGGGTGTCATTGGGGAGGCAGTTAGACATTTATTTCGGAGCATAAGACGTGAAAAACGTGCAGTGTTCTCCCCAGGAGTCGAATCCTATACCTTCCGGCTGACAGCCACTTGTATTTCCAATTACACTGCGAAGACATGCGGTAAGGAGGGAAAAACTGGGGTTCATTGTTGTTTTTTTAATTTTCTAATTTCTAAAAATGATGCAGCTTATAGTCCTGCTGCTTACAGCAAACTGGGAGTTTGTCTTTCCATCAAATATAAGTTTAACAGGAAACTAAAAATTTATACAGCGTTAATTTCAAAAGCTAGTAAAATTCGCTAATTGTACGAATTTAACGAATGTGTGAAGGTTTGATAGCATAATATAATGTAACGCGGTGAAAAAAAATCAGATTCTAGATTACGTTTATTTCTAATGTTAAAATCGATTTAACAGAGAAAAAAAAGGTCTGAGAAGAAACAAAAATATTACATTATATATATTTTAAAGTTAAAATTTTGTTCTCGATTTTCAAGGAAATTTACGCAATTTAAAATTTTAACATATCATGGAAAAGTGTTTGGTAATTCTGCGATTTCTAAGTATAGCGCATCACTTACAACTCTCTAAAATACGATATGCAAATTAACAAAAATTAATTTATTTATATTTTGTCTAGAAACGAACCGAAACCACAACAGGAAAGCTCAATAATATGCCAAAACTTCAGCGAAACACTTCCGTTTTAATCTTCTTAATTGCCTCAATTTGACCGTTGTGGGATAAGATTTTGCTTCGGGAGAAAGACTGAGAAGTTCAAATGGATCCGTTGTCTAGGCATCCATTAAAGCATATAAAATGCCAAACATAAAAACGTCCGTAAGTGTCTGAGGACGAGCGTTCAGAAGAGAGAAAAGTAAAGTCAAAAAAGTTTTTTTATAATGCAATTTCTTTACGCTTACACCCACGCACACTTACGGGAAATGAAGCATGTAGGACGACGGATAAGGGACCCAGAATTCCAGCGCCGTAAACGATCTCCCATTGTATTTCGGTCTTGATCTCCTTCGGAGATAATGACCTTCTCTCGAGATACCGTCGATGAATGTTAGGAAGATTGAACGTATGAGCTATGAATTGCAGATATATTTTTCGTTCTTATTTTATCTCTGAAAGCTTGAAACACATTACTCTTATTTTTGTAAAGAATTTGATTTAGTGATGTAATGCATTCCTAAATGGTTGTCTCTTTTATCTGGGCGTTTAGTTTGCAGTTAACATTTCAAATCTTCGAACATGCTATATCAATATTGTTAAACATTAAATAAAAATTTATGCAATATTCCATGCACAGTTAAATATTTAAATATCTCAGATTCCTTGATGTTCATACTCGTACTTTCACAAATGACTTCACAATTTCAGCAGTTTGAATTATTTCCGACAGAATAATAATTCCCAGGAAGTTTGATTTCTTGTCAAAGATTATAGCAGTGTTTCTGATTTTGCCTTTTATGCCACCACTTTGCGAGTATCTTCATAGTCGTCTATACCAGGGGTATCCAAACTAGGGTCCGAGGGCCGAATCTGGCCCTCGAGTACAAATGATTCGGCCCGCCAGAATAATAATAATTTTATAAAATTTAAAGTAACAAATAACATACACATTAACTATTTTATATAACGGCCACTCTAAAAATACGTTGCCTATCATGCATGTTCTTTATAAAACATATTATAAACATTATATAACAGTTTCTAAATTCACAATGAGTGAAACACGGTAACACTCTATATAGAAAATCTCATGTGGGTACATTTGACTTCCTTATGCGTCTTATTAAATTACACACATTTTTTGCCTCACTTCATTTAAACTTATATCCTTGAATTTCATTAGAGATGTATTTCTCATTCAATCACTTCAGTTCTCACTTCGCGGCAAGGTAAAAATAGAAACTCAAAACATATTCAATCAAAACAAAAGTTTAAAATGTAAATAAATGGCGGCTTCGTTAGGCTTAGTAGCACTTAAGCAACGTTTAAATTGTTGATAATTCTATAACGATTGCATGCAGATTAACTAAAGTCATAAAAAAACCCTTAACTGGAATATAAGAACAACATAATTCAGTCACTTTTAAAGTAAAAAATATACAATTTACAAACATATAAGAATAAAAAAAATGAGCTCACCGAGCCGGGTAATAGAGTAAGTATATTCGCGCGACTGATTGCAACCAAAAAGGAAGGTGCATATATATATATATATATAATTTTGACGCAACCGCTTGCAACCAAAACGTGAAGTGCACAGCTACATGTTATAGCAGACCCATATACAAAATTCCAACGTTTTGAAGCTACTCATTTTTAAGTTATGCGAAATACATACATACGTAGGTACGTACTTACGTACAGGAATCCCGAAAAAATCTCTCCTGAATATCTTTTAGAATCCATTTTAGGAAAAGGAGTCCTTTAGTTTCGCAGACAAGATAAAATTCAACAGAAAAATCCCGTTCGTTCAGATGTCATTCCAACAGAACACTGCCGTACGTACAGATGTCATGCAAGAAAAAATCGTTCAGTGTTCACCGTAGTTTCATCGCAGTGGTATAAATAATTCACTCGATCTTGGCCCTCGAAGCTTCGTTGAAAGACCCAATATGACCCGCGGGCTGAAAAGTTTGGAGACCCCGGGTCTGGACTGTTTTTTATGCATTAAAGGTGATATTAGACTCAAAACTCACATTTTCTCCGTTTTACTTTTCAAACGTTCCTACCAAATACTATGATGTATTACTTTTAAAGATGTATTATAGCAAATATTAAAAAACCAATGCATGGCAACAAAAATAAAAGATATTGCCATCAAATGCTATTGCCGAAAGAAACAATATAGTGAATATAAATAAAAATGCATAGCAATATTTAACAGTCCATCGAGAATTCTAAAGATATGCTGATTTTAAATATTTTGTGAATTTATGTGACGTAAATGTGAAGAAAGTGATGTTTCATAATATTAAAGTTCAAAAGCCAAAATATTAATAATAAAAAGACAAAAAAATTGTATAAATCATCTTACTAAGAAAACCGAATGAATGAGAAATGATGAATTCAGAAAATACTGAAAACCAATAGAACTGGAAACAAAAAAGTATGTGAAAGGTTTTAGATTTTAACGGTCGTTTAAAAACACTTGTTAAGATTTTTTACTCTCTCGTTTAACTCACAGTCTACTTATCTGCTCGTGCACTTTATACTTACTGCTGGCAAACCTGCTCTTTTATTTCCACCTTTTTAACTTTAATTTTAAGCACTGTTTTCTTCGCATTTATGCCACATACAGTTCAACAATAAAATCACAAAATTTTTAAAAGCTGCATAGCGGCATATGTTTAGAATTCCAGATGCAGTGTTAAGTGCTGGTATATACTTTTATATTTTTTCAAACTTAACTAGTTTATCATCATATTCAAGTTATCATATTAAGTTTTCTTAATAAGATGGCTGGCAAAAAATTTCTTTTGTCATTTTATTATTAAATTTTTATGTGTTAACTTTATTAAATATCACGTTCTTTGCACTTACGCAAGTAAACTTCAATTCAACAGCAAAATCGTAATATTCAAGAATAGTATATCTCTCGAATTCCAGATAAAGTGTTAAAAGTTGCCATTCATATTTTTATACTTGCTATATTATTACTTTAAAAATTAGCTTCTCGCACCGTCAGCCGCTTAAAACAGTTATAAAAAGGAAAACATAACTAATGATTTTAGGAATTCAGCTAGTGTAATTTCAGAAGAAATATTGAATATTTCTAACTAGACATCTCATGATTTTAATACATATTTCTTTAAATCAATCACATTAAGAAGGAGAAAATATATTCTTGAAAACCGTGTTTATTGCTTTTAAATCCTTTAGTTTATTACTCAATAGCCTTCCAGACTAAATTTGATGTTATCTTAGGGTTTAATGAGTGGCAATATATTGAGGCGCATAGGAGATAAAAGTGTTTTATAGCCGGCCACGGCAACATATTGCTTTCATAGAGCAGAGTTTGTTAATTAAAACTGAAAGACTACTTTTTTCCTAATGGCAACAGTCTTAAGCGCTGGCGACTTTTTTATTATTATTATTATTATTTAGGAAGCGTGTTGTCATTGGTACTTTTAGTGAGTTTGTTAATGACAAATTCCTCAAAGTTCTATAAAATGTGAAGTAAATAATAAAACAAATTCGAAATTTAAACTTCGGGCTTTCCGGTGCATATGTTCGGGTGGAGGACTACGAAAATCAAAATTTCATGGCTCTAAATATCGTCGTTTTTCACAATGCTTAGAACATTCACATACATGCAGATTCTTCATTATTTAATTTCTTTAAAAATAATACAGGACTATAATATTTGGTGGCAACAATTTCAAAAGAGATATGCCGTTTATAGTGAAACAACGAAACCCATTTCGAGACTAATAAACCCTTTTGGTCTAAAAATGTACACGACACTTAATACTCTATTATTATGTAATAATACATCGGGATTTTTAAAAGTATGCTGCCTTTAAACATTTTTTAATTTTACTGTTGTTACTAAACGTCCAAAAACGCAAAACTCCGTGGGTGGTAGATTAAGAGATTTAGTAGCGATGTGAGTGAAGAGTATGGTCTTGATAACCGTTTCTTATTCTACTTTTTCCAGGAAATTAGCACTGAATTTTGATGCTTGGTTACTTGCTTGATGCATACCTACAGATGATGGGTAAAGAGAAGGTATATGATACTCGAAAATTCGGTATTAAATATGTTTCTGATCATTTCTGAAGTTAATCTAAACATTTTACACGCTCTTTATTTTTAATTGGCCGTTATGTGAAAAACCAGCGACAATCATAAATCCCTTTGAAAACTCTGTTTATATTCTTTGAACCATGTTTTAAGATTTTTTTCTCCTCTTTGAGGATTACAAATGTATCTATTTTATCGCGATCAATTAAATACAGCCAAGATTCATCAGTCGTGGTAACATTTTTCCATTTTTATTCGGATAAATATTTCTCATAAGGTATTCTGCAAAGCCTTCTGCGTTCGGCAATGCGGAGAAAGACGATGCACCTTATGCTTCTTCGCCTTTTTAAGGGGGCGATTTAAATCAACATTAATAACTTCAAGGATTTAAATCAACATTAATAACTTCAAGATTTAAATCAACATTAATAACTTCATTTTCAGTTGACACTGACTACTTTAATAATTTTGCAACTGATATACCGGATTTTCTTTTAACATTAAGGATCTTACATTTGCAGCATTCGAAACATCCTGCTTTTCCCTTGGATATGTATTTGAAATCATTTTTCCACTTGAAACCAAAATTTGACGGTTTTTCCCTTTTTGTTGACAGTATTACCTATCGTAGCTTAAGATATCGAAAACTCATGGCTTTCACAGCATTTTTTAACAACTAGATACGAATAATTTTCTTTGGAAAGAGCACAAACATAGTTTTCCATCCACTGCTTCTTTTCAAAGCGACAATTTTGAATGAAAACAAAACTGTCAAGTAGCAAACGATAACCTATACTTTCAAAAAAATACTTACAGTTAAAAAACGTTTTCCATGTAGAAGATTTTTTATAGCAAAGCAAAACTATCTAAAAAATGTACTAAAGCCCATTATTTATGTAAGCAAATGATTTTTCAATAGTCAAGTAGCATAAAACAATCGATTTTGTGATGTACAGGTTCTGCTTGATTGTTAATTACATGCACGTTATAAATATTGGCTAAGGACTTTGAATATAAACTACATAGTTCTAACAAAATTTCTCAAAGCAAATTAGAGAATTTATATTGGAAGAATACTCAATACTATGAGAAGTAAGATTCCAAATGTACCAAATGTAGCGTTTTACATTGTTCCTGTAGAGAAAGTCCAATTAATAAATTAGTTCTTTTGCTTTAACAAGTTACATACAAAATGGCTTCAAAATTTGCAATTTATATTTTTCCGTTGAAGCAGCTAATTCAAATATTAACTTTCTTTTATTCTATACTGAACTAGAGATGGACGATTCGCTCCGCAACTGATTCAAAGAATCGATTCAATTTAATGAGAGAATTTATTCTGATTCGAGAAAACGGATTGTAGTTCTTTTACAGCTCACGGACAGTTCTTGTTGGAAGCGCGTTGAATACAGATATACTTTTCGTTCACGTAATGAGTTTGTAATGAGTTCTTTTTGTACCATGCGAAGAAAAGAAAGTTCGATACCCAATTTAGGGATATAAAGAATGTTTATAATTCATATCAAAACTGATTTTAATTTTTATCATTCCCAACTTTTTTCAAAAATTACAATTCCGGAATTTTATTCTTAGTTCTGTATAGAAATGAGGTTTTAGGGAAATTCTAAATTACAGTTTAAAGAAATTAGTTCAAGGAGTTAGTGTTTGATTGAATCTATTCTTCCAATCCCAGTCCTCGTTTGACTGTTATCGCTTATAAGGTATTTTCTCCCTCGTTTCCGCATCCCTCCGAGCTGTAACTGAAAGCTCTCTCAACGCGTATTGCTACAGTTTCCTCTGTCTTCGAAAAATTCTAAACGACACCGTTTTCTGGAATAAATGGCACGCAAACTAAAAGGTGTTGGACGATAATTCGTCACCACCAGGATTTCGCAATTAGGTCTCCTAATCCTAAACCTTCTTATTCATGAGCCCTTTTTTATCATCGAGAGTTTTTCGCAGTCTTAAATATTAAATACAGAATAAAGATATAAAAATTAATATTTTTCTATAAATCATTTTTTCTTTATATGAAAATAAGTAGTTTTAGCATTTGTTTTAAGTATACAAAAACTAATGTGAGAAACATATGTTTTAATCAGACGTATGTGCTTGATTTCTTTTTCACCCTGTTTTTTTTGGGGGGGGGCGTATAACAAATTAAATCTCGGTGCAATATTTGGCACTGTTGGACGTAAAGTATCTTCAGCGTTCTTTAACGTTGAATGGAATTTAGATTTAATACGCGTTAAAGCTGAAGAAGTCGCTTAATATTAATTTGGTTTGGTTTATTTGATTATGTAAAAGCAGTAGAGGCCTATCTTTGAGGAGGAATGCTTTCGTGAAAGAATTCCTAAGGAAAATTGGTTCGTATACGTATTATACATGGGAAAACCACGAAAACGCCCATGCAGCCAGCTCGTTCGCAAGATTCGAACCTCGAAGCGAACTATTAGTATTCAGCGACTTTACTGCTCGGCCGTTCATGAGCCGCTTAATATTAATACGGGATGCTGAATTGCAGAACATTTAGAGCCATTTTAGAAGGCATGAGATATTCATTCTAGCTCTGATTCAAAATTCACCCATGGATTTTTGTGGAAACTCAAGTTTTGAGTCACTCGATAGCTCAACAAATTCCTTTTCAGCTTTATATGGTACGTGATTTGATCTCATTAATGTAAATTAATGTAATTTCTTTAAAAATCTCATTAATGTAATTTCTTTACATACACATATCTGAATTAAATTTTCGCGACCACAAAATTTCGCTTTGGGACCCCATTTGGTGTCGCGACCCGTAATTTAATATTCAGAGAATATTAAATTCCTTTTCACTTGAGTTCGTCACCTAGATCATAGTTTCTGATAAATCATTACCAACACAACATGCATCGTAATTGCATAGCGCCATTACCATAATGGCTTTTATCTCTAAATTATTATAAAATCCTGCTGCGTTTTCTAAACCTTCACGACGACGATTCGATTATTCCATTTAATGCTCCAGCGTAAGTCTACCTTATAAATCAGAAGCTAAAATCTCGAAAAAAAGTTTAACAAGACCGCACCCAGATTTGTTGCTGAACGGAACCGACATGCGAATAAACGGTACCGAGATGCCAATTGCTCTGGCCTTGAAACTGCTCCAGAAGGAGGTTGATAGAGACTATGGGAGGAGACTAAGTGCGTTCGTATGGAAATTCAAGCAATTAAAGCGATTGACAAAGAATGCAAAAGAAAAATTCTAGACTTAATTGCTGTCAAAAATGTACTCTTTGATTATACTCTAAAAAGCGAACATTGCATTTTCACGGAAGTGAAGGGCTGCAGAATGGTATTTTTAAATCTGACGAGAAGAAAAAAAGAAATCAGTCAGCTTGTTACAGTTTTGAAAGCGAGTTATTTCTTTACGTGAAGTATGTTTGGCAAACTGTAGCCTACATTTTAAATTTTCAGAGTGAAACTCAAAGAGGCATTGAAACTGAAAAATCCCCTTTCCTGAAAATTTACAGTTACCTGATTTAAAAAAACCAATGAGTATTTCACTCGAACGTCATTTCTTCAATTTTACTTCGTACTTCGTTTTGGATTCAATAATACCACCTCTTAAAATATATATAGAGACAGAAATTTTGCTTCTGTTAGTTATAAAGAAAAAAACGGAATTTGTTCATTCGCTAAAACGTCTAAAACAGTCATTTGGGCATATTTACCTTAAATCGAGAATGCAATATATTTAACGCATTTTTACAAAACAAAAAGTTCAGTATTTAACTCCCGAATTATTCCTCACTGATAAACATTAAACTATAACATATTTGGATATAATATTTTATGGGATTATGCAATGAGATCCAAAAGACATTTTAAGTAAAAATAAAGTAATTTTAATTGTTACTTATAACCTAAGCTAAGTACATGAAAACATATTCAAGAAATTACGTTAATGAAGACAAAATAAAGTTGATTAATTACATTAATTTTAAATGACGTATGTATAAATTGCATACTACTGTCACTAAAAAAAGGTACAGAAATAATATTTAAGCTTTTACACCGGCAAAATGTGCTCAGTGCTGCTTCACATTTCCACAAATTAATCTATTGTATTTGTAGCATGTATACACATTTCTGTTTTTACTGCTTTTTCTTATTTGGCACTGTACCTGAAAATTTAGATTTCATTTTGAGGAGAACGTTTTTAAACAAAACATGAAATGAATTTGCTAGTTACATGTTCCCATCGAAGTCCTTGGAGAAGGTGCAAAAATTCTGTCCTAAAATCTGTGCTTTCTATAGCTTCTTTTTCCACAATCAAAATGCTGGTTTCAGCCAAATCAGCACCATATTTAGTACAGATGCAAAATTTCATTATTTTCGAAACAATTTTTCACATTAAACTATCATTTGAGACGTTAAACAAAAAGAATCAGCATAATGTTTGTAAATTTTGCAGGACTAGTTTTGATGGTTTACACGCAGAACCATTTTCTTCGGCTGTCTAAGTGAAAAAATAATCTCCAATAATCGTTATTCGGCACGTTATTTTAACCTAAATTACCTGTAATGTCAAAGTTTGATAAAGAGTGCTCAGAATCTTTTTCCCAATGGCCTAAAATGGCATTGGCCACTCCTAAGACCAGAAATAGTGACCATTTTACTGTAGAGGCACCTAATAGGCGGCTACCGTTATCTCCTATGAAGGGACAAGCAATTTTACATCCATGCCTTCTCTGGGATTCGAACCCAGACGCTTTCCATCGCAGTCAGGCCACTACACTGTCTGGGGGGCGTTCAGAACGGCCGTCTGGGTGGTTTTTGTCATTCGGGGCTCAGAATTACCACGTTTTTGCTTTTCTTTCAGGATCCCTGAGAACTCGGTAATTTTTTGTCAGTCTCGTAAACCACATTATTTCTTGGAATCTATCACTATGCATTATATCATGCAAGAACGGTATTGGGAACAGATTATGGATTTTGTTACCTTTAAAGGATCCAGTATCATCTATGTAATGAACACTTGTCATACACAACAATTTGCCAAGTAAACATCGGGCACGGATAACTCAGTTTGCCAGAGCCCCCTAATCGTTTATGATGCCCTAATTGTAACCATAGAACATGCTTAGCATCACTCTCCGAACATCACAATTCATACAAACAATACTTCTAGCCCTTTGACCAGCATTACCGATTTTATCCGGTCATGATATTTGTCATCATTATGTGTATATTAGTTTAAAATTTACGATATTTTGCTTTCTTACTTTCTTTAAATAATTTCTTACTTTCTTTTTGTTTTGTAAATGTCATCTTAATGAGTGTTAGTTTATGAAAATCGAGACTAAAATACGTAAATTTACAAAATTAACTAACAAATGCCTTTTTAAATACTGATATTCATGATAGATACAAAACTTCTCGCAGCTTAGAGGCCCAGTCTGGCCAGTGCAGTAGGAGTGTGTCGATCAATAAGCTTAAACACCTACTATTATAAATGCTGTTACTTAAAAAACTTTACCTCAGCCGGGTTCCTGCACACACAGAAATCGTCAACAATCAAAGCATATGAGATATTAATGATGCTGCTAATATTATACATGATATTGAACAATCATTCCATCTCGCTTTTTCTCTCGTTAAACGAGGTGCTGCCCAAGTCTTTGCTTTAAACGATAAAATCGTTAGGATGTTGTATCAATAGAAAGGTGTAGTACCAGTTTTTCTCCAAAGTAATCATCACTGTATAATGCCACTCTGACGCGTAATCTAACGGGACATGATCTATTTTGAGTATAGTTGCATAGATTTAGTCACCATGACACAGGCAGATGTGAATGCTATATAAAGGCATCCCAGATAACCATGTCTTTGAACGTTAGTTACGGCTTCCTTTCATCTTAATAAGGAGTCTACCTACAACTGGAAAACATGGGCAACTAACAACTATAAAACAGAGTAGTCACTTTTCTGACTGTTGCCACCAAATATTGCAGCCCTGTATTATATTTAAAGAAATTAAATAATGAAGAATGTGCATAAATGTATATATGTTTCTCGTATTGTGATAAAACGACGGTACCTAGAGCCATCGAATTTTGAATGATGTAATCCTGCTGCGAATATGGGCATCTGGAAGTCCAAACTTTAAATTTGGAATTTGTTTTATTACCGATTACATATTTTGTAAAACTTTAACGAATTTTTGATGAACAAACTCAAGGATTTCAAAGCGAGCAACGGCAACGTTGTACAGAAAAAACATTTTTATATCCAGCGCGTGAGACTGTGTATAGGAAATTCCTAAGATACGCTAAGTTTAAAATTATTTTGTGATATTGTTCTTTAACTGAATTTTATGGTTAAGTGCGAAGAATGTGATATTTAATAAATAAAGGTAACACAGAAAATGTTAAAAAAACGCCCCTTTAAACGTAATTTAAAATCTGAAACATTTCAGATTTTCTTTTTTGTTAATTTTTTTAATAAATTTTTCCTTTTAAAAAAAAATAAAAATCTAGAACGTCAGCTGTTTTCATATTGCGCATTTGGCAAACATACAATTTGAGTTTGCGATCACTGATGTACACTATAAATGCATGGTGGACCAAAAAGCAGTATCGCAACTTATAAAAATCCTTTGCACGTATAATTTATTTTTCTCCTTTAAATTATGGCTTAATTTTCGCCTCCATAAGAGTAATCGTTGCTGCACATTATAATATTAGTATCTGCAATTTTGCACTGTAAGTTGTATTACTGCTCCATTTATTAACATGGTATTCGTTTTATAATATATTTAAAATAACAACCTGACTTTAATAGTGTTAGTCATTAATTCTATTTGTAATCCCTGCGATAGGAACACTATTTACATTTTAAGAATAATTCAGATTGTAATTACTCCTACGATGTTGGTCATTTTACTACAAAATTTTAAAGCATGTCTCTTAATACCTTTCGTTTGCACATTAGTTTTATTTGTTTATTTATTTAATTTATTGTTAGTGTTTTCTATTAACAAGTATTACAATGTCACGTGTAATCTTGTCTTCTGAATGCGTAATGTATTATCATATTATTTGAAAAAGTAAATTATAAGGAAATATAATAATAAGTTATAGTTTAAGCTACCTTGGATATATTCTTGGTAAACTTGTTTTGTTCGAAATAAAACTGCGCTGATTTGTAAATATTTGCTTGTAGCTTAAACACGTAACTGTAAATACTGCAGAGGTTTGTATACTACAATGAATGTAAAAAAGGCTAATGTAGCATATATTTATTTACAGAAGTTATCCAGTCAAGAAGTCAATAACTGTCATAAAATCCTGACCCGAATATGATTATCGCATGGGTGTCTGTTTGTAACGTTCAATGGCTTCAATTTAGATAATATCGCTATATATACGTATGGTTGCAAAACAGAAATAGATTTTGTGTATATCTGTCCGCTAATTGTACAAATGTCAGTTAAATGCATTAGTATAAAAATATGTTGAAAAGGCCATTCAAAAATTGCATTGATGACTAATGCCATCATTCGATTTTTTAAATCTTCTCTGATAAACTTTTGTTGCAAAAGATCATTTGGAGTACATAGCCTTTTATTAAAAATATGTATTTCAAATTGAGAGTTATTATGATTAATGTAAATAAAATTAATATATTAATAATTAATGTAAAAATTTAATGTAGATACAGTTTAATTTAAATTTTGAGAGGATTCTTTTACTTTAAAAACTTAAGAGTAACTGCTAGTTTTAATAGTTGTGTAAACTATTAAAATTAACAGTGATTAATCATAAATAATGCAACTGCCCAAGCAGTGATTAATTCTAAATAACTTACAAACCATTTATGAATATAAGATAATTATTATCCACACCTGCGTGCACTTTAAATATTTTTTTAATTTAATTTCCGAAAGTGCTGTAAAATTTTTATGCAGCCTTTTATTAAATATATATTTTTTAAATTACGAGTTAATATGACAATTTTAATTACAATTAATATACTAATAATGTAGACTTTTGCGCATAATTTTAAGTGTTCAAAAGGATTCTTTTATTTTAAATACTTAAAAGTAACTTGTAATTTTAATAGTTATATTACAAAGTATTTCCCCCGCCTTCTTCCCATGCCCGCGTGGTGTAGCGGTCAACACGCTCAGCTCGTATTCGAGAGGTCCATGAGTCCCGGCGAGGGCATTGCCCATTTTTCACATTTCCTGTTTCAAAATAAACTTAATAACACTACAGTGGTGCCCGAAATAAAAATAGGTGGTGGATGATGATCCTCCAATACCAGGATTTGGCGATTGGGTCCTCCATTCCCCAGTCGCCCTTTAAAAGGTGGGGTATATAAAGTATTTCTTCCACTTTCTTCGCATGCCTTCATGGTGTAGTGGTCAGTAGCCTCTGCCTGGCGTAATAACTTAAACACTCATGCTCAAAGACACTAACAATCCGCTCAAAGACCAGTTCTATTACTAATATCGAAAGCATACAGAACTACTCCAACAAATGCACTTCAAATCATCACTGGCATACCACCCATCAATCTTTCAATCAAAAAAGAAGCCACAAAAGTTTAAGTCTCAAAATTAAGTATCACAAGCTCATTATTAACAATAACCTTTACTCTCTAAAAAATTATGAATTCCTAGAACACAATCTGTATATAAAACCTTCTCAATTTTTTACAGAATCTTTAATTGTAACTTCATCAATTTATAATTTCATTCTTCAAATTCTTACTGATGGATCCAAATCAGATTCAGGTGTTGGCAGTGCGTACTGCGTATTCGAAAATAATACTATATTAAAACAAGGATACTTTCGTCTTTATCAAAATAATACCGTCTTCCAAGCAGAACTTTTTGCAATAGAACAGGCAATAAAGTACGCGAAAGTTACTTCATTAACAAGTATCATAATTACTGATAAAGCTTCCAGCATCTTTGCAATAATTGGCCATAGCAGATCATCAATAGTACGTCGCATACATCACCTTCTAAAAATCTCTGTTTACACTTAAACCAAAATTTAAATGGACAAAAGCTCACTCAGGTACAACTGGCAATAAAATGGCAGACCAATTGGCAAAATATGCAGCAAATAATCCATCGCTTCTTCAACACTTTCTACCAATTAATCTATCATATTTAAATAACAAACTAGAAGACGACCTCAAAACTCTTTGGAAAGAAAAATGGATCTGTGATACAAAAGGCAGACGCACCTTTTTATTTATTCCAACACCTTCAAGAAATCTAATATCTACTGAACGCGCAATCACAATTCTATTCACAGGTCATGGTCCCTTTCCTTACTATCTTCATAGATTCGGATTATATTCTTCAAGCTAATGCATTTGTGGACACGATGGAACATTAGACCATTATCTGTTCCACTGGCAAATTACTAAAGAACTTTATCTTAAACCATATAATTAATTCAAAAATTTTCCACTCTGATTCAAGAAAATCAAGAAAAGCAATATGCTTCGTAAAAAGCTGCACTCACTTATAACTTATCTCTTTTTAAACTGTGACAATCTCAAAGCACCGTAAATAATTACGTAGCACACTCCCTCCCATTTGAGAACTTCCGTAAAATATGATTCATTCTTCTTCAAAATTTCATGCTATATGATATCATCATGTTTTTTCTGAATTACTTAGTATGGAAAATTTAATTATCCTAATTACGTCCTCTGTACTCTTACTGGTTTCATCATTGCACACACGTATATGTCGATTATCTTGACTTAGAAGAACATCTACTCAAAAATTTGTAACTTAAAGGCTACCAACTTAAGTAATGTTCTTTTCCTATATTCAGGATCTACTTAAATTCTCAAGGACTGTTTACCTTTTACCTTTCACTTAACTCTATAGTTCTAGACTCTCTTCTAAAAACGTTTATATGGATCCCAATATAACTTTAAATTTTCTTTCAAGAAAGTTGTGATTATTATGAACACTAAAATATTACAGACACTTCAATATAGGTATCTACTAATTAACTTTATAACCACAATATAACATTCTCCAACATTGGAAGTCTAGAAGAAAAACTAAATATTCTTCAACTTCAACTTTTAGACCTCTTGTACTTGGACTTTGAAATTCTGCATTTATGGCTTACTTTAAATAACTCAAAGACTCTGAGTCCTTGATTTAAATATTATTATCTATTATTTCTTTGTACTGTAGACCACTACTCATCATTATTAACTTTATACAATGACTTACATTTTTAACTATCTTACATTTATATGTCTCATCAACTTATTTGCGTAACTATTTCAATATTATATATTATCATTCATTGGATGTTTTCTGTCCTAATATTATTAAGCATTAATAATTAATAAGTATATTATCAAATCATGTATGTTTCTGTTCTAATACCTTATTTTATTTTGTTACTGTTCCTCAGAAGTTTATTTATCTTAGATATTATCATTCCTTAGTTATTAACTAACACATATATCATTTATCCATTTATTATTTTGATTATAATACATTATGATCATAAATGTCAGACTTCTTTAATAACCAGCAATGTGTAAGATATTAACATTAATCCCATATTTTCCCTAATAGTCTCTTTAATTCCTCTCATCTATAATATTAATAATCACTAATCATTAATATTAATAATCTTTAATATTATTAATCTACTTCATCTTTGATTACATTATTTTACATTTTTCAACATACTCTCATACTCTACTGCATTATACGATTTTTTAACATATTGAAGTGCAACTAACCTTAATATCAGATAGTAGTCTTACTCCTATTTAATACTAATACTATTATGGTTAAAATTTTTATTATTATTACATTTGCTGTTTCATATATGGATATTAGCAATTCTGTTAATCAATATATCATTTACATTTAATTATCAATATTATAATTTTGCATTATATGTAATGATGTTATTGTTAACACCGTATTTTAGTTATCAAGATTTATGACTTTAATATTTCAGTATTTATAACAGTAGTTCAATATCAAACATCTTTCCCAAGTATTTCACTTTTCAATTTGCTATCTATTCATCTCCTTTTCTTAACACTTACTTTAAATATCTTCTCTTCAATACATTTAAAATACCCTTTTTCTTCTATTAATTATAATACTTACCTAATACTTCGCTTCTCATAACTATAACATTATTCCTCTATTATCTAATATTCATATCTCAATACTACTAATCAATGGCATTACGTTTCTAGAATAATGAATATTATTAATTTCATTTAATTACTACCTTGCATCTTCTTACTATTTTGTCTATATTAACAGTAAAGTTACTTTTCTTGTCACATCAACGTTAATGTTGCAAATCCTACTTTATACATATTTTAACTTATATATATTTATATATATATATATCAAGGGAAATATATCAATCAATAAGCAATCCCAGCAAACAATATTATTGCTACTGTTATTACATTTACTTATACTTCTTTTATAATGCTGTAATTCAGCTATAATGCTGTATTAGTTACAATGTAACTTTGGATGCTCATTAATCACTTTTCTATATTCTTAATACCATTTCTTTATTGTTCTCTCCTTTTTAAATTTAAATAACTCCTCTTTTTCCATTTACTAATAAGGTTTAAAATTATCCATAGCATACTCCTGTATTTATATCTCCTTAAGTACATTTACACATACTCCTCTATCGATATCTTATATTTCCTCCTCTTTATTTAACTCCTTTATAAATAGATAATTTTGATACATTTGTAATATAACTAATATTTTATTTTATTTATATATTTATTATTATTATTTTCATTATTTAATTTATTATTTATTTTTAGCATATCTATAATATTTATACGTAGTCTATATTTTACATTTTGTAAACTTATTTAATGTTTATTCTATATTTAGTGTTTTCATTATTTGTTTTTGATTTGACTTAAATATTTCTCAAATATGTATCCAAATTCTTTGAAATGCATAAGGATATTTTGTTTTATATAATTTGGTTATTCTTCAAAATTACATATAAAAATCTGTAAGTATATCTGTAATATCTGTAAGCATAATTCTAAATACTACGTTATGAGCTTTATTGTAAACTACGTAAATACCACACTGCTTCTCTATGTCATATTATGTCATATGTATATTTGTACAACCATTGTAACTGTGTAAAATTTTATTTCAAATAAATGCCACGATAGCTGATGGAGATGAGGGCGAAACTTAGCAAAAAGTCAGATTGTCATCTGTCCAACGACACATGCAATCTCTCGGCTCTGGTCAACGAGACACGCAATCTTCTATGCCTTGAGAAGATAATAATTCGTCGTTTTGTTCTGATTACATCAGACAGATGAGTTTAGTAACAACAACAAACACTATATCTGCCTTTACTTGAAAAACTGTACCTAATACATGATTATTCAAACTAATACATGTTCATGATTCACCATAAGAACTTGAATCATGTACCTAATTCATGATTCATTTCTAATACATGATCTTAGGAAAATACATCTTTTAAATAGTTTCAAAATAGTTTCAAATAGTTTCAAAATGAAAGATGAAACGTATCCGAAAATTTCTTACCACAGGCATGAAGTTCTGTTAAAATTAAAATGACTAAAATAACTCATTAATACTCCGAGTATGTAATTAAAAGAATAATCATGTGAAGATTTTGTTATCTTAATTTTGTGAAAAACATAAAGGTTAGATTTCTTTCTCATGTTTTAACAATCGTTTTTGCCCCGTATTAACATGATTTGTCTTTAAAAGAAGCTTAATCGTTTTCTTAGATACTTGAGTATTTCGACAAACCCCATCTGAGGGTACCTTTGGCACAAAATTTTCCATTCCCTTTAACTCCCACATGATGTTTGATCCAAAGCATATTGTCTCCCCTTTCATAAGAAATCTCATTTCAGTAACAACTGTATATTTCACATGTTATATGTTTATTGCCTGAAGTGTAGTTTGACCGTCAACAAAATTTCTACTTCATCTTGCGTTTTAATCCAGAGTAGAACTTCACAAATAGATAAAATCTGCGCTAGAAAATTAAAGTGCAAATTATAAATTAAAATTTGGCATTAGTTCCAGCAAAAAACTTCCAAATGTCGGTGAATATCTGCAATTCCAAAATTTCGAGTAGATAAGTATTTCCAAACATATTTTTAAATTAAAGATGATAACAGTACTATTACAGTAAATATTCCTCTACATTTTGAGGATGTCATAGTTATTAATAATTTTGATTCCGTATCAAGTTATAATACCTGCGGAAGCAAACACTCAGCACATAGAGAAATTCACAGAAACAGTTCGATACTGTTTAATCATAAGAAGCTACATTTCGTTTCAGTAACTTACTTTCCACTTTTACGATAGTCCTAAACCACCAGACTTTGCATATGTAAGTCAAAATCCTTAGTAATTGGTAATCCCCAGCTAAGATGATTCACTGGAAACAATTTGTGCACCATTTAATTACTTCTTGCTTTAAAAATGACAAATGTGGATTTTATAATAGTAATGATTATGATGCCAAATAGTTTATTAATTTTGCTATAATTTTTTCATATAATTTGATGCGAAGTTGTTCAACTCTGCAGCCAATTGTCAAATATATCAAAGAAGATATATGATATGAAAATCAAATTTTTATCTGATCAGCCCACCTAGTCTTATGTCCGTGGCTCTGTCGCGGTTTTCTTCATGAGTCCTTTCATTTAAAATGAGCGTGATGCCGATATACGCCTGGATAATAACATCTCCCTACAACTGAAGGCACTACAGGTCGTGTAAGGTTCTGAGTTTTCTCTAACAATTACCAGAAACAGAACCGTGAGGATAGCCCAAAATGATTACGACAGTGTTAGCGGCCTTCCTGCTCTCTGTCACCAGTAACCACCTGTGTTATTTGTTAAATCAAGAGCAAACTGATACAGCATCGCAATATGAAAGCCTTCTTTCTAATTTAAACATTTCGTTGCTGAATAGCGGTAAAGTATGTTTTGGTTTGTATTCTTTGGTTACGGAAACGCATACAGGGACTATCTGTATTGGGGATGCCTTCGTGAAGGACCTTCTAAGGGAAGCTGGCTCGTATGCGCGTTAATGGAGAAAACCATGAAAACGCCCATCTGGCCCGCTTCCCAGGATTCGAACTCCGGACCAAATTATCAGTGTTCAGCAATTTTACAGTTCGGCCGCTGGTGTGTGGTAAGATATAAAATTCTACGAAGTAACCAACATGCCATTAATTGTTTCTTCGCTGATTTTAATTATTAGGTATGCAGAATGAACTCTAGAGAACTTTTCTTGGCATGACCCATTTTGAAAAGATGATATCTAATACCTCATACCACATTTCTTTTTCAAGAAGAAGTGAATACAAATTGCATATTTGTAATATTCTACAATGCCATTAAGCATTTTAAAAAACATTTTATCGGGAATTTTTCTGCGATCCACTTATGAAACATATTACTAAAACCGGAAGGGCTTAAACTGTATCATATATACAATTAAAAATACAAACTCACTAGCCAAATCATCGAGTGACCCAAGATAAATCGAACCCAAAACAAGTGAAGTCTCTCATGTCCGATTCGGCTTACATCGAGACATCTGATATTCTAACTACTCCTACAATGCGCGAAAGAGCTTCCTGGAATTATATAGCTGGCATATGACTAAATTGGAATGTTATTTAATTGTTTTTGAGGATATACAGGCATCATTGTATTGATTTAGCTTGCATGCAATGGAGCGGATTGCTGATTTAAGAGCTTCTGATGAAGGCCAGATTTTGATGGTCTAAAGGACTAGGTTAGAGTATCATTGAAGTGGCACTGCTCATCGGGGGCTCGTTAATTACTATTACATTACTTACTAAAAGTGGAAAAAAGATGTTGAAACAGTAGTAGACGAAGAGGCTTTGGACTTACACGCCTGATGGACAAACGAGAATATCAAGGATTGTTCCACTTGGTGAAAGCAAATACGTAGCTGCCGATGCTTGAGGTGACAACTGAACACAAAGCAGATTCTGAGTACACATGTTTCTGAGCTCTAACTGAGTTGCGTAAGGGACTTCGTGTTATACGCCTGTCTTGTGTTCTTTTGTTACATTAGCGACTTCGACGTTTACGATTACAGTGAGACTGTGAACATAGACATTTAGCCATACAAAAATAAAAAATACTTGAAGGGTATTTTACTTGTATGTGCAGACAAAGTACGATTTTTTTGTATCACAACAATGATCGTGTCGAGGTACGGAGTCTTCTGGGTGATCGGCACATTAACTGTGAAATAGAAACAGTTTGATGATGGATGTTTTATGCATTGGTAATTTCATGCAGGAGGGAGTGCCTCTACACAGGTCCTGCCCTGCACCTCTTGCGATCAATATTTGACAGCAATCCTATTCTCAGTTGCTCTTTCCCGAACGAATTGCCACCAAGATCCCAAGTCTTACACTTGTAATTTCTGGTTATGAGGCTACTTAAAGTCACAGATAGCAATATGGCAAGTTATGTTTCGTCATCTGACTAAAATCAGAGTTGAGCCCTCTCTGGTGTTGTGCAGAGTGTCGTGCAACGTCTGACGGTCATTTTTATGAATAACAGACATCGTACTGAAACTTTATAACCTTACTTGCGTTGCAGACTACGCTGCGCTATCACAATTTATTGACATATCTGAAGCATCACCTATTGTGAAAGATTTAACGATTCTGACAACAAAATGCTTCGTTATTAAAACAATCCCATGTCTTCCTGTACATTCTTTTGAAAGCCCTATCATGCTATTATTTTGAACTTTCGAATTTTTTAATCAAAATAAAGAATATGTAAAACAAAATCCTAACTTATAGTATCTTCTTGGTTTTCCTTTTTTAATTTGTTATTTTTCCTACATATAATAACATGTTTACGATAAATCTTTTTAAATTTCGTCATTTCATCCTTTATCACATTATTCTTACATAATCCTAGTAAGGATGTACTTACATAATGCTCCAGCCAATAATAACATCAAACTTTTCTAAATGAAACCTAAATTAGCCAAGTGGGAATAAAATCAAAGTAAAATTCAGCATTCTTAACCTAACTTTCAGAATGGAATTTGTACATTTCTTTTCTCACTTGGTACTCTGCTAGTATCTCGTCTTTTACCTCTCCTTCTGCAATGTAAAAGATGTAAAAAAGCACGAATGATTAAAAACGGAAGAAGAGATTGCACATTTTAAGTTGTATATTTTATTGTAAGAAAGTTTGTCTAGAGTTAAATAAGCATTAAACATTCTCACAACTGCAACTATCTTCTTATGATTGGTTTATTTCATTACGGCAAAGCACTCTAGGGTAATCGATGTCTTCGTGGAGGACTTCGTGTACGAAACTAACTCATATCTAAGTTACACGTGGAGAAAATCATGAAAATGCATATGCAGCTGGCCCTTTCCCTGAAATCGAACCCAGGCCAAATTACCAGAGTTCAGCAATATTACCGCTCGGCTGCTGGTGGGAATTTTCCTTACGAAACAGCTTCCTTCTTTATAATCTATCTCATCACTAAGAATGATCTCATCACATATGGGAAAAAATAATTCATAATTAAACAATATTCGAAAAATAATTATTTTAATAACATTTTATAAATGCTACCAATGAGCACACAGCAACTAAACGGGTAAACTTCATTAAAATACTGTACGCTTTCTCGTTCTTAGATAATAAGCAATATATATGCATTTGGACTTATTTCAATTTTAAATTCTTTAAATGTTATTTTAATTAACGTAAGATAATACTTTTTAAGATTTTCAAATATATTATTCTGTTTCAATAATTTTTTCTGAACAATAGCGAAGATTGCTATTCACTTCAGTAATTAATGTTTCGAAAGCCGCCATTTCACATTTTTCATACCGGATACAAAAACATTATTATAACGAAGCATACTTAAATGCATTTTCCTACTATACTGTTAGAATATAAATTCCGTACACAGCCCGCACGCACAAAAAATTATTTAATCTTTTGAAACTGCAGCATTTTTGTCTCGTTAATTAAAAATTTCAAGGGAATGAGTGCTTTACCTTAATGAGACTCTTTCCAATTTTTTTTCAGTTTCATTTAGACTTATTACTTCGGTTTTAAATATCTAATTCTTTCAGCACAGTTTTATTGAAACTAGATTTTAAATTAAGCTGCAATGTTTTTATTTTCGAAAAGAAAAAGAAACAGTCTTGAAATTCGAAACTCATAAAACTGAAGCCTCATACCATTTTTAACATCGAAATTCTTGCAGCAAGCATTGCCTTAATATGGGCTTTAGTTTCTGCATTGGCTAAGCATTTTGAAATGTTAATTCAAATTTTCTGATATCCTTCTTCTATTATCTGGAGAAATAAGTAATTTTCTGAAGAATTGCATTTTTTTTTTAAAAAATGTAAATGTGTTCTGCGGTTTTTTGAACAATAAACTGTGGTGTAAGTTATTTATAAAAGCAGTTGGGAAAAGAATGTTTTAATTTAGTTTCGAATTAGATTATTAAGTTAGAGCACACGACAGATACCTCTCTTTACCTCAGATATCATCGGAAGCACCCAGGTGATTTAAACAAGTGTAAGAAATCCAAACAAATTATTCCATAAAATTTCGCATATTTATTTCCCTCGAGTGTTCTTCCTCATATTTTTCAAAATATTTTTTATGAATTTCTGATTTACGATGGCTACACGCAAAATATGGAGAAATAACAAAGCATAATGTGTGAGTTCGAGGAACAATATTGAATACAATAAGTGTAACTGACTTCTTTAAGACAAAATGTAGTACGTCCATTCTTAAGCTAATTAGTAAAATTAAGAAATGTATACCCTAATAAAAACAGTATTTACTTCTTTTCAAATATTACTCTTTAGTTCATTAATTTCAACTCTTTCTTACTTTTAAATTTTTCTGCTGTTTAAAAACATCGATACGAGTTAAAGAATTTGGTTTACGCGTAAAACATTAGAACAGATTAAAACTTATCCAGTCTTATCTTCCTGCTGTTACAGTGCTCTCTAACTTGACTTATCACAAACAATAATTTACAGTAGGCGCTTCTTAATGTGATTACGTTTGTCTAGGGCTATTCGGTTAACATTAAACGATAAAATATTTATCCTTTTATATAGGTAATTTCACAGGGTTATAATTAGGAAAATGCAAAAGTTTTTAATTCCTTGTACTAAGTAAAAAGGAAGTATTGTAATCGCGAAAAATTTCGGGTCTCCTATTTCAACGAAAATATCCCTTTTGACCACTATAGAATGCAATTTAACAATGTTTTCACTTAACATCCGCATGTAAGGCCATAATAAAGGACTCGTGTTTCGCTAAAAAATTATAAAACTGATTTAAAATGAATCCTGAAGAGAATTTTTCGTGGCGTCTGTACGTACGTATATATCTCGCATAACTCAAAAGGAAGTAGTCTCAGAACGTTGAAATTTTGTATATAGGACTGCTAAAACGTGTAGATGTACACCTCCTGTTTTGGTTGGAATCGACCACACCAAAAGTATATAAATATATGTATAAATATACATCCACTCTGTTACTCGGCTCAGTGATCTCAGTTTCTTTAGTCTTATATGTTTGTAAATTGTGCATTTTTTGCTTTAAAATGATTGAATTATGATTTTCTTATCTTCTGGTTAAGGTTTTATGCTTTAGTAAATCTGCATGCAATATTTGTAGAACTATCAACAAATTAAAAGTTGTTTAAGTGCGGCTAAACCTAATTACAGTAGCCATATTTGTTTACATTTGAAACTTAGGAGAATAGTGGATTTGTTGCCAATCTAGAGAAACTAAGCTTCGCAATAATAACGTCTTAATCCATTCTGGAATTTATTCAAGGAAATTAAGTGGTTAAGATTTTTATTTCGTAATTTTTAATGTAGATATTTTGAGTTTTTAATGTATTTTTGCCTTGTCGCAAAGTAAGAACTGAATTAATTGAATGAGAAATACTGAATCATCTCTGAAAAACTGTTTTCGTTTTTTTGTTTAACTTCTTTTACACATCGTTTTAGATTTATTATAGTATTCGAATAGAACATGTGGCAAGGAATAGATAATTCTTTAGATAATATACATAATTTTTGTGCATTCTGAGTTATAAAATGAATGCGATGTAACGCTGTTAAGTAAACCTAGCACCAGAGTGTCGCTATGATAGCAAATATAGTGAATTTTTAAGAGTGCATTTACTCTATTGAGGTTTATATGCTGTCAACGAAGTAGATTTAATTCAATAAAAAATGTAAAATGTAAAATGCGTATAATTTAATATTCCACACAAGAAAGTCATGTGGTGTACACATCAGATTTTTTTATCAACATTTCATAGCGTATTTCACGCAAGAATTCATTTATGAACTGTTCATAATTGTTCTCGAAATTATTTTACTGTCGCTTTACCTCTAATACTCGGAAGAGATCCCTCAGTGAAAGAGGAAAAGCTATCATCAAATTTAAAATTAAACAAAAAAGCACTTTTAGTTTTAACAACATAGTATAAATATATAACAGGATTGTTATGTGTAATTTACACTATTGTGAGAGCAATAAAAATAAGCAGAGCTATATTACACTTAAAACAGCCATAACTGTGAGACATAATTCTGTTACATTTGTTACAGATATATTAGGTTTTCATGTTAAAAATTAAATATCTTATAAAGTGTTATCTACGATACATTTCTTGAGTTCTCTGCGTTCTTTAATGCAAGGTTGAAAATTTAGTTCATTATTTTTATCTAAGTAAACACAGAAGATAGGTTTCTGCAGGAAGTAGTAAGAAGCAGTTATTTTTTATGTATTTTTCCATGCAAGTTAAAATTATACATTGCAAAGCGTAGAATATCAGTGAAAAAAAATGTTGTATACTTGAATTCTACAATTGGCAGTTCAATGTATCTTACATTCTATCAAATTACATTGGAGCGAACTTATGCTGTTCTGTTGTTCAGATAATTATCTATTTGAATTTCAAGGTCATTCACCAGAATAGACATAGGTATGTCCATATTAACTGTGTTTGTTTTTATTGCCGAAGGATGAAATCTATCAATTTTATGTATTAAATGACATCCCAAGGTATGCAAAGCAGTTTTATACTGGATCTTAATGCAAAATTAGGCACATCCTGGTTGCTGTTACCACTCCCATAACCTCAACGTGCGTTACAAACTGGCGCCTCCCAAATCTATTCAGCTTTGCAAATCGTTAATTATAGTGAGCATAAACTACTATATCGTTTACATCATCCGCTTTACTTACATCTATTAAAAACATCCTAACTGCTAAAAAAATTCAGAATTTCAATTTCTAAACCAATTATTTTCATACTTGGTCTTCTTCCAGTGTCCATTTCTGTTTGTTGTTCTACATTTTATCAAATTATTCATAAGAAAATTTTCGTGTGAAGATATTAATGATTATACTTTTAATTGCGTCTGTAATTTGTAACAGCTCCGATATGTGGAAGCATAAACACTTCTAATGAGTTCTCACATGTCCATTCATAGCACAGTTTTATTAATTGTTTTAACTAAAGCAGCACTGGGATATATATGAGACAAATAACTTTATGAAGTTTACTCTTAAGTTATTGAAAAGGTTCAAAGTAAGACACCAGCATAAATATGAAAATTAAAAATATTGTTACGGATTTCGTATTTATTTAGCTATTTATTTGGAGTTGTAGTTAAAATTGCTTTATTTTCCCATGCAAAGCAGACGATTTTTGAAACTACGTCGGAAAAGTAAAATTAAAAGAGAGCGTGCATTTAATATTTAATAAATGAATATCTCGTATTTGCTGTTGCCATGCACAAAAATTGAGAAAAATCGAGGTTTTACCAGAATGTTCTAGTAAATAATTAAAAAGCTTATAAAAGGCAAATTTAAACACCTCATCTCAGTTGTAGTTGTAGCTGTTTCAAGCGAACTGTTTGTTTACTTAATGCTGTTATTGGTTGTAGCGATTTCGCTTCTGTTTTGAATTGAGCTCTGTTTTACGTCTGAGATATTGTGATATTGTGCGAATATCTCTGAGGAAATATTTTAGTATTTCGTTTTATTTCTTGTGAAAAGAATAAATTTTATTAACTTTTTAATGACTTGTGCATTCAATCCATTACGAACCCGTACGCACGCAGCAATACTATTGCAACTGCAATTTTATTGGAGCTCAATCCAATTTTATTGACTGCAGCGAGTACAATGGAAGTTGCAGTGCTTCACACAGAAGTTTAACCAAATTATCCGAAGAAACTGCTTACTTGAAAGAGAAGGGAAGGATTTCGAAACAGGTTGTGCACCAGGAATAGAGTAGAAGTTAAGTCGTTAACGAGATTGCTGCATACGAAAACTGCTAAAGCTTCTAAGAGAGCGAATGGAAAGATGAGCAAATGAAAATGATAGTTTTGATCTTCGAAATACGATTTTTCTGGCATTCATTTCAATATTTAGCCCTCTTATTTCTAAATGATTTACACAGTATGTTTTTCTGATGTCCTATAAATCTGTCAATATGGTCAAGTTCTTAGTTGTCAAGACATAATATCGTAAATTTATGAATGAGCAATTTATAAATTTCTTCTGAATGCGATTTTGCTTGTATAGAACAGACTGACAGAACTTTTAAAGTTTAAGGTAAAATGTTACATCCGATATATCAAATAAAGAGAATTTTAAAGTTATAATTTTTTAGTCATTTGAGCTAATTCTTACCCTATTTGCTAAATAAGAATTAATAAGATTATGTAAATAAGTCCAAATATTTATTTATCAAAGAATAAAACTAATAAGATAGTTGATATTATAAACTGTTTTTAATAATATCATTTATATCAGTCTTATAACTGTTACGTGCAACTCTGAATACGACTTTGTAATTACACCCCAATACAACAACCAATTCTGATGGTATTGCCCGTTGCAAGTGCCAGGGATTTTCCACAAGCAACAGATTATTATTGATTTTCCTTACATCCTGAAATCTGCGTTTAGATTCTTCAGATAATGCAGACAAATAATTGAAAAACTTATTTAGCTTCCTGAAGAAACAAACTTCAAAACTCAACGTTTAGGTTTTGTCATAGTTGAAAAATTTTGCAGTATTTGGCTTTGTACTTTTCGTGATAAATATTTAATTTTTCTTCGAAAGCAAATATTTTATTCGTCATCTGTGACATTACTTTATTTTCACCTTTTAAATCGCTGTTGAAACTGTTAAGCAAGTAATATTGCACATGAAAACTAAAATAAACCACCATCCATTATTTTGCTGTTTACTGTAAATTTTGTCATTTTTCTGTAAAAACAAAAACATTTCTTTGCCCAAAGGAAAAAAATCTGATGTGTATACCACATGATTTCTTTGCACGGTCTATTAAATTATACAAATTTTTGCTGCACTTCATTTAAACTTATTTCTTCGAACTTCATTAGTGATATGTTTCGTATTCAATCAATGCTGTTCCCACTCTGCGGCATGGCAAAAATACATAAAACTCAAACTATCTCCATTAAAAATTTTGTAAAATGCAATAAAAACTAAAAACACTGAATACAGGTAAAAATAGTTAAAAAAACAGTTTTTGCACTTAAAATTACAGTTTGTACAGGAAAACAAGCAATTTGGCCAATGTGCGAAAAGGAAAATTTTCGATGCACCAAAATTTAAGTTAACTTCCAACCCTAACTGCAAGATGCTCAATTTGGGCTTCCAGATGCTAGCAGAAGACTGTTATTTAAAATATGATGCCTTTAAGTACCGTTGTTTTTTTACAATGCGGGAAACATACATACATTTATGCAGATTTTGCATTATTTAATTTCTTTAAATATATCGCAAGGTTGTAACATTTGGTGGCAACAATTTGAAAAGAGATTCAGACTTTTATAGTGAACCAACGCAAAATAGCAAAATGAAATTAATAGCTCTTCTGGGCAAATTGCCCCTTTGGGCTACTAACTCGGCTGTATATCACTGCACTGAAAATTTGCAGAACATCGATTCGCGAGTTTGTTACAACAGTTCACTTTAATGATTTAGTTTCACACTTTAAATTCAATTATTTTATTCATAAGATGAAAGTTTTTTTTTCGTCAATAGCAGCAGAAATTTGTTTTGAAAAAGAAGTGAGAATTTGTAAGCAAGATGAAAGTAATTAGGAAATTTTCGGGTAAGTAACACTTGCAGCTTTTAGCTCTGAGTATTAAGTTGAAAAACAAGTTTCTTCGCCGGCTTTGTTACCCTAAACGTTCCATTGTTAAAATTAGAAGCCGTTATTTTACTCCTCATTTCCTTAATAGTTATGTGTAGAGACACTTCGTCTTTGCTACATGAAAAGTTTCAAATATCTTCTTCGGGCAGTCTACGTGCTGTACCACAGCCAGCTGGAGAACATCCAGAATTATAAATTCCCGAAGGTCACAGCTGTACTCAGGGGGGTTCACTCAGGGGTTCTGCCCATCTGTGAGCCAAAGGCTATTTGGTTAATAAAAGGCAGCTAAAAATTTCTATCATTACAGAGAATGCGCCATGCACTTAGCACTTGGACAAACAGAAATCACCTTTCCTAACTTAATTGTATTTGTTTGTTTTACAGCTGACATACTCAGAAAAACTTCTACTACTAGTGCTTACTAAAAATATTTGCATCGGCGTTTGTTTGTATCTTGATAAAGCTCTCTGCCTCTTTTTCATATATGTATTCATGCGTACAGATTGATTAAATTAATATATAATTTCATCAATTAATTGTATTAAAAAAGATCGATTTAATTCATATTTTTTTTTCTGTTTTTTGGCCAAAAATTTGCAATACGAATAATAAGTAACATAACATTTTTATCTCTTTCCAATAAAATCCCATATTTATGAAGTTATACAACAGTAGTCAAACGTTTTATACTGAATCCAGGCATCACCTTGAATATTTATAATGTGTTGTAAGGATTTTAAATTTTACTTACCTTTATTTTATTTTAGAACTTTACTATCCTCTCTTATTTTCCATTTTCGGCCAGAATACGCGCGAGTAGTATTGTGTATGCAAATGAGGTTGCAAACTGTATAAGTACTTAAGACATGGCTTTTAGCCAAAACGAAAGAGAGCGACTTCTCGCTGCTTTACCATGCGCATGCTTTTCATGTCTGCCTTTAAGGCCAGAACTTAGTTCTGGCTCATATTTGAAGACGTATTGTAGTTTTTGCATTCCGTTCACTACATACGTAATGTTAAAAGGCCAATCTCCGCGTTACGACTCTCTCTAAAGCACCTAAGTTTAATTCTTATTTAGATCTTATTTTCTACGTTTTAGACCATAAGTGATGGTCTCTGTATCCCGAAGTGCGGGATCGGCTGTACGCTGTGAGAAATAAAGGGTAAATTTAAACCTTCTTATCTTTGTTATATTTTCTACACACGCACGAACATAGTTTGAGTAAGCTCATTGTTCCTATTCAGGACTCCAGTTATGTTTGCAAAAACAATTAGAAAGGAATAAAAGTCCTGACAGTGTTTGCTGATTAATGCATAGGCATGCATAGATTAGAAAATGGTGGTTTATGGTTTTAGGTTTTATGAAATCGTAATTGACGTACGAGTACCACATAAAGAAGAAATTTTTAATCAAAAATGTTTACAAAGCATACCACGTTTTCTTCAAAGCAGGATTTAATTAAAATAGCTATAAAAGTTGTGAAGATTGCTTTGAATTTTTCTTGTGATCCTCATCGTGACCATGGTTTCTATTTCATTTTCCTTGTTGAGTACAACACCACCTTCAGACTATTTCATTACTACATCACCAGTCTTCATTACTACATCACCAGTCTGAAATAAACCTATACACTAAAACTTTTCTTTTTTTTTTAATCCACACTTCTGTGTTTTCTTCATTTATATTTCCAAATCTTCAGCACCACGAGTCATTTCCAAGACGCCCGATGCTATTTTCTTTATCTAAAGAAACTCGATTACAGTTTCAGGATTCAGTTTTTTCAACCAAGAATGATTATCTTTCAACTAAAGTTAAGGTTACTATTCAGTGCATCAAATATGTGAGTTTCCTCTAAAAAATTGTAAACTTTCTGCCGTTGTTAATCACTTTGCGAAACAATGAAAAAAATAATTTACAAAACGCTTACTTCCCAAACACATAATTAAAGAATTCGAACTAATGATCTTTGAGAAAGGAATGCTACTTTCATGTAATATGTTCATGTTCTTATATTAATTAAATCTAATCGTATAATATTATTAGCCCAAAAGGGCTACCAGTCTCAAAACGACATTCTGCGTCGAATCACTTTAAATGTACGAATCACTTTTCAGACTGTAGCCACCAAATATTATCACCCTGTATTATATTTAAAGAAACTAAATAATGAAGAATCTAAATGAATGTATGCATGTTTCTCCTATTGTGAAATAGCAACTGTATCTAAAATCATCAAATTTTGAATAACGTAGCCTTCCACGCGAGTAGGAGCACTTGGAAGCCCGAATTTTGTATTTCAAATTTGTTTTATTTTCTATTTCGTATTTTGTAAAACTTTAAGGAGTTTTCGATTAAAAATCAAAAATTTCAAAGAGAACAGTGGTAACACTATAGCGAATAACACATTTTTATTTCTAGCGAGTGATATTATCTGTCGGAAATTCTAAGGATAGATATGCTATTTTTAAATATTTTTAGCCAATGTGGGGGAAGCTCAAATGCTCTCGAAACGTGTATGTGTCTGTAAATGAAAAAAATGCCTGTCTTGGCGTAATATAAAATCTTAAAGTTTTCTCTTTTTTTTTTTTTTTTTTTTTTTTTTGTAAAATTATTGTCAGTACTGCTGATTTGCTGAAAACTAAGGCTTGATACTATCTCTTTAATACCTGATGCACATACATTTATACATTTATCCTCACAGTGTCTGTTACCTCTAAATTAACTTTTAAACAAAAAATAAATAAATAAATAAATTTAGAATTGCACATAGCCCTTTAAGAATAAATGATGATATACCTAACACCTAAGATTTGGAAACCTTTTATGGAATCGGAAATATATGATTGATTCCTTAGGCTAAAAAAATAATCGACGAATCCCCTTTATAACGAACACTCAAGATTCCACCGTATCTTTTTGATTTTGCGTAGATGTATCTACTCTAAGGGCAGTCCGGTGAAGTTTTTATTTTATTAAATTTTAATTAAAAATTTTCATTGACAAATAATAACTTCAAAATTACTAGTTAAAACATTCCGAGGGCAAAGAGTCGCCGCAAAATAAAATCTCACTCAGAAATATTAAGGTAATTTTCCTATAGATTTCTGGCAAGCAGAAATTAAGAAATACCGAGCAAATGCCTGTTTTTAATGAATAGAAGTTCGCTGAACACTGGTAGTTTGGACTAGGGGTTCGAATCCTGGCGAGCGGGTTGGCTGCATGAGCTTTTTCGTCGTTTCCCTATGTGTAACGTGTATACGATCCAGATATTTCCTTCAAAAGTCCTCCACGAAGGCATCCCTTCCCTTAGGCAGATAGCTTTTGAGTGCTTTGTCATAATTTAAAAAAACCAAACAAGAAATACAAGACATCGGCCAGTACATTTTTGTTCTAATTACTAATATAAGCCAGTTTTCATTAAAAACATTCTTATCTAAGACGAGTTTCCTAAGTGATAATTCCGCAACAGTTTAGCAGCAGCCATGATAAAATACCTGCCTAACAACAAATAGAATAATCCTTCATCCTAAACCGACTACTGGTCACTTCCAGGGAACTTTGGTAGGAAATGATTCAATGTGCGTTAAGAAAGAACAAGAAATAATTCAATTTTTTTCATATAAAGGAATAAAAAAATTAAATGTTTAACTAAAGAAAATAAATATATCTATATGGGAAGCTAAGTTCAAGGCGACCATTTACGGTTCGAAATGATTTACCCTTCCACGAATGTGGTCATCGTAGAAGGAAGAGATTTGATACAGAAGTATCAGACCTATACTGCTCACTTATAGAGGTGTTCGTCTTAGGAAGCTGTTTCATTGTGTATTATAACAATTCAATCAATAACTAAAAATTTTTCGAATAAAATTTATCCTGCAAATTAAATAATGCTTTTAAAGTGCTTATAAGAAATGTCTAAATGTGAAGATTTCTCTACAAATCGACCACTCAGGATTTCACAATATCTTTTTAAACTTGCATGCACGGATGTGCTCATCTTTCATAGTAATTAAAACATATGTTTATTTCTGTTCTCAAAAACATTAGTCATCTTATTATATATATCTTATTATATATATCTTATTATACCAGTATT